>JASCZW010000048.1:0-553731 GCA_034211315.2 Aedes japonicus | reverse complement strand
CCTCGAGACGGCCGCGAGTAATCGGCTCTATCCTCCTAACTTTAGTTTTAAGATAAATGATGTATAAAAATATGAAAATTTGGCTCTGTAAAGTTAATTCGATTGAGCCTGTACAAATAAATGATTATTAAAAAAAAAAAAAACATGATTGTAAATAGCGAAACGTTTGAAATTCCAATAGAGGATAAATTCAAAAATCACTTTGTCATACCACCTAGATGTCAAGTGATCAAGAAAATGTGCTAACCCGAAATAGAAGAAGACAGCGTCGTAATAGCTGATCAAATAAAACCGGGATTATTCGTTGGAAATTCTATAGTTAATAGTAAGATACAATACTTCAATATTCTTAATGTAAATAATACAACAGAGTCTATTCCTCATACATATAAACCAAAAACTTTACCTCTCAAAGAATTCACGTTGGTCAATTCACATGAGGATAATCCAATTGAAACAAGAAATGAGAAATTACTGAAGGAACTTAATGTATCCAATATAGTAGACAAAGAGATAAGAGAAAAATTACAACAACTTTGCTTGAATTATACTGATATTTTTGCAATGAACGACGAACCACTATCGGTGAATAATTTCTATAAACAAACACTAAGGCTAGATTCAGATGCCCTGTGTATATAAAGAATTATCGAATACCAGAAACGCATAAATCTGAAGTGAATAAACAAGTACAAAGGATGGTAGATGACAACATAGTTAGACCATCAATTTCACCGTTCAATTCTCCTATATTGATTGTACCAAAAAAGTCAAACAACAACGAGAAAAAATGGCGACTTGTTGTGGATTTCCGTCAATTAAATAAAAAGATAATTGCGGACAAATTCCCACTACCTCGAATCGACGAAATGTTGGACAATCTAGGTAGAGCGAGATATTTTTCGACTCTCGACCTTACATCTGGGTTTCACCAAATTGAATTGGATGAAAACTCTAAACATTATACAGCTTTCTCGAGTGATACTGGACATTATGAATTTAATCGCCTTCCTTTTGGACTTAACGTGTCTCCTAACAGTTTTTTAAAGGATGATGACGATAGCGCTCAGTGGTTTACCTCCTGAGTGCGCTATTCTCTACACGGTGTTCAATAAGTTCGAATACAAGTTTTCATCATTGCGTAGGTATGCGCCATGTACATATTCTGCATTGGTATTGGTGTCAGCTTTAGCTTCATTCATACGCTACCGAATGTGCGCGGTGTTGACATTCTGTTAGTTGTTGTTCGTTTGTTACGCGCGATGAAAGAGTATCGGGACTTCGTAATTAAGCGTTTTTTTAACGGTGAGCGACCCGGCGATATATTCCGGCTGCTGAAATCGCATGGGGTCAAGCGGAACTTTGTCTACACGACCATCAGGCGATACCGGGAGACGTCCTCGACCAATGACCGTGCGAGATCCGGTCGGCCGCGTTCAGCGAGGACGCCACGGGTCATCAAGATCGTGAGGGAGCGAATTCGGCGCAAAAAGAACCGCTCAATCCGGAAAACGGCTGCAGATCTCAACGTTTCCATTGGAACCGCTCACACCATACTCACCAAGGACCTTGGTTTCAGGCCTTACAAAAAACGTAAGGTCCATGGCGTTTCGGAGGCTACCTGCAAAAAGCGGTTGGATCGAGCTAAGAGGATCCTCTCGGCACGCTGGTCAGGAGTTTGTTTTTTCGGACGAGAAACTGTTCGTGCTGCAGCAGCCGCACGATGTGCAAAATGACCGGGTGTGGGCGCCATCGAGGGACAGCATTCCTGAATCCAATATAAACATCCCTCGGTTCCAAAGTGCCGCATCGGTGATGGTTTGGGGGCAGTATGCAAACGTGGTAAGCTACCCTTGGTGTTTATTGAAAAAACGTCAAAATCAACGCGGCGTACAACAAAACTGAGGTTTTGGAAAAGGTTGTTGCCCCCAGTCTCCGAAGCCTCTACGGCGATGAGCACTACGTGTTCCAGCAGGACGGTGCACCAGCCCATACGGCAAATGTGGTTCAAGCCTGGTGTCGGGACAATTTAACCGACTTTCTGGACAAAACTTTGTGGCCTCCCAGCTCCCCGGACTTGAATCCTCTCGACTTTTTTGTTTGGTCCTATATGATGGCGAAGCTGAACGAATACAAGGTCAGCACTTTGGATCATTTCATGACGGTAATTCTCAAAATCTGGGACGAAATGCCCATGCAGTCCGTGCGTGCCGCCTGCGACGCGTTCGAGAAACGTTTGAAGCTCGTTAAGGAGTACAAAGGGGGGGTCATTCCAAGAGAAATGTTGTAAACGTTCCTTGTAAACATAGCTTTCAATAACATAAATCCAAAAAATAAAAAAACATGTTTTCATTTTTTTAACAAATTTTGAAAGTGTATCCGAACTTATTGAACACCGTGTATATTGACGAAATCCTCGTCATTGGATGTTCTATTAATCATCATTTCAGCAATTTGGAAACAGTCTTTAAGAAATTGAGACATTTCAATTTAAAACTTAATCCTACAAAATGTAACTTTTTCAAACATGATGTAACCTACCTAGGACATCATATATCAGAAAATGGCATTCAGCCAGACCCATCAAAATTCAATGCTATCAAAAATTTTCCAGAACCTAAAAACTCAGATGATATTCGAAGATTCGTCGCATTCTGTAATTATTACAGGCGATTTATCCCAAAGTTTGCAGAAATTACACATCCACTAAATAAACAACTAAGGAAAAACGCAAAATTTGATTGGAATAACGAATGTAAAACAGCTTTTGAAAATTTAAATCGGAATCTTATGTCTCTACCGATTTTGAAATTTCCCGATTTTAGGAAAGAGTTTATTTTGATAACTGATGCCTCAAAATTGGCATGCGGAGCAATTCTTGCACAAGGCTACGACAATGTTGACTTACCAATCGCATTTGCTAGTAAAGCATTTACGAAAGGTGAAGCAAACAAGTCTACTATTGAGCAAGAATTGACAGCCATCCATTGGGCAGTATCACACTTTCGTCCTTATTTACTAGGAAGAAAATTTACAATTAAAACAGACCATAGACCTCTTGTCTATCTGTTCTCTATGAAAAATCCAAGTTCTAAGTTGACTCGCATGAGATTAGAACTTGAAGAATTTGATTTCAATGTCCAATATGTACAAGGTAAACTGAATGTTGGAGCAGATGCTCTCTCACGAATTCAACTTAATTCGGACATACTTAAAAACATGACCATACTTCAAGTTACTACTAGAGCTATGGCAAGGAAGAATGAGCAGAATACACACACACAAAATACACGCTATCAAGTACAATATTCGAATTCATCAACGTGCACCACTTTAAACAACAAGGAAATCGAATACTCGAAAATCTGCAAATAATATTATACCAACCGCAGCAGATTATAAAAGACAATGAAACCATAAATAACATTATTGCTGAAAATCATGATTCTGCATTTGGCGGACATGTCGGCATAAATAGATTATATCGTAAACTTAAAATATTATATAAATGGTCAAATATGAAAAACACAATATACAATTACATTAAAAATTGTATAACATGTAAACAGAACAAACACACAATTAGGACAAACGAAAATTTTATGCATACACCTACTCCTATGAAAGCATTCGATTCAATAGCAATGGACACAATAGGTCCATTTCCAAAATCTAACTCCGAAAATCGTTATGCTTTGACAATCCAATGCGATATGTCTAAGTATATCATAGTAAAACCAATTGAAGATAAACAGGCTTCAACAATTGCTAAACCATTTATCGAAAATTGTATATTAATTTACGGAACACCTTCGATCATCCGCACGGACCAAGGAACCGAGTATAAGAATGAGACATTTAACAAAATATCAGAAATGCTACAGTACACACATACGTTTTCTACACCCTACCACCCCCAAACAATAGGCAATTTAGAACGAAACCATCGTTGCTTAAACGAATACGTAAGACAATTCATTAATGAATCTCATACTGATTGGGACGATTGGCTGCCATACTACGCATTCTGCTATAATACAACACCACATAGAGATATTCCATACAGTCCATTTGAATTAGTATTTGGAAAAATGGCTTTAATACCAAATAATCTAAGAAATCCAAGGCAAATAGAACCAATCTACAATTATGATCAATATTATACAGAGCTTAAGTTCAAATTAAAAACAACAGCAATCAAAACTAAAGAAATTATGGACAGAGTCAAAAGTATTAGAAGAGCAAATCAACAATTAGCAGCAAATCCAATCCAAATCGAAATAAATGATTTAGTAATGCTAGAAAACCATAATAGAAGTAAGTTAGATAAAGTATATAGAGGACCGTTTAAAGTAATCAACATAAATCATCCGAATATTACTTTACTTGATGAAAACACTAACGTTCAATATAAAGTACACAAAAACAGAGTCATCAAATTCTAAATAAAATCTACATGAAAACAAATTACACAACTTTGTAAGACCTAAAGCCAAGCAAACACATAAATCTTTGCGAATGGTAATACCATTCTTTTCTTATGGGGAAGGTGTAGCATGCCTGCATACTTTCCCACACTTCGTACATTTCCCAACATGTGTTCCTCATCCAAAATCCAAACACCCATGAAGAACCTTGATGCCTTAAAAATAACTCCAAACAAAGATTAATCCTTGCAACCCTATCACATTTCAGACCTTTCTCCTTTATTACATAATTGCACCACCAAGAACCAACGTTCCTACATTCCATGCTTGTTGACCATAAACAGACATGACCTTAACCGTTTTGCTGATGCGTACGCTCATGCGACGGCACAGCTGAGCGACACATGTTGACGTTATATTTTTGCTTACTCTTTATCCGCATGGCTCTAGGTCAAAGTAGGTATACAGTGAAACTAATTGTAACCATTTAAATAGACAATCTTTTGGAAATAAACACACACTTGTATTCTTGAACTCCAGCAGAACGTGTCTATGCAGAAATTTCATCCGAAGTCCGCACGACCACCATTCTAATTCGAACCGGTTAGCAAAGCCAGTCGGTGGAGATGGAACGTACTGAAGGCCAGCCAGGGTTTTAGTGGGACGGAGATATACTATGCCGCATGAAACCTCTCCGAAACCGAAATCGTGGTACCATAAATTGATTCCGTAAATCATCCCGTCTCTGTAATTACGGTCTTACTGACATTGACCCCAATGCGCAGTGTGACGCACTCTCTATAGTTCGCTTAGTCGTTAGGTTCCTTTATCCGTCAAAGAGGAACTTAACGTTTCCAAGGTTCACCGTGTGGAGGCGAACTATACCACACCTACAGCAGTTGCTGGGTGGCCTCAATTCTTAATAGGCCTGCCTAAGTACATCTGTGTTGGATTGTGGTAAGGGTCATGGACAGTGTTAATGTAGAGACTTCTGACTCCACTAAAGCCTTAGCTCTTGTTGCCCATCAGATTCTACCTCAGAACTACCTTACGGTATCACTTATTGAGAAATCTGATATTGTCTCTTAATTGCAACGTTGTTTATTGCTGACTTACTGCTTTCGATTTTTCATACTGTACTCATTTGCTGAAGTATTGTGCTCTCATCCTGTTTTCTTGAGCCATTTAGCTCTCAGACTCGACACAATCGACTTTAGTACTCTCCGACGGTGGATTTACGATAGACGACGGCGGATTTGTTTGTGTGTTTGTGTGTTCGTGTGTTTGTGAGTTTGTGTATTTTTTTAACAAGGTTCGAGAAATCCTTATGGCTTGACCTTACGCAGAGGCCTGCACGTGGTCATCGAGCACTGTGTCAGAGTGTCATCAGCGTCGACCTTTGAGAAAAGGCCGACTTCTGATCCTACTAAAACCCGGTTACTTGTTGCACTACGGACGCCTTTACGGCTGTCTCACCACTGCAGACTTCCTTTTCCGGAAACCGAATTGCATCCTCGATAGCCCGTGCTCGCTCTCAGTAAATTTCGTCAGTTTTTTGAGGATGACCGTCTCTAGAAGTTTTCCAAGCGAATCCAATAAGCATATTGGCCTATACGATGCTGGATTTCTCGGAGGCTTTCCTGGCCTCGGCAACAACACTAATTTCTGTATTTTTCACCTGTCTGGGGAATGACCTTCCTCTAGACATTTTTGTAACACGTCCCTGAACATTTCTGGGAATGCCTGAGTCGCAACATTATGTGCCACGTTAGGGATTCCATCTGGTCCGGGTGCCTTGTTTAGCTTAAGCCCTTCGCCACTGCCACGAGCTTGTCGTTCGAGACTTGCGTGTCCTCAACATTACTTCTCTCTTCCTTGCCGTACAGTGTACGTGACCACGTCATTTGAACGTGCGTCGGGAAATGTCCATCTACGATAACCTTCAGTTTTGACGGACATAGCTCTGTATCCATTGATGGGCCTTTGATCTGCGCCATAACAATACGGTACGCGTCGGCTCAAGGCTTCCTTTTACAGAAGCCAAACTGATTGTTCGACAGACCGCCTATACCCTCCGTGTATTTTTCCAGTCTATTAAGCATAACCCACTCAAGCACCTTACCCGCTGTATCCAACAGACATGTAGGTCTTTATGTCAATGGATTCCCTGGTGGCTTCCCTGTCTTTAGTAGCAACGCTAGGGTCATTTTCCAGGCGTCCGGAAAGACGCCCTCGTTCAGACACTTTTGCATCACTACCCTGAACATTTTGGGGTGCCAGCAAGATAGCCGTCGTGATAACCAGGTTCGGAATACCATCCGGTCCTGGCACTTTGTTCACCTTTAGCGACTTGCACAATGAGTTCATCATTCGTCACCGTCACGTCATCTCCGTCCCCCTTTGTGCCGTTATCAATGCCCACGTGGTTACAAACGTTTGGCTCCCTCCATACCTCCACCACTATTACAGCTTTATCGTCTGGGATACTGGACCGATGATCATGGGACAAATCTACAGCGGTGGGGGCCAGAAACTCAGGTCGTGGTTCGGGAAGAGTCCCCCAACGATCACCTGTAGCAGCTCTGGTAGTTGCCCGGTTTGAGTCGCTGTCCTTCTGGTTTTGGCGATTAATACCCGATAGGCGTCTTCAGAGGGATTCGTATTAGCCTTCTGACACAGATAATCAAAGCAGATTCGCTTGCTGGCCTTTATCTCCCTCTTTATCTTCCTCTTTATCTCCCTCTTTATCTCCCTCTTTATCTCCCTCTTTAGCGTGGCCTTCGTGGCGGCTAGTGCCCCTCTACGCTCGATTCTATCGGCGTCGGACTGCGCTCTCTGCATCCTCCGTCATGCGCGAAGGCATGTTCTACAGAGGTCTGCGATTGACGCCGCTCACCAATACACCGAAGATCTTCCATTGGTCGGTTCGACTTTCCTCGGCATGGTCGCATCGCAAGCTTGCGTAAGTGATATGACGAGTCGTTTTGCACACGTTCCTGGGTTTCGCGTAAGAGTTGTTCCCTCTCAAGCGCCTCTCTTCGTCAAAGTAGAAATTCCTCCCTCTTCGGGCGAATGGAGTGGGTGCTCCTCCTTTCACACGCTGCCTTGTATTGTGGACGATACAATAACGAACCACCAAGTGGTCACTATGAGTGAAGCCAGAAGGCTGATGAATTGGCCAAAAAAGGATCAACCACGAAATTAATTGGACCCGAGCCCTTTTTTGGCTTATCTTCTTGCGCTCTTAAAATGGAGCTTAAGTTCTGGGAGAAAACGAAGGTACAGTACAACTGGAACAAGACCTTAAATGCCCGGCAATCAAAACGTTTTATAAAGTCAAACGCTTTTTATACATAAAGATTACTAAATCTATCGATACGTGATCTGAGCCTATACACAGGTTTAATAACAGGACACTGTCCTAGTAAATATCACCTAAAGCTCATCGGTAAGCTAGAGGAAGATAAATGTCGCTTTTGTAACCTGGAGAGTGAAAGCTCTGAACATTTACTGTGTGACTGCGTTGCACTATTGCATAAGAGATGCAGATTTCTTAACAAAGGTATTATGGAGCCTTCGGAAATCTGGGTTTTTAGTCCCAAAAGGGTAATAAATTTCATAGGGAATATATTACCTAGTTGGGATCATTACCTTTAATAGTAGTGGTAGTTACTAAGAATAGTGACTCGCCATTGCAATTTGGCATACATAAACAGAGGACTCACCACAATAGAACAATTAATGGTCGCGGTGGTATCATGTCCACAACACAGGAAAAAAAATGAGTGAAGCCATCATCAATAGAAGTAGTTAGAAATTGAGCGGAGGGCATTGTGAGGTAGTATTCCGAAACAGGAACACAAACTTTTACCAAGCATCCCCATGCGGGGTAGGTCAAGACATGATCGAATGCACCACCTTGACTGGTAAAAGTTTGTGTACTTGATCGTGCTCATATACTACCGATAGCTTTTTTTTAATAGTTCTAACGAACTGTCTATTTGTACTCCCAAATCCCCTACATGGGAGAGAAACTATCTCCCGCTCCTTTTGGGTTTATTTTTGGCATACGACTTCTGCTTTACCTAATTCAACCCAATTTCAAAAATACGTATTTCTGTGAAAAATTTAGGTAGCACAAAAAAAAATTTCTCCATGGCTTAGAAAATTACAAAGATTGATGTGGACAAAATTTGAGTTGTTTCCATCAAGTGGTTTGGACTACTGCTGGTGTCAAAGTTGAGGCTCCAACACTAATTTCAATGTTGGCACCGATACTACTTTCAATCTTGGCACCGATGTGGGAACAACACCATTATAGTTTTCACCCAGATTGCTTTCAATACAATTTTCCACATTCGGTACATTAGCTCCGATGGCAAATTCAACAATAATGGCACCATCTTTTCCATTCCTTAAATTGCTAATCTTATGTGTTTTTGGATCTAAATTTGTTTTCAGAAAATTAAGAGTATCATTGCAAGCTTTTTTGGACTCTGTTCGATCTCGGAGGGCACCTTTTGTTGCGCAGTGGACTGTATTCGGCAGGGAGTAGGCAAGCGTAAATCGATTCAACTCTTTATGAGCTCTGAAAAGAGCTTGGGGTTTGATGTTGCTTCTTGCCAGGGACAGGAATCGACAAATTGTGAACACTGGCCGGCTACACTAACAATACTAATTTATTTCTCTTCCACTTTTCTATTTTACAAATTGTTACTTGCTGCTGCTGATGTTTGCTGGGCGATGGTAGAATGAAACTGATGATGTGCATGACGGTGCATTCTCTTTTTATAAGAGCTGGTTGCCATTCAACAACGGCAGTTGCTAACAGGGTGGCTTGGATTTCGACTAAGATTAAACATATTTTCCCGGTTGAGGTTATTCAACATTACCAGGAGGTAAAACGTTGTCTTCGATATGGGCAGTACAAGCTTGTTGATGGGCGTCGGTGGATGGAACCCCTTCAACCAGGACATCTACGGTTCGGACCAAACCGTCACCAGGGGATACGGCTGTAATGCGACCTAACTTCCAGTTAGTTGCAGCTGGTTTCGGTCGTGGACAAACACGGCCATGTTTTCCCGGATGTTCGGCATTATCCCCGGTTGAAGAGTATGCAGGTATTCACGATTCCAAGTGCGCCCGAAATGTTCGCGAATGAGTTGCAGATGTGGCCATCTCGTTAGGCGAGTTGCATTGATGTCCTCCAAGGATGGCTCGGGTATGGCGATGAGGGGACGTCCAATCAGATAATGAGCTGATGTAATTGTCATCGGATCTGCTGGGTCGTTGAATATTGTGAAAAGCGGCCGCGAGTTTAGCACCGCTTCTATTTCCAACAAAACTCGAAGTTCAGCTTCATGTTGCCGACGATTCGCTTCAAATGGCTCTGACTTAACTGCAGCCTCCCAAAGGCCGTCGAATCCCGGTGCGTCCAGCGGGATGAAGTGCCATTCGATCTCACGGGTGCGACAAAATTTCTCGATGGTTTCAACAGCTTGCTGATCTTGGAATTGTTGATATAAGGCATTCAGTTCGTTTTTGTGCACTTCGGAAGATTGTTGCGTTATCCGAGTGCAGCTGCTGGACCTTTCCTCATCATCCAAGGAATCGTTTTAGGGCCGCCAAAAACGCATCGGTGCTCGAGTCTGTTATTGTTTCCAGATGGACGGCCTTGGTAGTCATACAGACAAAGACGGCCACGTAAGATTTCAACACGGCAAGGCGACGCACACCTTGTTTCACCAGGAAAGGACCGGCAAAGTAAACTCCAGTTACGGGAAATGGGAGCGACGGTACCTCTCTTGATGCTGGCAGGTTTTCCATCAGTTGACTGGTGTTTGTTAGGTTAATTCGGAAGCATCGCACACACTTACGTGTAATCTTGTAATCTGCCGGACTGTGGACCGAGCGTTTTTTCGTGGCGTTCATCAGGCCGGACTGCCTGACGTGCATCTGCTGAACTAGAAAGCGTATCACCGAGGCCTTGTTCGGTAGGATGATGGGATGACGGCTCTCGAATGGTAGCTGTGAGCGATCCAGTCGGCCACCGACACAAAGTAGGCCGTCGACGTAAACAGGGCGCAGGTTTGCCAATTTCTTGCGGGGGGATCAACAACTTGTTGAATTTCGTCCGCCAAATGAACTTGTTGAACTAAGTAAAAAATAGCTTCGGTTGCCTGGCGTAGTTCCGTAATCGTCAGATGCTTGCTTGATTTTCGCTCGGTAGGGTTCTTGATTTGACAGTTGCCAACGAATCGCAATACGTGCCCCATTACGCGTTGGATTTTGCGGAAGCTGCTGTATCTGGAGAAAAACGAAAATGATTTGATATTAACAGCTGCTGTGACTGGTGCTTCTTTCAGTTCTGGTAAGGGCTCTGGGTGGGTCGATGTCATACTTTACTCGCTGGAGGAACTCGGGACCATTCCACCAAAGGTTGTTGTTTTCCATAGCTACAGGTGGTTGGCCACGAGATACGATGTCGGCAGGGTTATTTAGGGATCGAACGTATTCCCGTCAGTATCCACCTGTGTGTTCTTGGATCACGGATATTCGGTTTCGGAAGAATAATTGGAGTTGGTTGAGCGGTTTTTTAATTTAGGCCAGGAAAATCGTGCTATCACAGCATAACACAATCTCTTGGAATTCCATACCCAGGGCGGGAGGCACCTTCAATAGTAACCGTCCCGAATGAACTAAAACGCCTACAGCAGACGTACAGTTTAAAGAGACGTTAATAAAATGAATGAATCTTCAATAATAATCGCGTCAGCAGTAGAGTACCTCATAACTGCTTTCGAGGGATGGAAAAGTCATGCAGAGGAGCCAACTTCGAATTGCTGTTAAGTAGGCAAAGCTTGGCTGATCCATCGGGAAAAAAAGACTGCGTAGGTAAATGCAGGCGCCGTATGCAGAATCCGTGTAGTTCGTAAGCCACCACTCTGTCGAATGTAACGCATCTTGGAATGGCGATCTTGAGCAGCGAGGACATCGATACTTGAAGTTCTTGCCACTTTTGAGCTGTTTCTTCGTTGACCGGATCATCCTATCCAAATTTGAGTTGCCACAAACGTTGAGCCAGGAGTTTTGCTAATACGATGCACGGAGGGACCAGCCCAAGGGGGTCGAAGCATTTGGCAATCTCTGAATACATCACCCATTTGGTGACACGCATCGAACAATTAGCAAAAAATCGATCCTATAGAACAGCAATTGTACTTGTGATTCCCAGCGTGTGGTTCGTGATTGGCTTCCTCGTCAAATTGTGCCGAAGTGCATAAAAATTCGATAGTGGGATCGCGGCCGAGTAAGGCAAAAATCTTCAACACAAGCAGTGAATAGTGCATGCTCAATCATTAAGAATTAAGAGATTCCTTCTCGATCAAGGAAAGGGGCCACCTTCTTGCCCATCCACGTGCATGATCGTTTCTACGGCCCCAGAGTTCTACCAAGTAGTCTCTTGCATGCACTGTTGGAACCTGAACCATATTTTTGCATCCCAAAGCGAAAAGGCCTTCAACAGAGGGCCTTTATTTACGGGCTTGGTCATTCCTCACACGGCGCATGCAGTGTTGGAATTCGGTCTTGCTGACATTCCCGCACCTGATCACCTCGTCGCATCCGGGCATCGCAAAACATTTGAGTGGCAAGACGACGACATTCCCTCGAAGCTATCCGACGGCGAGGCGAGATTCGCATCTGTGGTGTGACGAGCAGAAACGGCGCAACCAGACGTCGTCGTGCGACAGAGGCCCGAGTAGCGTGCAACGAGTGCACCTCGAGCGAAGGTTGAAATCTGTGCAACACAGGAGAGTGACGCGACCCTGGAACATCATCGTCGTAGTACGACAGAGGCCCGAGTGGAGTGTGACGAGCGCATTCCGTGCGACGATAGTATCTCTGCGAGAGATGCATGCGGTGCAACAGAGTGGAGTGACGCGATGCTAATTCTTCCAGACCACGGTGCAGCATGCAGCATAACGGGGCCCCCAACGACACGAAGAGCAAAGAACCACATGATTAATGTATGTACTTAGAGTTAGCTTGCATGAGATGCAAATTATACAGTAAGCAGAAAATTTCATGAACTATAGTTTTGTAGTTGAGCTATTTGAATGAAGATTCCTTGATCTTATTCCCGGATATCGCTTGCTAACACACCATCTTGACGTGTTTAGCTGGCCGGCCTGAGTAAGAGTTTTGAGTGGTGTGAGCACACCGAAGTACCACTTTCCTATTTGTGGTACCAATGTCGATAGTAGCACTGTAGAATTGACTTTTGTTGCCCTTATTTCATTGTCACTGCCGTTGAGCATTCGACAGTTATCCAACGCAATCGGAAATTGGCGCCCAGACTGAAAAAGCCACTTTCGTGAGTAGTAGTTCATGAATAATTAAGTGAGTGATTGCAGATTAGTTAGTGAATTAAGTGTGAGAAGCAGAAACGAATCATGGATTTAAAACACTTTACGCCAGATGAACTGGACTTCGAGCTATCTGTGAGAACGGTACAAGGATTAAGTGGGAAGGACAGCAAATGCAAAATGTCAAGATTAATTCAACTGTTTAGTAAGGAGAACACCGAAGGAGCAACTGTACCAACATCGTCAACACATGTGCTTTCAGACGTCGACAGTATATACCAATGCCAAGCTAGTCTGCTTCCTATTCATCAAGCTTTGGAAGCAGCATTTTGGCAAAATAATGAAAATCAAGCGAAGATGTGTAGGTCCAGACTGATGCACTACAAGTTCAGGCTTTCGATTATATCAGAGCCGACGATCATGTCCAACGCCAGTAAATCGTTGGCCAAGATCACTGACAATCTTGACAGGATTCAAGAGTTTTTGGTTAATTTGGCTGGTGGGAACCAGGAAGAAGCAGTTGAGCCCGATCCGGATACAGATGAACTACCTCGAGATCCAGATACACAACAGAAGCTCAAGATCGCGCAGCTCCAATCGAGCATAAAAGAAGCATCAAAACAGCAACAAATTTTTGAACAGGAACTCCATCATCAGTTACAACAGCAGCAGTAGCAACAGCTGCAGCGGAAACATGAATCAACTCCGGAACAACAACGCACACAGCACGAACAACTACAACAACATTTTCTCGAACAGCAGTGGATACGTCAGCATCAGCAACAGCAGAAACAAGAGCAGGAACGTAACCTCCAATACCAGAAGCAAGAACAATATTTACAGCAGTTAGTGACCCTGATGCAACAGCAATAACAGCAGCTAGAACAACAGTTACACCAAGAGCAGGTCAAACGGCAGCAGATCGAGTTGCAGTTGCAAGACCAACTGAACCAACGCATTCCAGCACCGAGGTTTCAGAACAACAATTAAATTCAAGGATATTGGGATCCACAGCTCCAAAATCAATCAGGAATGGCGAATCAAGCCTCGGGGCTGGATCATATTCCTCCTCACTTGCGTGATGACTTCGTGCGGTTCCTAGCTGCTCAAGGCAGGCCTAGCACATCGAGAACATCTATTCAGCAGCCAACGCTTAACAGATTCACACAACCGGTACACAAGTGGCCATTTGAATACGCTGGACAGCCCAACATCAAACAGCTAGGTGAATTTCTGAACCAGGTGAATACCTACGCAGACACGGAAGGAATGGATGAACAGACCCTGCTACGATCCATCAAACATTTGCTTAAGGGTAGAGCACTTCAATTATACACTCGCTCGAACCTTAGCCGTACAACATGGGATATCTTCAAGACAGAGATCAAGCAGGAGTTCTTACCGCCGAACTACTCCGAGATCGTGAAGCAGGACCTATATTTGCACTTCCAAGTTCCAAATGAACCGTTCACTCATTTCTACAGAGACTTGGTGGTAGCGTTTGAGATTGCAGAGCCAGCTATATCGGAGTCACTATTCATAGTGAAATCTCATTTGAACTCGGACTTCTCTCCCATTGCTGCAGCTGCGCGAGCAAATGAAGTTCACGACCCTTATCACCGTTTGCAAGGACTTTGAGGTATCCAGATCGTACTCGTTACGATGACGCACTCCTTCCACATTTCGCACTGCTTGGACAAAACCGGACTCCTCGGTATTCCTGCGTTCGACAAGCAATGGAAAGGATACTGTAAACCATCCATTGTTTAGCAAGCAGTCATTCAATACAGCTCAGGTCAACGCAATGCAGTTATATGAAGAAGATTTGGATCCAGCACACATCCAGGAACACGAAGATTTCCAGCAGGACCTGGCATTCCGGAACGAAGCGGCAGCAAACACAGTAGAAGAGGTCAATGCTGTACGAGTACAGAACTCCTGGAGAGAAAGGTCCTCCACCAACCAGGGAGAACATGCTGTCAGAGAAGGCAACAACAACAACAGAGAAATTGCCTCCGCAATCGTATGTTGGCAATGTGAAAATGCAGGCCATACGTATCTGAGATGTCCCAACCCAAAAAGTTATCTTTTCTGCTACAGTTGCGGCAAAAAGGGATGCACCACACGCAATTGCGATGCATGTATGTTACGATGGAGGCAACTGGAGTCTAAAAATCTTTCTCAGTTTTCGGGAAACCGGAATTGGGAGAACCCACAGTAAAGGGCGTGGGTCTCCCAGACAGAATAAACATCCCCCTTTTAAACGACATTCCAGAGTTCTGTAAAGCAGACTCTATTATTATCGATCCCGACAACAAAGACAATCGCCCATATGCGCTCATATCCATCCTTGGTTGACAAATACGTGGTCTTCTCGACAGCGGGGCCACCTGCAGTCCCATTGGAGGCTCTTTTACAAAAATAGCGAATGAATTAGGACATACGAAGTTCTCAGTGAACGGAGAAGTGAAAACGGCATATGACTCAGCTCACCGAATTTCGTTCTTCTCTCACGTGCCCATCTCTTACAACAATAGGAATTTCACGCTACCCGTGCTATTCATCAAACAATGCCACCCATTTTCATATTACGCATGGACTTCTGGTCTAAATTTGGGGTGAAAGCAATAATCTGCGGCGTCACGACAAGCTTGGAGACTGGATCTTCGATAATCGAAAAGCTAGAAACGCATGAGAAGGAACATCTACAGGCAGTAATCTAGAATTTCCCAACATCTAAGAACCAATGTCGTTTGGGAAAAACATCGCTGTACTACCACAAAATTAACACTGGAAACTCATCCCCATTGAAACAAAAACACTATCCAATGTCCAAGTTCGTTCTAGATGACTTGAACAAAGAGGTTGACAGGATGCTAAAGCTGGGAGTTATCGAAGATGCAGTTTGCTGTCCATGGAACAACGCCACGGTGGCGGTAAAGAAAAAGGACGGGTCAATGAGGCTATGCCTTGATGCCAGAAAGTTAAATTCAGTTATCGTCCAAGAGGCAACTTGAGTGGGTCAAGGATCCTATCTTCTATCGATCTAGAATCGGCTTTCTGGCAAATACCATTGGAGGAAGATTCGAAGCAGAAAACCGCCTTCACCATCCCTCAACGAGGTCATTATCAGTTCATCGTAGTTCCGTTTGGGCTTTCGACGGCCAGTCAAGCGCTCTCTCGAGTAATTAATCACTTGTTCATTGACCTTGAACCAAAAGTATTTGTGTACCTGGATGACTTGTTCATATCCACTGAAACGTTCAAAGAGCACTTAGAACTGTTGCAGGAAGTAGCACAAAGATTAGCAAATCCAGGTTTGACAATAGATACGGAAAAGTCTGTGTTTGATAGTAAGAGCCTGAAATATCTGGGATACGTCTTGGATGAAGAAGGATGGCACGTAGATGAGGTAAAAGTGGAGGCCGTCAGGAAATTCCCAGCTCCTAACAGCAAGAAAGTGGTTCAGCGGTTCATCGGAATGTGTGGTTGGTACCGAAGGTTTATCAAAGATTTTTCGCAAACAGCTACCCCACTAACAGAGCTCACGAAGGGAAAAACGAAATTCAAATGGACGGAAGAATGAGAGAAAGCTTGCCAGTCACTAAAGGCACATCTCATCTCGGCAACAGTATTGGCCACTCCGGACTATTCCAAGCCTTTCGCAGTCACCTGTGATGTGAGTGACGTTGCTGTAGACGGAGTGCTAACGCAAGAGTCTAAAGGAGACGAAAAGGTTATTTCCTATTTCTCACACAAACTTTCATCGGCCGAAAGAAAGTATTCAGTAACACAGCGAGAGTGCCTCGCTGTGATTCGGTCGATCGAGAAGTTCCGAGGATACCTCGAAGGAACACACTTCACAGTGTACTGCGATCACTCAAGCTTAACTTACCTACAGACGATGAAGAACCCCGCACCACTTCTGGCTCGATGGATTCTTAGAATGAACGCATACTCCTTCGATATCAAATTTCGCAAAGGAAAATCCAACATCGTTCCTGATTGCCTGAGTCGAGCGGACATAGTCGACGCAGTCAACGCTTCTCATCAAGCAATCTCAGATGCCTGATACGACAAATTGAAGGAAGAGGTTGAATGGGTTCGGAAAGGTTCCCAGATTTCAGGACTATTGGAGAACACCTATATAAAAACTGTATAACGAAGGACGAAACGGGAGGGAAATGTTACCGTTGGAAGAAGGTCGTGCCTACGCATCTACAACAGAATCTCATACACCGCTATCGTGATATTCATACAGCTGCCCACCTGGGATGCGAGCGAACACTACATCGCATTCAACGGGACTACTACTGGCCCCAAATGACCCTAGACATCCGCAAATATGTATAAGCCAATGACGTGTGCAAAGCGAGCAAGGCACCCAACTCAACGTGAACACCCACTCTAGGAAATCCAAAGCCTGCTCAATTGCCTTGGGAGCTAATATCAATCGATTGGGTCGGTCCACTCACAAGTTCGAGAAAAGGGAATACGGTACTTCTGGTGATTGTTGATTGGCTAACTAAATTCATCATCACGGAACCTTTTCGCACAGCAAACGCTCAAAAGATGTGTGATTTCCTAGAGCAATACGTGTTTCTTCGGTTCTCGACGCCAAGGCTAACTGTTTCGGACTCTGGATCGCAATTCCTCTCCCAGGTATTCCAAGCGTTGCTCAAAAGGTACAACGTCATCCATATGAGAACTGCATTCTACACGCCAATGTGCAACGCAGCTGAGCGGACCAATCGCACGCTCATCACCTATGTGAGAGCCCTTCTGGACGATGACCAACGAGATTGGGATGTTCACATTCAGCAAGTAGTATGCGCAATCAACACCGCAAAACATGAAACACTTGGATGCAGCCCTTATTTCTACAATTTTGGAAGCGATCACATCCTGTTCACGCAGCAATATCCTTTAGCCAAGCGGAATTCTGCAAAGGATCCCATAGAGGCGCATAAAGCACGAGTTGCAGCAGCACAGAACATTCAGCACTTCGTTCTATCCAGGATCAAGACCGCCCACAACAAACAATAGCAAACACCGCTACAATCTACGAGCGCGGAATCGAGGATCGAGGCGAGACAGTGTGGAGACGATCGTTCGAATTGTCGAATGCAGCTGAACATCGAACAAAGAAGCTTGGCGCAAAATTTATACCCTGCATTGTACGGCAGCTCCATAGCTGCAAAAACTTTTTGTTGGAGGATATAAAGACATCGAAAACCGGTGTCTACCATGCCAAAGACATCAAGCCAGATTAACCATCATTTGGACCAGCTATGTATGCAGTTTAACTGTCGGAATGGGGGCGTGTACGCCAACAAAACCGGGATTCCTGATTGACTGAGCGCCCAACAACTATTAAAGAAATCTCGTCGTCAGCAAACAGTAAATGAAGAACTCATCCACCAGCCTCAACCACCTCAAGTACAACGCTTGTCAGAAAACGGCAGAAAAACCAGTGGATGAACAAGCGCAGCCGCGCGCACCGTTTAGTGAGGCGAGAGAAATCGCTCCCCTCTGTGCTGGCAACGCTAAGAGGGGTCACCAGATACACTCTACATCAAACTAACTCACTCATGTGTGGTTGAAGGAGAACGCCAACATACTAAGCAATAGTCAAAGTGCAACTCAAACTCTTTATTACTCAATCCGCATCTCATATACTGCTCAGTAAACGATTAGTTTCCGTGACAGATCTATTTATTGTATTTCCTCGGCAGAATTTCTGGCGCCCAACTACTAAATCGTAACTCAGATGTTCGAGACGCGATTAGCTCTAGAATAAGGATAGACTAAGAGTAGAGTAAGAGATATTCCGCTTGGCCCAATAGCGGTGTTGAAGTTAGTTTCTTGCAATGATCTGCCACAAGAATGTGTATCAAGAATTGTAGTACCGATAGCTAATAATTTTTAGTGAAGTACCGTAATGAAATACCGCCACAATGCTCGATGTCCAATATGGAGAAGATCTGGTCGAGATTGTACAGGATAAGCAGAAATCAGCCTTTCCAACATCTGAACGTCATAAATCAGACGAAATTTTTGCGACTGTGCACACTCGCAAAAATTTCGTTGCCGTTTGAATGATGTTGTGTTACACCATTTCGAAATTGCGTCGACAAAACGCTCCGACAATTACTGAAGTCTGTAACTGTTTGTTTGTCCCGGAAAGTTCAGTAGCAAGAGACCCCTCGAACTGGGTCTCAGGGTCGGCTTACTACTCGGTAATCCCAAGGGGCTTCGCGGACAAGGTGTGCAACTCACGGTCACCTGACTAAGATGTTTTGGGGCGGTATTGAAAAATGTGGTTCAAGAGGGGGAAACTATGGTTTTTATTTAAAATTTAAATTAACTGTTTTGGTTCTGTAAGTTTTTTCATGTATTTTTGAGCTAACAATGTGGGTGTGGGTTACTGTAGGGGTTTCTTCGGTACGTACCGCTGCTCTAGAAGATCTCGTTGTCCTGCGAGCGCTCGCTGCTGCTGTTGACGATGAATGTTGGCTGGTGGTTTTTACAAACGATGGAGAATGGTGGCTGATTAGCAGAGTTGGACGTTCGCAGATGTCGAACGATCAAAGTAATCTACGGCGTCTTCCCTCATTGACGGCAATTGACACGGTCCAGGACGATACCGGAGTGACCGTGCCAAGAGGGGAATGCTCCTTGGTGAGTAGATGTTTCCACCGAGCAACAGTACCTCCTTAACGGTTATGGCCGATTGGGCCAGAGGTCGAAACTATCCTTTGCTATTAGATGCAGTAATCCCTTAAGTTACTGCACCGTATCGTGTGCGTCGGTACCAGACAAGATGGCGATTTTTAATATATAATAAAAAAGGTCCTGTGAGGGTAGCAGGAGGTATTAGAAGAGCTGATTTCATCACCTAGCCATTGGAAATAACTTAGACTAAGCATACCTGATGAATCCGTATTTTTATCCCTTGTTGGACTGATACCACTCAATACGTTAACTATAAGTTAGAACTCTTCAGAGATTGAACTGGTGCACACGAACGCCGGTAACTTAATGAGCAATGGCGCATTTTTGTGGTTTCCTCACCCAGCTTTCCTTCATGGAGTAGCTTAGAAGGAGTGGGGGGGGGGGGGGGTGCCGTTTTCTATCGCCACCCTTGCAGTATCATGCTCTCTTCGCCTTCTAGCCTACTTTTCATGTCGTACTCAATGTTGTACCCACTGTGTTGTATGCGCGTTCGCTCACTTCACCCAATAAGTAAAATAAAATATTCAAACTTACCCTAACCTACCAACCTCCTTGTTTACAATTTTTGGTTTACATTTTACTAACATATACTAACACTAATCTATCCCTTGCTCTTATCCAACCCCGCTTAACTCTAGAAATGTGACTGTACATAAAATAAAAGCACAAATTTAAAAAAAACTATAATAAATTTGTAACAAACGGTTACAAGTTACCATGTAAAGCTTCAACCACAATAAAAACCATATAGTTCTATTACATCTTTAGCCCTTTCTCTGCTCGCCACCGATGGATGGTACCATTGTAATGGAGTCCTCTCTCACTCTCGCAAACTCGCACCCATCGAACAATTAGCAAAAAATCGATCCTATAGAACAGCAATTGTACTTGTGATTCCCAGCGTGTGGTTCGTGATTGGCTTCCTCGTCAAATTGTGCCAAAGTGCATAAAAATTTGATAGTGGGCCATTCGGCCGCGATGAATAAGGCAAAAATCTTAAACACAAGCAGTGAATAGTGCATGCTCAATCATTAAGAATTAAGAGATTACTTCTCGATCAAGAAAAGGGGCCATCTTCTTGCCCATCCACGTGCATGATCGTATCTACGGCTCCAGAGTTCTACCAAGTAGTCTCTTGCATGCACTGTTGGAACCTGAACCATATTTTTGCATCCCACACAATAAATCGCCATTGCTATTGATTGATGAGCACGAGCCACCCGGACATACCATTAGCGATCGCAATTGTTTCTGGCCAAGAATATTGGCAAGCTATACAGCCCAAAGCGAAAAGGCCTTCAACAGAGGGCCTTTATTTACAGGCTTGGTCATTCCTCACACGGCGCATGCGGTGTTGGAATTCGGTCTTGCTGACATTCCCGGACCTGATCACTTCGTCGCATCTGGGCATCGCAAAACATTTGAGTGGCAAGACGACGACATTCCCTCGAAGCTATCCGACGGCGAGGCGAGATTCGCATCTGTGGTGTGACGAGCAGAGACGGCGCAACCAGACGTCGTCGTGCGACAGAGGCCCGAGTAGCGTGCAACGAGTGCACCTCGAGCGACGGTAGTAAATCTGCGACGGTTGCAGTCTGTGCAACACAGGAGAGTGACGCAACCCTGGAACATCATCGTCGTGCGACGATAGTATCTCTGCGAGAGATGCATACGGTGCAACAGAGTGGAGTGACGCGATGCTAATTCTTCCAGACCAAATTCTCGCGCAATAGACCACGGTGCATCGGCACAACAGCAAGCAGCATAACGGGGCCCCCAACGACACGAAGAGCAAAGAACCACATGATTAATGTATGTACTTAGAGTTAGCTTGCATGAGATGTAAATTATACAGTAAGCAGAAAATTTCATGAACTATAGTTTTGTAGTTGAGCTATTTGAATGAAGATTCCTTGATCTCATTCGCAGATATCGCTTGCTAACACACCATCTTGACGTGTTTAGCTGGCCGGCCTGAGTAAGAGTTTTGAGTGGTGTGAGCACACCGAAGTACCACTATCCTGTTTGTGGTACCAATGTCGATATTAGCACTGTAGAATTGACTTTTGTTGACTTTATTTCATTCTCACTGCCGTTGAGCATCCGACAGTTATCCAACGTAATCGGAAATTGTCACAACTCTTTCGAATTCGAGCACCATTTATGGATAGGAAATCCACCACTTTCTAGGAGCTGCTTCAATTGTCTTTGGGCTTCGAGTCTGCACCGGAGAGCACATTGTCCATATACGTCTCCTTTTTTACAATGCTAACGGCGATGGGGAAAAATTCACCTTCTTCCTCGACAAGTTGTACCACGCACCTTGTTGCGAGGTACGGAGCGGATGCTGTACTGTTAGTAACGGTAAAAAGGGACCCCCAGAAAACTCGCAGGAAACGTCGATCTTCGGGCAGATGGAACACTTGCTGGTACATCTTGGCGACGTCCCTGGAGAAGGCAATCTTGAAGTAACGGAACCATAGAAAGATGAAATGCAGATCATTTTGCACAACCGAGCTGACTTGCAGGACTTCGTTTAGGGACAACTGTTCAGATGATGACTTGGCACTTGCGTCGTACACGACACGACACTTCGAGCTCGAGCTTGGCGGACGAAGTCCCGCATGATGCTGAAGATAGTACCTCCCCAAGTAGCACACATCGGTCATAATTAGTGGTATTAACCGCAGGGCGTTGATGCCAACGATAGGAACGCTTATCTGGTTGCTTTGCGAGGTCAAGGCTGTTGGCCGTCTCTTCCGTCACGAAGTTTACTTGGGATCCGCCGTCCAACAGGACACGGTATGGATGAGGATGATTTTTCTTGTCAATCACTTGCATCCCTGCGGTAAGCAGTAGCACAGTCTTGTTAGATTGGACAATGTTCAATGAACAGGTGGTGAAAATGGGTGGTTCCACTCTGGAAGGAATCTTCTTCAGCGACATCGATGGTTGACTTGGAGTAGCCGGAATCGGTGGCGGGCTTACCACTGCTTCTGTGGGAAAAGAAACATTTGGCGTTTTCTCCTGGCTGGGTGCCCTATCTTCATGGAGCAACGTGTGGTGCTGGTACTGGCACTTGTGGCACACTTTGCTGGATGGGCCGTCCTTGGAGCGGTGCCCCTTGCGCAGACACTTCGAACGGTGCCCCTGGAGTTGGACTTGCTTTGGCTTGAATGTTAGAGTCGATGACTGGAACGCTTTTTCACAGTTTTCCAGAATCTGGCATCTGGATTTCAGGAACTCGATGGAAGTTCTCCTTTCTTCTGGCCATTCTCCCAGGATTTACGGGTCGACTTGTCAAGGGTCGAAGTTATCAGATACACAATGATGTGCTCCGAAACTCCGGTGATCTGTGGCTGATAGTAGCGCAAACTTTGGACGTGGTGGTTGGTTTCATTTAGCAGAGTTCGAAGGTGCTTTTGCTGCGGAGTGGACTGTATTCGGCAGGGTGGGTGGAGTAGGCAAGCGTCAATCGATTCAACTCTTTATGAGCTCTGAAAAGAGCTTGGGGTTTGATGTTGCTTCTTGCCAGGGACAGGAATCGACAAATTGAGAACACTGGCTGGCTACACTAGCAATACTTATTTATAGCTCTTCTACTTTTCTATTTTAAAAATTGTTACCTGCTGCTGCTGATGTTCGCTGGGCGATGGTAGAATGAAACTGATGATGTGCATGACGGTGCATGCCCTTTTTATAAGAGGTGGTTGCCGTTCAACAACGGCAGTTGATAACAGGGTGGCTTGGGTTTCGACTGAGACGAAACAGTTTCTTTTGGTTTGATAAAAATAACCGGACGACCCGTAAGACTGCTAGGTTTACTACTGTTAAATTTGCTATTACTATTTTGTTTACTTTCTTATTGACATTTTCATTGCTTCTTTTGACGACATCCGCAAAAGTTGCGTTGTCTTGAAAAACATATTCGTTATCGCTAATTTGTATTTAATGTTTTTTGCGAATTTGCATCGGATCGGATTCAGAGTGAACCGTTGCAGACCGCGCGTGGCCATTATTAATCACAGCTAAACTTTTCTGCGCATTTATTTCCAAAACTGACCTTGTCATTGGATTGAATCTCTCATTGAACTATTCCATCCCATTTTTCAACGCGTCGCCGTATTTGGGCAAAAAATTTAAAACAAAAACCTACGACGTATTGGGGTGGATGCCCCAAATATGGCAACTGGCCGCGAAAGGAATAACTAGACGTACTTGTATTCGGGCTGGCGCCTGTGTCGTCTCCCTCAATACTGCCGTCCCATTAAAACCGTGACAGGCCTCCAGTACGTTCCATTTTCCACCGCCCGACTGTCGAGGTAGTAGGAGTAGGCTCAGATGACCCTATACCTGTCTAACGCTGATCCGGCTCTGAACACGGTTCCCCATGAAGGGCCGTGCCAACCCTCGCATGGCCTCCCTGCTTGTATAGACAACCATGGGATCACAATAGCGACAACTCCACGTGGGTTTGGATAGCGGCTGGAGGGGGACCCAACAACATGGAGGAAACGAAGAAAACCCAGGAGAAAGCGAATGCGTTCGCTAAAGGCTGCCTAGTGAGGTCCCCACCACGTAAAACGGTGGGATCAGGCGTGAGCGACATGAACGGTAGTGCTACGGCATCGGAGGCAGGATCCAGGACTCATCCGGGCCATGGAAAGGATGCGGGAAACCCTTCCTAAAGTGATGGAGGTGGCTGAGCAATTGGACGCGGTTATCGACTTCACGTCGTCGCACAACAACATTGATAAGGACCACAAATTGAGCCTTCTTAGGCTACGCATGACAGTGGAGGCTACATGCAAGGAGAGGTAAAAGCTGGAGGCCAAGCTCCTAGCCGCGAAAAATGCCAAAGAGTTGGCATGGCTAGCAGGCACGGAAAGGACAAGGGACCAGAAGACCCAGACTGATGCAATCGTCTTGGTTGAAGAGTCCACCCTACCCATGGGGGCAGGGACATCCAAGTGGGCTAGGATGTCCCTGGGCGAAACGGCACCTGGCGTTTTTAAGAAGCGTATCGTGTCGGTAGCCCCAGAAGGGAAACAAACCTAAGCGAACGTGGCGGCGGGGTCTGAGGGTCCATCCTCGCGACCAACTTGGCTGCCCGCAAAGAGAGGCCCTGGTGCTAATCCCAGTGCGAAAGGTGTGGCACCCAACTCGCAAGTTGTCTCAACACTAAGGGGGACCAAGTGGCAGGGCCCCAACGACAACAGCCATAATCAGCATGGAAGCAGACGCTAGTGCTAGGAAAGGGATTAGTGACGACCCCAGACGTGGCAGGGAAAGCCACTGCAATAAGGTCCGAAAAAAGGGAAATAGAACAAAAAAGAAAAGCTTGAGGTTGCTGCGGCAGACATACGTCTGAGGAAGTGTCCACTCTGGACCCAGGTGGCAATCATGAGGGTAGCGGCAGTCGACGCGGACGTGGCGTTGAAAATGGCGAAGGTGAAGGTAGGATGGTCAATATGCCCACTAAGCCTAAACCAGTTGCCGAAGGCATGCTTTAGATGCCTAGAGAGCGGGCACATGTCTTGGGACTGCAAAGGCCCAGATTGTAGTAACATGTGCAGAAGGTGTGGCAGCACTAGCCACAAGGCGCGAGATTGCAAAGGTCTCCCCAAATGCTTGATGTGCGCCGGGAAACCGGACGATAAACACGTCAAGAAGGAGGGGGGCTGTGGGGGCATCTGCTCGGCCAATAAGGGTATACCAACCAGACAACCGTAATGCAGGTAACCCAACTAAACCTGAACCATTGTGAGGCCACCCAGCAACTGCTGTGTCAGACAGTTAGCGAGTCAGCATGGGATATCGCCATAATTTCCGACCCATACCGCATCCCAGCCGGCAACGGGAACTGTTTTTCGGACAGGTCCAATATGGCGGCATTATGGACGACGGGCAAGTACCCGAATCAGGAGGTTGTGTCTACCACAAACAAAAGCTACGCGGTTGTCAAAGTGAATGGTAGGTTCTTCTGCAGCTGCTACGCACCGCCAAGATGGTCGATCGATCAGTTTACCAATATGCTCGATCGAATGACAACGGAGCTAACTGGCCTGAACCCGTTGATAATAGCGGGGAACTTCAACGCTTGGGAGCTCGAGTGGGGGAGCCGCCTTACCAACCCTAGGGGCCAGATTCTTCTGGAGGCCTTGGATAGGCTCAATGTGGATCTAGCCAATGTGGGTACCAAGAGTACCTACCATAGAAACGGAGCGGAATCGATTATCGATATAACATTCAGCAGTCCTGGGCTGATAAGCAGTTGGAGGGTGGATGATGACTACACCCATAGCGACCACTTGGCGGTTCGATATTGTATCGTCTACAATACAAGGCAGCGTGCGGAAGGAGGAGCATCCACTCCATTCGCCCGCAAATGGAGGACGTCCTACTTTGATGTAGAGATATTTAAAGAGGCGCTTGAGAGGGAACGAAATTTACGTGGAACCCAGGAACCTTGTGGCGAACGACTCGTTATGATACTTACACAAGCGTGCGATGCGACCATGCTAAGGGAAGTCAAACCGAGGAATGGAAGATCGACGGTGTATTGGTGGACGGAATCGATTGCCGACCTCCGAAGAACATACCTCCACGCAAGACGGAGGGTGCAAAGTGCGCGGTCCGACGTCAAAAGAATCGTAGAGGGGCGCTAGTTGCCGCGAAGGCCACACTAAAGAGAGAGATAAAAGCCAGCAAGCGAGCCTGCTTCGAGGGTCTGTGTCAGAAGGCCAATACGAACTCGTGAGGTGACGCCTATCGGGTAGTAATGGCCAAAACCAGAGGATCGGCGGCTCCAACCGAGCGTTCATCAGAGCTGCTGCAGGTGATCTTTGGGTGACTTTTTCCGAGCCACGACCCGAGTCCATGGCCCTCCACCGGTGTAGATTTGTCCCATGACCAGCGTTCCAGTATCCCAGACCTTAACACGGTCAAAGCGACGGAAGGATGGACGGCTCCGCCGTTCATTATAGGATAACAGCACAACGGGGGCCGACGACGAGGCGATGGTGACGAATGAGGAACTCATTGCTATAGCAAAGTCGCTAAAGGTGAACAAAGCGCCGGGCCATCAAGACGGCTATCTTGCTAGATCCCGAAATGTTCAGGGTTGTGATCCAAAGTGTCTGGACGAGAGCGTCTTCCCAGACACCTGGAAAATTCAGACCCTTTTGTTGCTACCAAAGACAGGGAAGCCACCAGGAGATCCATTGCTTATAAACCTATATGTCTGTTGGATACAGCGGCTAAGGTGCTCGAGAAGGTAATCCTTAACAGACTGACAACGTACTCGGAGGGTATAGGTGGTCTGTCTAATAATCAGTTTGGCTTCCGCAAAAAGGAAGTCGACGGTGGATGCCATCCTGTCCGTCACCAAGACACCTGGGGTGGCAATCCAGCGCAAGAGGCCAGTTGGGTGGCTATCGCCGACTCGCTCCAGCGTCTACAGGTTCTTGGGTACCTGTACAAGTTTCTAGGAAGCTACTTCCAGGCGTCCCACAAGGTTCGATCCTGGGTCCGGTGTTATGGAACACGATGAACGACGAGGTACTGCGGCTTGAGTTCCCGAGCTGGGTGAAGATAGTCGGGTTCGCAGACGACATCACCCTGGAGATATGTGGTGATTACATCCAAGAGGTCGAGTTAACGGCCTCGCACTCCATCGGTATTGTGGAGATATGGATGAGCTCCAGGCAATTGGAGCAAGTCAACCATAAGACTGAGGTCACGGTGGAGAATAATAGGAAATCGGAGCAACATGCTACGATCAGTGCAGGTAACTGCACAGTGGAATCGAAGAGGTTCTTGAGGTATCTTGGGGTTATGATCGACGATAAGGTGTCCTTTGTCAGTCACGTCGATTACGCCTGCAAGAAAGCCTCTATGGCTATATCGGCATTATCCCGCATGATGTCGATAAGCTCGGCGGTGCAAGGGAGCAAGCGTTAACTCCTGGCCAGTGTCGCCCTGTCCATACTTAGGTACGGTGGGCCGGCATGGATCACCACCTTGAGTACCAAGAACTACGTAAGTAAGCTAGAGAGTACGCACAGGCTTATATGCCTAAGAATGGTTAGTCCTTACCGAACGGTATCACGCGACGTGGTCTGCATCCTAGCGGGGATGATGCCAATAGGCATGGTCATAAAAGAGGACGTAGAGTGCTTCGAACAACGTGGAACAAGAGGTATTCGAAAGATCACTAGAGCCGCATCCATGGTTAAGCGGCAAAGGGAATGGAACAACTCCAGCAAAGGTCGGTGGACCCACCGACTAATCCCAGAATTAACCGGGTGGGTCAGTAGGCGACACGGTGAAGTGAACTTCCACTTAACGCAGGTATAGTCTGGCAACGGCTGGTTTAGACAATACCTGCATAAATATGGGCATGCACAGTCCTCCGCATGCAGCGAGTGCGTGGGCGTCGAGGAAATTGCGGAACATGTGCTCTTTGCATGTCCTCGCTTCGACGGAGCGAGATCCGGCATGATTGCCGTAAGCGGTCACAACACAACTCCGGACAATTTGGTTCCGAGGATGTGCCAGGACCGGGACGTCTGTGACGCGGTATGCGTAGCCTCCCAGATCGCCCTCGATCTCCAACAAAAATGGCGAAACGACCAAAGACAGGTCGCAGGGACCACCTAACTACTAAAGCCCTAAGTAGTTAGACATAGTGGGTGTTTAACAAGCTCATTAGCCCGCTCCCCAAAGTTATACCAAAAGATGGTTCCGGGGGGGTCCAGGGCGTAAAGCACGGGTGGGTTTTTAGTGGGTCGATGAGTTGGCACCCTCATCCCCACACCCTGAGTTCTTCAGGTGTCTGGTTGCAGATTTTCCATCCCGTCTAAAATAAAACTAAAAAAAACACGCGCAGACTTACCCTCACAGGTTAACGGGAGATCAGCCGCAACCATTCCCTCATTGCATGATGAACAACAAGCCATTGTCAAGTAATAGGGTCAAAACACATTAACCGTCGACACTACCAAACAGCCAATCAGCCAATGACCTTACCAAAAGTTAAAAGACAAGGCAAAAAGATATCACAGCGATGGTCTCCCGGCACGCCGGGTGATCGACCAAGCAATTTAAAAATGTATTAGAACAAGCTGCTATAGCAACTGTTCTTTTACTTAGCCTGATTACGTTAACACTATGAACGGGATCGCTTTAGAGGATTTCTTTTGCGAATCACACACGCGAATTTTCACACGTAAAATTATTATTTTTTATGAACAAACCAAACACAAAACTACTTTGTTCGCCATCACAACAAATGTGCTAATTAAATCCATACGACCGTGTCCTTGAAAGTGTTAAGCTTGATGCTCATACGATCGAGCTTATTGGAAAACTGTTCAATCCACCATCTTGACGGTACGTAGCAGCTGCAGAAGAATACTCCATTCACTTTTATAATCGCGAAGCCTTCATTTGTGGTAGACAGAACCTCCTAATTTGGGTTCTTGCCGGTCTTCTATGCTGGCTCGCGAGTAGAGACTTCTGATCCCACTAAAACTTTAACCCTAGTTGCCCATCAGATTCTACCGCGGGGACTAATTTACGGTTTTTGCATTTTTGGGAATCTGATTTTGCCTTTTAATAGCACTGCTATGTATTGCTGAGTTACTTCTTTTTGGCTTTGCAAGAGCGATTTAGCTCCTACTCATTTGCTGAAGCACTGTGCTCTCATTCTGTTTGTTTGAGCCATTGAGCTCTCAGGCTCTACACAGTCAGCTTGAGTATTCCCCGACGGTGGATTTACCCTATGCTGACGAAAAGCTCACCGATGGTAGATTTTTTTCTGATATCGAACCACGGTAAGCCTTTCAGATTTTCTCTATGCTGTTGACGACGGTGCCCTACACTGAAGGAGAGTTTCCCAATTGTGAAACATCCCCCAATGCCGATTACCCGTTGCCGCATTCAGCCATTGGTCTTCACACCATTTTCGGTGCAGAGCCGATGTTATTTGCGTTATGCTTATCACGTTCCATGTCTTTTCATCTTGACAATTTCTGCGGACGACGATTTTTAGGCTGGTATTCACCCCGCTGGTATCAAGCATTATGCCCGTCTTGAGCCGAGCAGTGGACAGTCAAAGACTACTCGCTCCGGTATCTCTTCGACGTCTGCGCATTCCAGACAGAGAGGGGAAACCGCGTGACCTGACAGAAACTGCATCAAGCGGAAGTTGACCTCACCGTACTTTCTGTTAATCCACGTCGAAACTTCTGGGATCAACCGGTGTGTTCACCTTCCATTCACCGCATTATCTCATTCCTCTTGCCACTTCTTCATGGTGTCAGTCCGTGTTCTTCTTCGAACTCCTCTGGTGTCTCTGTTCAAAAAGTACTCCTGATTCTCCTCCAACAATAACAACCATGGTGATCGTTCCAGCTATGAAGCAGACCACTTCAAATGATATTATCCTCACTCATGCTTAACAATCTGAATGTACTATTCAAAATTAACCTAACAACTAATAACCTAGTTGTTGCGCATGATTGTGGTCAACGCTGTGGTTGCTTTTGCTGTCTTCTGACAGGCATAATCGATGTGGGAAAGTGATTTCATGGTAGAGTCTTTTACACATTTCGTACATGGTAGTCTTTCACAGTATCTATTGCCTCAGTTGCGAGTACCTCCACCTATACTCGCGATTCCTTGACTACTATAAGGACAACATAGTCAGCAAAACGGACAATTTCACAACGTAGGACCGAGGATGGATCGCTGAGGAACGTCCGCTGTAATTGCCATTCTTCTATCTCTTTTTTCAGTCTCGTAAATCAACGTTTGCTTTTGAAAGTAGCTATATAATGGTGTGTGTGTGTGTGTGTGTGTGTGTGTGTGTGTGTGTGTGTGTGTGTGTGTGTGTTAAGGGGGGGGGGTTGATGAAGGAAATCAAGTTATCACAAATATGTGGGATAAATTGACCCTACATCATCTCTGTGATATGTTTATTTATGTTACCTGATTGCTTTCAGAATACCGCAACAACTTAAAATTTTTAAATATATTGATACCCCATATTGACTCATACAGTGATAATACAAATAAATTATAAAATACTAAGTGGTTTCACTGGCAAGGTAAGTCTTCAGAAACGTGTTACCCTAAGTTTTTAGTATTTTAAAAATATCCCAGTCTTAAAAAAAAAACCCGCTTTAATCCACCGATGGTGAGACTGAACCCTTCTTACTTTTCACCAGAATTACAAACTCAAATGTGGGCAATATTGTACTGGATACATATTTTCATCAGAAATTCCAAGAAGATTCAGAAATATTCAATATGCCATATATCCAGTTGATAAAATAAACTTTTTGTCAATCCTGAACGTATTGCTCAGGATTGAACAAAAATTAAAATATTTCCATTAATAGTCTTTAATGACCTGTTTTTGTTAGTTATATAAAAGGGGAAATTACATAAATATTAGAAATTTCATATAATCAGTCCATAGCATGAATTATTAGACAATCCTAAGCGTCAATTTTGATTATCGATATGGATTCAAGATGCTTAATAAGTACATATTCGTTGAAAATAGTTAATGGAGACTTTGTGTAATTTTCTAATATACTCGTTGCAGTTCAAAACCAGACCACTCGAGCCAATCGATGCTGCTCTAATTCTATACAGTCGCATAGTGTGGCTAGTCCGCTGTACGTGCTATACAACGCTCCAGATGCGACACAATAGAATGCAAGCGGCATCGATTGGTGTGATTGGTCTTGTTCGGTTTTGCACTGCAACGAGTATATTGTCATCTCACAATTATGTGCTCTCAGGTATTGTTTTGGTCATATCTCCATGAAGGATTATCCAATCATAATTAAAATTTTGACCAGTTATTTGGAGATATCATAGCTTTAATTTGGCACCAACAAAACTAAAATCGGTACACAAATAGCTCAGTATGTAATCGGAGACTAAACTGTTTGATTACTATTATAATAGGCCTTCAAGTACTGTTTCGTTCATATCTTCGTAACGAAATGTCCGAATGAAAAAAAATCAATAGCGTTCTATGGGAATGTTGTAGCTTCCATTTGCCGTCAACAGAACTGAAATCGGTTCACAGATGGCTGAGAAACCGATGTGACATTATTTGTAACGCACACACACACACACATACCACACACACACACACACACACACACATACACACACACACACACACACACACACATACACACATATACCAGACATGTGCTCAGTTCGTCGAGCTGAGTCAGATGGTATATGACACTCGGCCCTGTGGGTCCTCGGATAAAAAGTCGAGTTTTCAAGCGATCTTAATACCCTTCTATTGATGTAAGGAGGTTAAAAGGGAAGTTAACATAATGAAATTTTGAACACTTATTTGGAGATTTTATAAACTTTAATTTGGCGTTAACAAAGCTTCAATCCTGAGCTTCAATTTTGATTATCGATATGGATTCAAGATGCTTAATAAGTACATATTCGTTGAAAATAGTAAATGGAGACTTTGTGTAATTTTCGAATATACTCGTTGCAGTTGAAAACCAGCCACTCGAGCCAATCGATGCTGCTCTAATTCTATACAGTCAGCATAGTGTGGCTAGTCCGCTGTATGTGCTATACAACTGCTCCAGATGCGACACAATAGAATGCAAGCGGCATCGATTGGTGTGATTGGTCTTGTTCGGTTTTGCACTGCAACGAGTATATTGTCATCTCACAATTATGTGCTCTCAGGTATTGTTTTGGTCATATCTCCATGAAGAGTTATCCAATCATAATGAAATTTTGACCAGTTATTTGGAAATATCACTAGCATTGATTTGGCACCAACAAAACTAAAATCGGTACACAAATAGCTCAGTATGTAATCGGAGACTAAACTGTTTGATTACTATTATAATGAGGCCTTCAAGTACTGTTTCGTTCATATCTTCGTAACGAAATGTCCGAATGAAAAAAAAATATATATCAATAGCGTTCTATGGGAATGTTGTAGCTTCCATTTGCCGTCAACAGAACTGAAATGGGTTCACAGATGGCTGAGAAACCGATGTGACATTATTTGTAACGCACACACATACATACACACACACACATACACACATACACATACATACACACAGACATGTGCTCAGTTCGTCGAGCTGAGTCGAATGGTATATGACACTCGGCCCTGTGGGCCTCGGATAAAAAGTCGAGTTTTCAAGCGATCTTAATACCCTTCTATTGATGTAAGAAGGGTAAAAATCCAGCGCTTTTTCGAGCTTCGATTTTTAATATTTGGACATATAGTTACTACGCCCAAACACGGATCTGCCAAACGTTTTTATTTCCACTTTTTATATTTATATTTATATATATATATATATATATATATATATATATATATATATATATATATATATATATATATATATATATATATATATATATATATATATATATATATATATATATATATATATATATATATAATATAAATATATATATATATATATATATATAAATATATATATATATATATATATATATATATATATATATATATATATATATATATATATATATATATATATGTATATGTAATATATATAATAATATATATATAATATATATATATATAATATATCTATGGGACAACTATACGTTGATTGTCTTGTGGGTTACGAATGAAGAAGTGCGCGTTCGATTTCGACTATAAAAACTAACTTTATTCCATCGACTAGGTTTGCTTTTATAGATTGCCAAACAATTAATTCATTTAATTCAAAAGGAAGCATGGTCAATAATATTTAAATATAAAAGAAGACGGAAACTATTCTATTCGGAATAAAAGGCGCTTTGGCGCACTTTTCGTGTGTATCAAGCAATACAGAAAATGTTGCGTGGATGTTGCAGAGGTGATGGTGATGCTACAGTACCCCCTTCTAGAAACCGGACGATTATTGGTATCGGTTATGGAATCCTCACACGCCGCCCATAACGAGTAACCTTCGTTGCTTGATCCAGTCGACGTCGTTGAAGCTGGACGATTACACTCGGGATGTGGCGGACATTGATCTTCTGTTGTGTAAGCGGGCTTAAGACGGTCAATAGAAATATTCACAGAACGGCCGCCGATGTTGATTTTGTAGTGCTTGTTTGTTCGCTCAAGCACCGGGAATGGTCCATCGTAAGGTGGTGATAACGACGGCCTGATCGAATCGTTTCGGATGAACACATTTTTACACGAGCTGAGATCAGGGTGTACAAACACATTACCACTCTCATGCCAAGCCGTATCAGGGTGGTCGCAGTTTTCGCATGTGGCGTCTCGTAGATCGTTCGCAAAATCAGATGTAGTTGTGATGCGGGGATTTTCACCCAAAAATTTGCAAGGAATCCGAAGAGTCGTTCCATAAACCATTTCTGCCGGTGATGCCTGTGCCATGACAATGTAGTACTTTTTCGCGTCATGTTGATTGCCCAGTCCAGAAGCGGCAAACCAGAATTCTAGCGATAACAAGTACGACTCGATATTCGATGCAGACATTGCCGGCAGGTTGAGGACGCGGCAGCAGTTGATCGTTTCCACATTTTGCAAAATCGTGCTATCATGTAGACCAGCTGGATCCGGATAATTGCTTGTTCTCCGTCATGTTCACGAACACGGGGTCACCAATTATGGGACAACTATACGTTGATTGTCTTGTGGGTTACGAATGAAGAAGAGCGCGTTCGATTTCGACTATAAAAACTAACTTTATTCCATCGACTAGGTTTGCTTTTATAGATTGCCAAACAATTTATTCATTTAATTCAAAAGGAAGCATATTGGTCAATAATATTTAAATATAAAAGAAGACGGAAACTATTCTATTCGGAATAAAGAGGCAGCATTGGCGCACTTTTCGTGTATTGTATCAAGACATAATACAGAAAATGTTGCGTGGATGTTGCAGAGGTGATGGTGGAGGCTACATATATGTTCATGAATATATATATATATATATATATGATGAATACACATATATATATATATATATATATATATATATATATATATATATATATATATATATATATATATATATATATATATATATATATATATATATATATATATATATGAATATGTATGTAATATATATATAAATATATATAAATATATATACACATATATATATATATATATATATATATATATATATATATATATATATATATATATATATATACCATATATATATATATAAATATATATATATACTAGCTGACCCGGCAGACGTTGTCCTGCTTATAATTAAACTACTTTTTTGGAAAATTAGAGAATGCGAAATGCGTTTTCTCCGTAAATAAGCGGCCTATTGCTTAAGTAGGGGGTCTAAAATAGTCGATTTTCGGTACCCCGGTTTGGTCCAAAAAAGTTAACCAGAATCAAAATTTTCCATCAGGTGGGGTCTGGAAACCTTTAAATGCGTCTGGCTCCGTAAATAGGCATCTAATTGCTAACAGAGGCAGTTTGAAATTGTCGATTTTCGGAACCTCAGTTTTGGTCCAAAAAAATTCACCAGAACCTGAAATTTCTATCAGGTGGGATCTAGAAACCCTTAAAAGCGTTTATCTACGTAAATAAGCGTCTAATCGCTAGGTTTCCAACAGGGGTTTAAAAGCGTTGATTTTTGGTAACCCGGTTTTGGTTGAATTTTTTTTTTTCAGAACCTAAATTATTCATCAAGAAAATTGTAGAAATAAGAATTAGCTCGAATCACAATCTTATGGTTTTTAGATGGCATTCCATCAAGAGCAGTCTTGAACATTTGAATCAATCTATTGTGCTCATCAAGCATCGCTTGATATTGTTGTACAATGTTCTACTTCGTTACTGAGCGAATCTCCTAAGAAATAAATCTGTAGAAATTTATGATCTGCGTTCGTCGGTGACAACAATGAACCCGCTTTATAGTCAAATTGAGCTTGGATCTGTAGACGGTTTCACAATTTCATGATTTACTTATTTCTAAACTCTGTCAATACCCAAGAAAACTTTTAAATATTATTATATACGTTGCGCCAAACGAAGTCATTTGAAAACAACCATATTAACTCTGGGTGTTCTGCAGAAACTGTTAACAACCACTTCCTGCTCCAGGAACCAAAGAACGAAAAGGCTCTGGTGGGTCACTTGGAAACTTCAATGCATTACAAAGAGGACAAACTACACTCATTGATCTAAAGTGACTGATATATTCGCATTGTAATCAACCAAAGGTTCGTTTTGAAATGCAGCATGTTGAAGCTTTTGTGGAAAAAAAATTAAATGATCTTCACTCCAATTCTCGACCAACAATAGAATAGCGATAATATTATCAAAATTTGTAAACAAACACTTCTGAGCCTTTTTTCTCGCAAGCCATAGGCTACACACATAGGCGTAGCCAAGGGGGGGCAGGGTGGGGCCGTTGCCCCCCCCCTAACTTTTGATTTTAGTTTTAGAAATTTAATGTTTGTTTGAATTTTTATTGTATATTTTTGAATGTTTGTGAGATTGCCCCTTTGCCTCAATGAAATAGCGTGAAGTTGTCTTGATTTTGTAACAAGAAGTAGTAAATATGTGCAAAAAGTGGACATCTATGAGCTTTTTTTTTTTTCAAATAGTGACGACTAAAAATGTTATGACACTCTTTTCCCTTTAATCAAGAATACAGCCTAGCTAACCAAACGTATCCAAAAAATAGAGATATTTTACACCTTTAATGGTAACTATTTGACGAGCATTGACTGCTTTTTTTTACGCTAGCTGAAACTTGAAAAAGCTTAGTTCAAATCAATTTTCAGCTCTTGGCAATCAACAAACTGAATATTTAAATCAATCTTATAGCTTTCGGAAGCCAAACAATACTTGATAATGAAACATAATTCATAGTTAAAAAGTGTATAAATCGAAAATGTCATTTAAACTATTCATGGTATGGGCCAAACTGGTCAATGTTACATCGCTGATCAATGCTTCTCTGTTTCACGGTACTGTAGTTTCATGTTATTAAGAATATATAAGCACTATATAGTTTGATTCAGTATTTTAAAGTATTGTTTCCGTATCCAAGAGATTTTAATAGAGCATATGCTACGATATTATCCGGGCGAGACGAGACGACTCGTATCCGATTTTCGAATCAGTCATTCAATAACCGTGTGAGTATGCAAGACAGCATGCTCATCAGAGCGAAAAGTTGCAGTTGTCCTATCCCTTTCAAAGATTTAATCCGTTTATATGAGCATGGGCAAGATAATAAGCATGATTGTCAGCCCGTGGTTGCTACTTCGTTGCTGCCAGATCAGCTGTTATTACACAGGAACCAACATATGATGCGTGGGACTAGCATATATCCTCAATATATAAAAACTGGTGATCTCAAACTAAGGCAATAATTGGCACCTGCCTCGCCCGAATGCAGGTCAAATAAGGAATGGATAGGAATGTGTTGACGCGATACTCGCTTTAATGGAAGCCAAGACCGCTACTGCACGTTCACGAGAAATCATTAGAATGTTGAATAACATGATTGGGTTGTTTTTAGTAATCGATAAGCTGATTTCACGAGGCATTTAGTAAAATATTTTTATATAGTACCGATTTCTTATTTAAACGTTTTTATATCAACAGTAGATATACTGTTGGAGCCACTCACAAAAGGGAATAGTGATTTACTTGCTCCAAGATATGGTGGTACGGCGAGCATGGCAAACCAATATTATGGATCACAATTATTTGGTCCACCCTCCCGCAATCCATTGATTAAAGTGTTGTCAAATTTTCAGCCAAAAATATTGATAATTGACAAACTTACAGAACGTTGAACAAGGAGTTATTTGGGAGCAAAATTTTGCTCGGCTTTTTTTAGCTACTGAGTGTACACTCGATCACTCGCATAACCGATATAATACAAAACGTGCCATGCCTGATAGCACAACAGGGCTAAATAAAGCATCGACACAACCGTTCACAGCCGATGCTCTAAGCAACTTCTTTTTTCGTAAACTTTTAATTTTTACAACTGTATCAAGAAACTAGGAGCTTGTTAAGAACAATTTATGCGAATTTCATTGACAAGACGTTCATCAATCAAATAAATACCACAAAAAGTCGAGAACACTCAAATGAACCAAGAAGAAAGCTGCTATCAATTTCGATATTCATTACTTCTCATTCAAAATTTGATTTTGGAAAAAGTTGCTTTGCTGGTGAGTTTAGAGCACATTGTGTGCATTGTTTTTTAATTATTGGAAGTTTAAAACAGTTCTTTGATTCATTTTTATCTAGTAATATCATAAATGGACATTCGAATTTTTTAAAAGTAGGTGTAGTCATTTCCAGCATGTCATTGAAAGAAACAAACGAACTTATTTTTTTAACAACCATAAAAAAAAGTTCTATTGAAATGTTGTGAGCATGGAGAGTAAAACACGGTGTTGCTTTGTCAATTTATGCACTGAAAAATTATTTCCGTACGTAAGCTTTTACCCGTTTCTCAAACATGGATTTATAACGAATGTCTCGTAAATTGTGTAAAACGTTCTTAATGGTTATTATATGCTATCATTTTAATACTTTTTTACCAATGCACGAAATGAATTATGTGAAGATCAACCAATTGCTACTTCTCTTCAATCGTACTCATACATGTTGGTATTACTGCTTGGGTTGGCTGGAATAATTGATTTATCCCAAAATAAAAATTAAAGCGCTATTGAGAGTTATAAGTTCATACTTAGTAATCAAGTAACTTGTAACGAGTCACTATGACCTAGTGAGATCTTGCCATAGAATTCCGAATCCCATGTCAGAAACATTACTAAATATGCTGAACAACTTCTCGCTGTTTACTCTTTTTTCAATTTTATACTGAGTCGATATAAACGATCTGTCAATCAATCCTGCATTTACCAGAGAGACGTTTATTTTTTATTGGTAAAAACATATTCGTAACACTGTGTTGTTTTCGTACAACAAACGAATGTTCTTTCTGTGTCAACAAAAGCACAGTTACGCGTCTGGCATTGAATACAAAGGTAGCTTTTTGCAAAGAACAATTCAATTCGTTGCAGAAATCATCAAATAGATGTGTTAGTCCTACCTTTGATTTCGTAATAAAAGAAAAATTTAATTTTCAGTGTGGCTGAGAGGGTCGTGGAGGAAGAGTACATTTTCAGTACAAACTGTTAACAAACTCGGTGGTTATCCTATACAAAAATCCAACACCACTGTAAAGCGAATATTTCGACACATGACAGAACCCGCTAGATTTTAGCATGGTTGCTATTTAATGCGGTTCGGTTCTGAAACATGTAGAAAACCTAAGGTTTTTAAAATCCTATCTGTTTTTTTTAAATCCCAGCATAAGCCTAGAATTATTGAATCTTAATTGAATCTTCTACGGGTATTTTAAAGTACTTTTAGTGAGAGTAGAGAAGATAATCCAACCGTCGTTAAGGTGAGGGCTTGAATTCCCACTCCAGTGGGTGGAACTTGAAAATGTCCCTGCTCTAATGGTCAACGAGGCGTTGGGTTGTCCTTCCCAAGTATCACACTAAGGTCATAATTAGTTGTAGTAACTTGATTATGACTTAGCAAGTCATATTTATGTTATCTCAACCAAATGGCAACAAGTGTGCTACTAGGGTTGTGAAGTGTTCAGTGTTTGCTACAACTGGTTGAAGACGATGTAATTCTCTCTCTCTCTCCCTCTCTCTCTCTCTCTCTCTCCCTCTCTCTCTCCCTCTCTCTCTCTCTCTCTCTCTCTCTCTCTCAAAAAAAGCTTGCCCTCCCCTATTTGAAATCCTGGCTACGTCTATGGCTACACACGTAAACCTATAGCATCATTGTGTAGGGAAAAACTTTATTCTTCATGATTATGGTATTGGTTTGCGTGAGTTGCCTATGGCTTGCGAGAAAAAAAGGCTCAGAAGTGTTTGTTTACAAATGTTGATAGACCCTATCCTATTGTAAATCGAGAATTTACATCTCGCTTCGAGGTGTCATCAATACAAACGCTCCAGTTTATACGGGCATCTACACTGAGGTTGCTTATTACACAGGCATGAAAGCGATTTAACAAAAAAAACTTAAAAAAAAACGAGTAAATCTCTGAATTTGCTTGACAATTCGTAGTTCACGAAAACCTCGAAAAAAAGTGATAAAAGTTATGTATACACGCGTTTCTGGCCAGATCTGAGCGAACAGTATCTATTCGCGTGAATTCCGAAAACCACGTCAAATTCCGAGATCCCCCATAGAAAATTGCGAAATAAGCGACACCAGTCTATTTTTATTTTTCTCATAACTTTTGAAAATGTCCTCAGTAGCAATGAGTGATTCTCTCCTATCTTTTCCTTTTTTTGTTTATTATGACGCCATTATAAAAGTATCCAACTGTTTCTACTTACAAAACGAGAGACGGTCTTGCTGTCTAGGATTTTCTAGTGAAATTTTCCAATTTTTTCTTCATATAAACCTGTTGGGAACCAGGACGAATCAAATAAAAAAGAAATCAAATAAATCCATCGAGTCGTTCGTGAGTTATGCCGTCACGAACGGACAGCATTTCATTTTTATACATATAGATTGACAAAGGTATCGAAGGTTGAACAACGCGTTTTTTAGAAGCAACATTTTGCTCGGCTTGTTTTTGCTACTGAGTGTACAATTACAATTACAATCTGAGACCCTTCGGCCCAATCTGTACGATAATAAAAAAAAATCCCCAACAGCAACATACTACAAATCAAGCAAAACGAAAATTATGGAAGGATCTCGTCAACATTTCTGTTTTCTACATAGTTTCAAGCTATAGATCAGTACACGCAGACGTCAGTCGGTTCAGTCCGACAAAAATTTTACACTTTTGGGTGGTTTGTTTTGGTTACTTATTCGCAAGTACGACAACTCTCGACAGCTTTCCAATGGATTCCATAGTTATTAATTTGAGTTTAATTCTCAAACTTAAAAAAATGTTTCGTTAGAATAACGATCCTGCACCAGTAATAAAATTTGTTCACTCTGGGAATCAAAACAAAGAAGATAGTAACCAAAACAAACCACCCAAAAATGTCAAAACGGAATTGAGGTTACGGCCCGTGCACTGATCTATGATACTGTAGTTAAAGAAGCAACGTTCATTATGGCATCCACAACTCAATAGACGTACTTGTCCCTTCTCTTTTAGGACAAGTAGCTAATGAATGAACGGTCTTCTTGAGTCGGAGTGGAATTCTGCTGCAAAGGACAGTTTAAAAACTGCTTGACCTGCTTTACTCGATGACATCGCTTTGTTCTGTTCTTCCTTTAAATAGAGCATTTAACGTGAAGAGGTGCATAAGCCATTTTTCGGTTATCTTCCCCGAACAAATGTTTCATTAAAACGACAAATTAATTCATAATTATTTTTCGATCTATCGATTGACACATCATAGATTGAAATCTATTTTTTTTTTCCAAGCCATCAAGTCGTTGATTCAAACAGCCGTACAGAAGAAAAACGAAGGATAGTTTTCCCAGCCATGAGAGCGAAAATAAATAAAAGTTTAATCCTAGTTTAGAGCGAGCAATCATATTCGGTTCGCCGTTGCATTTTTCCGCTACAGAATATCGATTTCCAGATACTAGACGGACATCGTGTGGTTGGATTCGGCCTTGGAAATGAAACACTCTTCTGTTGGCTTCTTCGACTTTTGGTCATCTGATTCCATCCGTTCGTCATCGGATGGAGGGTGAATGTTGGGTCGGCAAATTGGATCTTATCGTTACGGTTGCTATTGTAGGCTTTTGTTATAGTTGAACAAGACTGGGAAAGTTATTTTATGGGGAGCATCACCCAGTTCAGACAAGGCTGTTATCGGAGCCTTTTATTTTATTCGTGTGCTTCGACAAAAAGTTTTCATAAGGGCCAATGTCGCAAACGTAAACAATGACTTTTTCCGCAAATTTCTCGAGAATGCTAACTTAATCATAGTGAATTATGATGATGATTGTACAGAACAGGAGTTCCCCTTTACAATAGAAGTGGTAGTTTACTTGAGCGAGTTAGTATTTTCAAGAAATTCGCAAAAGAAGCCATTGTTTACGTTTGCGACATTGGCCCTTATGAAAACTCCATGTCGGCTTCATCCATCACCACGATGATTTTCTAGTGTTCTATTCTCCGTATATTTTCAATCAGATCTATTTGTTTGATGAGTTTCGCGTTTCGTGCTCGGTTCATACACATTACCCAGAGGATGGATGGAGGATGTTGGTTGATGCAAGCATACGATATTCAGGCGCTTTTCCATTATCACAGAGCACAGACACCGGGGTTGGAAAGTCCGCACTTGTACTCTATTTTCTTCGGAAATTATTTTTGCGATTTTTTCGTAGACGGACATACCGAAAGACTACCAAATTTAGATGAATGAAATGGTCTTTTTCATTTCATAATTTTAAAACGAATTCCAACGGAAAAGTTTTTGTGGTTCATTCAGCAAAACAATCATTCCGAGTTAGGCATTTAAAGACTTAGTACGGTTTTTACCACGCGGTTGGAGTGTTCTTCCAAAGTTCGTCACGTAGCCGCTGCCTATATTGCAACCGGTTAAAACGATTCAACTATACCTCTATTAGCACCTCTAAGTTATTCGGATCTGACGAAAGGTCATAGAGTGGACGTGAATTCAAAATTTCTTCCGCCAGAGTCAAAATCTTCTAGCACTCCTCAAACGTTAATTGTGCGTCCTTAATGGTTCTCTTTAAATAAGACCCATAATCCGAATGCATTTCTTTCGGATTCCCTCTTCGACTAACAAAACGAGTCAGTGCGACTAGAAAGGATTCTGTACTCAAATCGGAAACTAGCTCTAAATATATGGCTCTGGTTCCCATACCAACATAAACCTGGTTACGTCGATCAAAAAGTTCCTGGAATTTATTCAGGAAAATAAAAGAAAATAAACAAAATTATACATCAAAATCGATGTTGTCCCTTTAAAGTACTCCCCATTGACTGCAATGCACTTAAGCCACCGCTTGATCCAATCAGCGAAACACTTTTTGACGTAGGACTACGTCTTTGTTTTCAACACTGGGGTACAATTTCAAAAAAATCGCATTTCGACCGTCACGAAAAGTGGTCAAGTTTTGAGCGTTAATATCTCAGTCACTCAAAATATCGATACGCACCAACCAGAATAGAGAGCAATGTTGATTTTGGGCCACGTCCTATTGAAAAATTCATAAATTGTAAGCCTTGTCTTAAAAGCATATTAATCCCTTCAGGCTTAAGGGGTCATATATGACCCCAAAAGGAAAATGACTGTATAAAGTCATAGACTGAATAAAAGTGTACACTGTCTTCGGCAAACATGTTCTACATCAATCCTTTGGTCTGGAAAATATTTAAAAAAAAATAATTGCGTTTAAGACCTAATTGACCTTAAACGTACCAAGAACATCCTGAATATGAAGAAGTTAAGGAAGAAAACATAAATGCCTTGTTAATAGTATACAGCGTTGTTATAGAATATGGTACAGTAGAATATAGTAGTATGCATACGAATAATTTTTGGTAATAAACGTTGAACATTTTTGTATCTCTCTGGGATGTTCTAGGTCATCCAAAATACGCTTGAGTTCAGAACCCCAGATGTACAGTTGTAATAGTAGCTTTTAGGGCTGTATAATATTATCATATGTATTCAAACATATCTAATGAACCTTTTGGAAGGTCAACGGTCATTATTTGATAATTTTGTGATGTTCTGGGTCATCAAAACTGTCCTTCAGTTCAAAACTTAAGATCTATAGTAGTAACTATAGCTTTTTGGGTTATACTAAGTAATGCTACGTACTCAACCATATTCAGTGAATATTTTAGAACGTAAACAAAAAATTACGAGATAAACTGCGATGATCGGGTTCATCCAAACTATCATTGAGTTCAGAACATAAGATCTATAGTTATAACAGTAGGTTTTTGGAGTATGCAAAGGAACAATGTGTATTTTACAATATTCATTGATTAGAGCAGGAAATCAACAGAAATTATGCGATAATCCTGGGATATTATAGTCAATTATACTGTCCAAACTGTCCATAAGTTCCAAACCTAAGATCTACAGTTGTAACAATAACTTTTTGGGCTATATAAGGCGACTATATGTCTTCAAACATATTCAATGAATCTTTTCGAAGGTCAACAGTCAATTTTTTTTAAATTTCTGATCCCTTAGGTCATCAAAACAGTCCTGGCGTTAAGGCAATACAAACTTACAATAAATATTCAAACATATTCAATAAATATTCAACAACAAACACTATAAAGTAAAATGGCATGTTTTGGGTCATCCAAACTATCCTTGAGATCAGAGCATAGGACCTAAAGTTGCAACAAAAACTTTCTAGGCTATTTCAAGCTACGCTGTGTATTGAAACATATTTATTTAATATCTTGGTTGGAAGACCAATAGACAATATAAGACAATCTTCTAGATTATCCAAACCATCCTGGAATTCAAAACTGAAAATCTACAGCTGTAACTGTACCTATTTGGACCAAACAAAGTAACAATATGTATTTGACCAATTAAAGTTTGTCTTTTGGAAGGTAAACAAATAGAAATTGGCGCACTGTAATAAAAACATAATTGGTAATGTAGATAGAATGAGATATCTTGGGATGATCTAGGTCATCAAATCTGGACTTGAGTTTAGAAGTTAGGATCTAAAGTCGTAACATTAACATTATAACATATGAAAGGTGACGATAGGGGATGTACGGTCACCAATCATTATCAGATTATCTCAGTCAGTCAAACAATTGTAACAGTCGCTCTATGGGCTATACAAAGTAAAGTTCATTTCTTTGTCATGAATATCCTAAGATTATCTCATAATGCCTGTTGGTCTTCCGTGAATATGTTTGAATTTATAGCATAAAATTGGAAAGCGGATAAAGCTACTGTCACAATTGTTGATCTTTTGTTCTGAACTCCAGGGCAGTTTGGACAAACTAGAACATCTAAAAAAATATCCTACTTTTTTCAATCATTTCTATATTATTGAGCACCAATTTAATCAGAACACAACAAATTGCTTGTATAATAACGCTTGAAAAATGTTATGCCTGGAGGACATATTTAAAAAACTTTTGCATTGTAAATCTGAATGGCTTACATTTACTTGCAAAGTCCTACGTCATCATTCTGAACAACCCAATGGAGCTGTACCATGTAATTTTTTATATTTGGTTTGCAGTATGGCCATCAAAGTCATCTTCGAATTTTCAGAGGAGCGGTTTTTTGAGTCGACCGAATAGGAAAAACCCAGTCCCTGCTTATGAATTTTGCTCCATACTGCACTTTCGTGGCCATTTCTATTCAACGCCACACAGAAAAAAAAAAAAAAACATTCTCGAAAATGAAAACGGACCGTGATCTAGATCACGTTTTCAGGATTTTTTCCTTTAAACGTTGATTAGTTCATGATAACGTGATTCAGTTCATGACTGCAGTTCACGGATCTGAGAACGGATTGTTTTCCGTGTAGTATATAGCACGCGAGACGAACCTAAATGACAAGAGACTAACGGCCTGTTTCAGTGGCCCAAAATGTTATCATTGCATGCGGTAAAACTCCTATAAACCGGGTGGACTGTGGCAGCTGGACAAAGCCCTGTCCGAATTACCAACTGAGAGATCGTGTTGAAACTGAAATCATTTTGGTTCATCTCGCGTGCAATATACTAAATGAAGAGAGGTACGAAAATACAGAACGAAGCAAAATTCTAAAAAAGGAACGGGCCTCAATGATAAAATCCATTTGATTTGAGTCGATGTTTTTGATTTGTCGACTTGTCAGTCCCAGTCACATTTACTCAAATTTGAGTGACTCCACTAATGACGAAAGTGGGTCAAAAACGACTCAAAACTGACTTAAAATGGCTGGACGTGTATCGAGCGGTATTGGGCTCTCGTGAAGAGAGAACTCTCTCAATATAAACAACAAGCTACAACTACAGAAAAATTTCGAAAATCTTCATCTAAATCAATTGCAGAGATGTCTGCACAAACCCTAATGGCTGGAGTAAACTCAAAAGTACGTAGTTTCTATATGCAGCCTAATTAAGTAACTGTAATTACTTGATGTAGAAGGAGATGTTCGCTCATCACCATGAGGCACCAAGAGTGAACAACAATGTTTTTGGCTAGAATTGAAAGATATGAAGAGAAAGTTTTGATAGTTCCGCTAGTGTGCGGCAGGCTTGGAAATATAGCAGATGTTTTAGGAAAATTGAGCGAAAAGAGCATGTGTACAGTGGTACTCGAACCAACGACATTTTTGCCTAACATCCCACTGCGGGGTAGGTTGAAGATGTGGGGATGTTAGGCATAAATGTCGTTGGTTCGAGTACCACTGTACACATGCCCTTTTCGCTCAATTTTCCTAAAACATCTGCTATATTTCCAAGCCTGCCGCACACTAGCGGAACTATCAAAACTTTCTCTTCATATCTTTCATTCTAGCCAAAAACATTGTTGTTCACTCTTGGTGCCTCATGGTGATGAGCGAACATCTCCTTCTACATCATAATCGTTACTCCTCGCACGGAGAATATATAACATAACAATTAATGTATGTAATTACTTTTTAGAAGATTTATAATGCACAATTAATAAGGCATAAAAAGGCATTTATTTTTCCTTTCTGAACTTCTTCATATTCAGAATGTTATAGGTCGTCAATGAGTCATATGTGTTTTCCCCAGATAGAAAAAAAAGTAGAACAAAATTGTCGAAGTCAGCGTACAGTTTGAATTTATACAGTTAATACCGAGAATATACCGTGAATTTCTACAGCCATTTCCTTTTAAGAGTCATACACTCAACGAAATAAACTTTTTATATTCATAAGATTGCATTATGATTTATTTCCCCAAGCAATCAGAAAGAATTTCATAAATTAATAGTATGCTCTAATTTCAAAAATTAAAACATACCTATGATATATAATGATGCTGAAAAAATAAAATTATAGAGCAATCTGGATTCGAAACATGGACGTTGAAGTTACGGATCTAGTGGCATGGCCGCTTGTCTATCAACGCTTGTAAACAGGAAAGGCTAAAGGCATAGCTGGTGTAAAAGAAAATCCATTCATAAGTCACGCTTATGAAATTCCAAAGCGTCATTTAAGTGTTTTACCTTATTATATTAAATTTATTTGCCTGAGTGTATATGACCGCTCAGGCTTGAAGGGGTTAAATCAGTCCATTTTTAAATGCTTACGTTAGCAGGAACTTGTTGCTAACTTATTGCCAATACTAGAAATAGATTAATGTTTCTAACGTCAAAACTTTATCTTTTGTGTCGTTCACGGGTTCAAAACTATAGTTAATACAGCAAATGAAGCGTTGAATTATTTGTCGACCATTGTTTGTACCTATAATTTCCAAGACTTGAGCAACTATAACCACATGCGTAATTTCCAAATGTTATAATAAAATAAAAATATGTTTCTGGTTCAAAATAGTATCTATCATTTTTCCTCCATCTGTAGATAGTTGTATACTTTTTAGAAATTACTTATTCAGTTTAATAATGAATGCATGGTAGCTCAATCACTATTTCACTGCTTTAAATTTGCACGACTTGAATCATCTTTTTATTTTTCAATGATCAAATATTTGTTTTTACAAAAACCTGGTTTGCTTGTTTTATAAACAGGAAATAATTTACCATTAGTTACGGGTGTTGTTTCGCGATGAATATAATCTAAAATGACCACTCTCAGTATAGTGATTCACCAGATGGATCACTTAACCATGAGTTAATGGCATTCATCGTGAAGTGGCACCTTATTATGGCGATTATGTTCTGTTTTTCAATTATTCTCTCTATCGAATTCACAGAACTAGACAAATCAATGGCACAATTTCTATTGGTTTTGTTCTGCTTGGTGAGTTTCTTTAACTATTTTCTTTCACTGGTTTCTTTCTCTACCTTCTTCTAATTTCAGTCCCTAATCGAATCTAAATAAATAAAAAATAATTTTATAAAATTACCCTCAAAACTAAACTCGGTCTGCCTGCCCGTTGGCTCCGCGCCAAAATTGTTTCCGTTCGCGGAACAATGGCTCCATTCAAGCTCAAATTCCGCATGGGTAGTGGTTCGTCCCGTAGCGCCTCACAGGAGCAGGATGTCGTAGTCGACAGTCAGGCCAATCAAATCGTTTCAAACTATCTAAACAGTAACAGTTTGGGGGCTGGCTACGGCAGTAGCACTACCCTTGACTCCGAACAAAATAACGATAGCTTAGTTTCGATGAACAACGACCAGCGGGCCCTCATCCGGGACCGAGACTCATCCGATGATAGACTAGGTAAATTTATAATGGGCTCTTGATATTTCATGTATCATAACACTTCGACCGAACAACTCTACATCCACACACACTTCAAAACTATCAAGAAAAGCTGTAAAATGTATTTCTATTCTAGGGTATATAAATCCATCGTTAAGTCACACAGAAACCAATACGATACCTTTAAGCCCACCGCCATCCTACGAACATGTTCTAGAGGAAGTAAGCTGAAGCACCATTTGCCTAATTTACAAACATAATTTAATCTTAAACACCTTATAACCTACCTCATAGAATCGCCTGGCAGCTCTAGATAAGGAGAACAACAAAACATCGACGTTAAATCTTTCCTCATCCGGCTACGAAATGCTGAGAAACAGCCAACAATCGCTTAACGCTGCTGGCCATGAGCAACAGTATTGTGATCAGCAAGAGTCAACACCAAGTGCAACGAGGAAGCAAGAGTCCGTCGATTCTTCGATGTATTCTTGCAGCTCCGCCACGTCCCCATCGCAGGAAAACCTACTCGGGTGTACCGGTTCTTGTGACCCGTTGTTCAACATGACCAACCAGGAACCGATGGGAGAACTGAGTAAGTTTCCTTTGTCGTTCACGAACCATTAAAATTTTTTCATCGATAGTGTTGTAAAAATAAGTGATACTATATGAAAATTACATGTTAGATGGATTGGACTTAAGGCACTGATCTTGGAGAATCCATTTCAAACTTATATCTTCTTTCAATCTATTGGAACCTCTTTACGGCATCTCATTGTGAGATGGTATTGAGTTTTGTTTTTATTTTCATTTTAATTAAAAGGTGTATCCACGAAAAATGTCACACACAAGAATGTTCTCAAAAAAAAGGCCACTAAGCGGATTTTTTTGAAGACTGCTTGTCGCAAAAGAAAAATAAACGAATAAGCTATGACTTGCATTATTAATTTCTCTGGACTATTTTTCCCATTCAAAGTGCTTGCACTTTTCTCTGGACTCCATTCATTGAGTTTTCTACAGAAGTTTTTCCCTTTCACCCACACATTGTGCAATTCAAGCTCATTGTTGATTATTTTACGAAATGCTGTCTGATAGCCCTACATTTCTCAATCAGATGAGGTTCCAGTGAATACGAGGATTCGTGTCTTTTGGCACAAAACGCACACTATTTAACTCGTACAACTACAACACGTTCGTAGCATAAAGACTGTATTCGAAAAAAATGAGACTCACAAAAATAGGTGCCAATAGATTAGGTCTTAATTGGGTTCTCTCTATGTGACTGAATGCCCAAACTTTGCCCTTGACACAACTCATAAGGTTTTGGGCAATAGTGAGGCCGACTGCTTTTGATACTTTCACCCACTGCTGAAGCAAAGCCAGCTTGTTCTTGAATACTTTTGGTGTCTTAATGTTATCAACATTGTTATTTCTGTACCAGTCTAACACCGGTTACGTGTAGTGGCAGGATGTCAAATCCGGCCAAAAATGCGTCTCGCCTATGATACCGGAGGAAAGCAGCACACACTCAATCGGTTCGGTTAAATTTCAAACAGCTGAACAGTTCGGTAAACTTAAAAACAATTCTTAAAAGTTCATAACAATATTATATTTTGATAAAAAATATAACATTTTAATAATGTTCCTAACATTTCATGTGCTGATGATTTGAAGTTTACTGACTTTTTCAGCGGTTTGGAAACTACAAATTTACCGACCTCAGTAAAAAAAACTTAGTGTACATACGCTTCTGGAGGCACTCGTCTCGGTAGATTTGCCCAGCCAAACCAAGAACTTTTTGGCAAATTTCTTCTTTCTTACCTCAGGAACGGCAACGTAAGACTCCTGCTCCGGAAACTTGTGTCCACCTTGATGTAAGTCTCGTTGTCCATCGCAACGCACTTCCGTTTCGTCAGTCACTCGCGGTACACACCTAGAAATTTTTACAGTACTAGCTGAACCCAGGTGCGAGCCTTGCAACGCATGCAACAAAATGAATGAAAAATTAATAAAACTGGAGCGTCTATGGTTCTGAATGAATCTGGTTAAAATATTTTTGTTAGCTTGTGTGTGTTATTTATGCAAAAAAAGGTTTGTATTATTAATTCAACCTTTGGACCGGTTGTTTCTACCGGTTTTGCTTTCTGCGTAGAAACATTTCAAAGACAAACGAAGCCGTATCCTGTCAGTTTGTACGTAATTTTCTCTTGCATAACCTAAGATTAACTTCTTGTGCATAATGTAGCACTGAGAGTAACTCAACCCATTCTTGACTAAAAAGGGGTTCAAACTTCTATCAGAATATGCTTCTTACCCGAGAAATACACATTTAGTGTTTTAGTTGCATGGATAATTCTCATATTTGGTTCAAATATCTGTTTCATTGGTTTGAGAGCCCTCCTTCCCCCTCTCCAGAGGGAAGACGTCTCGAACCACCTAAGAAGTTGGTTCCATTTGAAGAACTCCAATCCCATGAACTCGAGCTTTGCAGAAATTTGTGTTTCATTTGTATGGAAGTCCTCCCCTTCCAGGCGGGGAAGGAGCTTCAAACCATCATAAGTACCTTCTCCGGCCTCAACAAACCCTACATATAAGTTTTCATAACAGTAGGTCTCTAATTTTCATGAGAGCCCACCCCTTCCTGAGAGGGGAGGAGTCTCAAACCTCCATAGAAACATTTCTTGGTTCCGAAAACCCCCACATCATAAATTTGGTTCCATTTGCTTGATTAGTTCTCGAGTTATGCAGAAATTTGTGTTTCATTGGTGTGGGAGCACCCTACACCACAGATGCGGGAGGGGTCTCGAATTACCATAAGAACCTTCCCCGACTCCAAAGATCCCTGCATAAAAATAGTCATACCTGTTGGGATAATTCTCATGTTTGGCTCATATTCGTGTTTCATTTGTATGAGAGCACCTTCTTCCAAAGAGGAGGGGGTCTCAAACCACCGTGGAAACATTTCTTGCCTACAAAAACCTCCGCATGCCATATTTGATTCCATTTGTTTGATCAGTTCTTGAGTTATGCAGACAAAAGTTTTTCATTTGCATGGGAGCCCCCCTTTCTAAAGGCGGGAGGAGTGTTGAACTATCATAAGATCCTTTCCCGGACCCAAAAACTCCTGCATACAAATTTGAATAGCGGCAGGGATAGTTCTCATGTTTGGTTGACATTTGTGTTTCATTTTTATGGGGGTGCCTTATTCCAGGGGAGGAGGGGCTTCAAACCACCATAAAAACATTTCTTGCCTTCAACAACTCACCCATACCAACTTTGGTTCCATTTGCTTGATTAGTTTGATTAGATTAATTTGCATGGGATCCTTGCTAGAGGCGGGAGGGGTCTTGAACTATCATAAGATGCTTTCCCGGACCCAAAAACCACTGAATACAAATTTTGCAAAGCAGCAGGCATAGTTCTCAGGTTTGGTTGAAACTTGTTTTTCATTTGTATGAGAGCCCACATTTTTAGAGGGGGAGGGGCTTTGAACCATAAAAACATTTCATGTCTTAAAAAACTCGTCTATTCCAAATTTGGTTTCGTTTGCATTATTAGTCCTCGAGTTATGCAGAAATTTGTGTTCCATTTGTTTGAGAGCCCCCCCCCCCCTCCTCCTATGGCGGAAGAGTCTCAAATCACCAAAGAAACATTTCTCTCCTTCAAAAACATCCCCATGCCAAATTTGGTTCCATTTCCCTGATTAGTTCTCGAGTTATGCAAGGATTTGCGTTTTATTTGTATGGGATCCTCCCCCCTTTCAGAAATGGGAGGGGTCTCAAATCAACATAGAACCATATTTTGTCTTCAAAAACCACCACATACTAAATTTGGTTCCATTTACTTAATTAGTTCGGAGCCCCCCCCCCCTTTTAGGATGAGTAAGGGTTTCAAACCAACATAGAAACATTTTTTGTCACTAGTAACTAGAAATTAGAAGAAGAACTAGTATCTTCCATTTAATTCCAACTACCTTTGCTTATCTTCGACAGATACGCGTATTTCGTCTACAATGTGCAGACTTCTTCAGTGTCTCGTACTAATAACTCGACTGATCAGTCGAGTTATTAGTACGAGACACTGAAGAAGTCTGCACATTGTAGACGAAATACGCGTATCTGTCGAAGATAAGCAAAGGTAGTTGGAATTAAATGGAAGATACTAGTTCTTCTTCTAATTTCTAGTTACAGGTATTCCACTAAACAGCTCAAAACCCTCTAGGATTCATTTTTTGTCTTCAGAAACCACCACATGCTAAATTTAGTTCCGTTTGCTTGATTAGTTCCCTAGTTATGCACAATATTGTGTTTTATTTGTATGGGAGCCCCCCCTTTTAGGACAGGGAGGGGTCTTGAGGTACCTGGCTTTTGAAAACTCACACATGCTAAATTTGGTTTCTTTTGCTTGATTAGTTCTCGAGTTATGTAGAAATTAGTGTTTCATTTGTATGGGAGCCCCCCTTTTCAGTAAAGGGAGGGATCTCAAACCATCATAAGAACCTTCCCCGACCCCAAAAACCCCTGCATACAAAATTTCACGCCGATCGGTTCAGTAGTTTTCTATTAGGGTCAGACAGACAGACATACAGAAATGCATTTTTATATATATAGATTTGGTAATTTTTTACCGAACTTTCAGTTCGAACGTTCGGTTGATCCGATTTACCGGATTTTGGTGAAATTTTACAGTATTCAAGTAAAAACATTACCGGAACTTGTCAAATTTTACCGAAATCCGTTAAATCGGATTGCCGAACGTTCAGCTGTTGAATGTTCGGTAAACAATTATCGAATACTGTAAAATTTTCTAAGTGTGTACACCTTCCTGGCGCAGGTTTTGGCTACCAAGTTTTGTTTGTCGTTCCAATTTGGTATCCTGCTGCTCCTATGCCATCTCGATAACTACACATTACCAAAATGTCATGTAAATTTCTGTCGCCTGAGACCGATACATGCAAGCGTGTTTTAGCAGATAAAAATGAGTTGAAAGAGACGAGAAAATAAATTCAATCAAACAAATAGGGTAGGGAATGGCTTCAGCTCCCCGGGACCCTATTCCAAGCACGTGGTAAACGTTAACCTACAACGCTCATTTTTTGCAGTATGGTGCTCCGTCTAGTGAAGCACCATAATGCAAAAAATGAGCGTTGTAGGTTAACGTTTACCCCGTGCTTGGAATAGGGTCCCGGGGTGTTGAAGCCGTTCCCTACCCTATTTCGCCGAATTGCGTGTGTGTTAGGTTTAGGAGACATAATTTAACACGAAATCTTTCTTTACGTTCTCCGATTTTTTAAAAACATGATTTACGTCTCGTGTAAAATTTATATTTTTTAAGTGTGTTTAAGTTTAAGTTTTTAAGATTTTGATTAAATTTTGCCAACGTAAACATAACAGTATTACCTAGGTTCAGTCAAAATTTTATTATTCTGCAACGTTACAAGCTAGCCATTGTGTGTCATTTTTTTCATGTTAAGTAACATGAGGTAAAATCAGGCTAGAATAGAGTAGAGCCAAGTGATCCTAATTGGCAAGAGAATCTTTTGAAGACACTCTTTTTATATATTGCACCATTTATAATTCCAGAAGTGATGAAAAAAGCGCTCATTTTGCAGCAACCGCCCTATTAGAAATGTCTTTGCCAGTTTTGACATTTCGACGCTTCCGGGTCCTGGTTTTAGCTGCATCGTTTTGCTTCTCTTTCGTTTTTGTGGTCATCTGTGCTATGTCCAGGCCGAAGTTATTGTGACACTTTAGATTGATTTGTAACTCGAACAATGTTATCGAAATGGACAAGTTATCGAATCCAAATGTTTACAGTAATTCAGTATTACTATATTGTATTTAATTTAACTTACATAGGGTAGGGAACGGCTTAAGCACCCTCAGACCCTATTCCAAGCACGGGGTAAACGTTAACCTACAACGCTCATTTTTTGCACTATGGTGCTCCATGTAGTGAAGCACCATACTGCAAAAAATGAGCGTCGTAGGTTAACGTTTACCCCGTGCTTGGAATAGGGTCTGGGGGTGCTTAAGCCGTTCCCTATCCTACGTTGGTTAAATTTGAAGATGAGCTTGAATAAAATTCTCAACACGACCCTGACGTCCTCCATCAGAGTATGTACAGTAGTTTCCGGTACGTTTTTATCATCATTTTCTTTTCGTCTTTCGTCTGTTTTTTTGTTTTCCGAAGTCCACGCGTCATCATGGCCCAATGGGTTTCTATCGGATCATTTGATGCATAATGCACAGAATAAGCCACACACCACTCCTGCATGGTATTGTATTTACGATTGTATTTAAAAGAGGAAAAAAATTCGGATATGTTGGAAAAATCCGATAAAAGACATCATGTGCGGTATATATTGCACCTGACCAGGTTCGCGACAACGATCTAATCGAAACCCATTGCCGGTCCGTGAAGTCGTCCTTGGCGACTTCAATCTAGCTGGTATATCGTGGAAACCGTCTCACAGCGGCTTTCTCCATCCAGACCCAACATGCTGTGTATTTCACACAGGGTCAGTTAGTCTTCTCGTCTACTTTAGTGCAGCCACGCTATCTCAAGTCAATCACGTTGTAAACGAGAACACCCGAAGCTTAGACCTATGCTTTGGAAACGCCCATGACACCGCTCCATTCATCTCTACGGCCTAAACTCCACTAGTAAAGCTGGCTCCTCACCACCCTCCTTTAATTGTCGCCGTGGAAAGTAACCACGTTCGAGACGTTGACGGCACTTCTGCTACTGTGTCATACTGTGTCTGCTGCGCAAACTTTTTCACACGTCATGGCATATGTGAATGACAGGCACGTTCCGAAAAGAGTCCACCAAAAAGAGTCGCACCTTTCTTGGCATACTAGCGAATTTCGAAAAATGAAATCGACTAAGAGAGCGGCTTTGAGAAAATTCACTAAATATCGTACGCTTGCCCTGAAAACCCACTACATCAGGCTCAATTATGAGTTCAAGCGAGTCAGCCATCGATGCTACTCGTAATATTTACGAGGGATTCAGTCCAAACTCAGGTCGCATCCGATGACTTTTTGGAAGCTCGCAAAAAAGCAGCGCAGAGAGTCTGGCCTACCATCTTTAATGGTGCTAAACGGTGAAGTCACTTCATCCGCCCAGGAGATATGCTGAATGTTTTTCGAAAAGTTATCCAATGTTTTCTCCGGCGAGAGATTGACTGATGAACACGTTACATCAGCAGCTAACAATGTGCCACTATACGGTCAAACTCTGGGTACAATCGATATCATCGTCGACATGATTACAACCACCGCAAAACAAACAACTCAAGTCGTCCTACAATTCTGGACCCGATGATGTTCGTCAGTATTCCTGAAGAGGCACATTACCTACTTACTGACACCGTTGCTTCGCCCATTCCAAATGTCCGTCGCAAGAGCAGTGTTCCCATCCTGCTGGAAATTTGCACATATGTTTCCAGTCCACAAGAACTGCAAGCAAAAGAGGCATGAATAATTATCGTGGAATCACTTCGTTGAGCGCGATCTCGAAGCTATTTGAGTTAGTCGTCATGGAGCCTCTACTTTCTCATTGCAAGCAATATCTAAGTTGTGATCAATATGGTTTCACTTCCGGTCGTTCCTCCACCACTAATCTACTGTGCCTTACATCGTATATCATGGATAGTATGGCTGAACGAGCTCAAACTAACATCATATATACCGACTTGTCAGCAGTATTCGACAAGCTGAACCACGCCATTGCGATTGCGAAACTAGAAAAACATGGGGTTAGCGGCAACTTTCTGCGGTGGTTTCGCTCATATCTGACAGATCGACAACTGATGGTCGCTATTGGGAACTGCAAATCCGGCATTTATCCAGCCACGTCAGGGATACCTCAAGTCACCTCGGTTCGTTGATCTTCCTACTTTATTTCAACGATGTGAATTTGGTCATCAAAGGCCCAAGACTATCGTATGCAGACGACCTTAAAATCTACTTTCGGATTCGTGCGACCGACGACGGCATCTTCCTCCAACGTCAATTCGAAGCTTTTGCCAGCTGGTGCAATTCAAACAGAATGGTAGTTATCCCTGCGAAGTGTTCGTTAATCACGTTTTCTCGGAAGAAAGAACCTATCATATTTACCTACAGACTCAAGGATCAACAATAGATCAAGTAAAAGATTTGGGAATCATTCTGGACTCTCACTTTTCATACAAGCAACACATCTCGTATGTGGTTGATAAGGCGTCGAGGACATTGGACTTCATCTTCAGGATAGCAAAAAAAAATCTTCGACATCTACTGCTTAAAATCACTGTACTGTTCGCTGGTGTGATCCACATTGGAGTACTGTTCTACAGTTTGGTACCCAAATTACAACAATGGTGCTGAGAGAGTCGAGTCCGTTCAACGACGCTTTCTTCTATTTGCTCTGAGGAACATGCCGTGGAGGGGCCCGTTTCATCTGCACAGCTATGAAAATCGTTGCCAGCTGATCGATTTGGAGCTTCTCCGTTCCAGAAGAGAAACTTCGAAGACGCTTTTTATTGCAGATACATTACATGGCAGAATAGACTGCTCTGCAATCCCGGCAAATAACGTTCAACCTAGAGCCAGAGCGCATCGAAACAACATGATGCTAAGACTACCTCTCCACCGTACCAACTACAGCATGAACGGTGCCATCGGTGGATTACAGCGAGTATTCAACCAGGCCTCTCATCTGTTCGACATTCACCTTTCACGCCAGATGCTACGTCGGCGTTTTACTACGTTTTTCAATAATGTTTCCGGTGCTGAATAACTAAACGCCGGGATGTTTTTTATTCATGATTTCACAAAACTGACTCCACTGGTGATTCTTAATAAAGGCTGCAACTCCCTGTATACCTCCCCGTTGATCGAAAGTCCCGGAAATACAAAATGCGACTTTGACATCCCCTTCTCTATGATTGTCAGCCACAGCAGTATAATCGCATGAAAAATCAGTGAACTTGTATTTTTAATGCAAGTCTTAATGGCACGAAGTCGTTTTTGGCACTCAGTTTTGTAAATCTCACCGTTTATGGAAGCTTTGATTACGAATGGTTTATTCCGTATGCAACAAATGAATATCGACAGCTTCTTTCGTTTGCAACGGTCATTCATAGAAATGCTTAGGTGGAAATATTCTTGTCGCGAAAACGGCTTGAAATCCGCTTTGATGTATCCGAGTTTCCGAGCTCCGAGTTTCCGAGCTCGCGTTTTGGCAACACTCTGCTTGCGTTCATCCCGATTTGGGAAGTTCAGCACCTTGTACATTCTCAATCCGGAACGTTTCTTGGCCCTCTGGTCGAAACTTCGAAACATCGAGGGTTTTGGTCAAGTCAGCGCTTTTTTTGTACGTTATTCCCGGAAATTTCATCCGTTCCTAGATCCATTTGGAGGTCCCTTGAGTTGACAACCCTGGATTTTAAACCCCTTTTGCGAACGGTTTGCTGATTCATCTCGAACGGCTGTCAACTTGGTCAATTTTGGTCAAATATGAAATAAGTTGTGCAAGTTTGAAACTGTCACGATATTTATCGACTCACCCTTTAGTTTATTTTCAGAATTTTTACTCATGAAAAGAAACAGACAAACTTGTGCTATTGTGATTTCTTATTGATTAGAAGAATACGAGAGTGCATAACCTGTTAAGAAGTATTTAGGTGTTATTATATAATTTGGTTGTCCTACTATGGATTCTTTAGTGGTGCTTGAGTACAAGGCACTGCGGAAATTTTTTTTTTTTTGCTTATTTATTTTCCGTCGGCCTATTTCCTCACATGGTGACCCCAGAAAATCCACCGACGTCGACTGGGATTGAACCCAGACCCATTGAGGTGCCAGTAGCAGTCACGCTTACCACTACACCACCGACGCCAGCAAACTGCGGATATTTGCAAGCAGTAAATTGAGTTGAAAAGAATAAACTCAACCCTCTCACAAGCTTTTTTTTAACTTTTGCACAATCCTCTGAATAGCAATTGCTTATAACGTAGAGAAAATGCTTCTCAAAAAGTCTTATCTATCGATCTGAGTGTCTCCAGAAGAGATTGTTGCCTTTATATAAGAAGCACAGTACACCTCCACTGTTTTGGCCGGATTTAGCGTCGGCTCACTATGCCAAAACCGCTCTCAATTGGCTTGCGGAAAAAAGTATAGGTTTCGTTGAGAAAAATATCAAAAAATATAAATATCATAAAATTGAGTAAATCCACTTTTTACGAAAATTGAGTAACATTTCCGTGAGAGAAAAAGAGATAGTATACAAAATTGTACTCAAAAATTGAGTAAAAAGCAACGGGAGTGTAGCAATTGACGAATTCAGGTTGAAAAAAGAAGAAGACACCGAGTGGTGATAAATTTGACAGCTCCCATGTTAAAGTATAGGACGAACATTTTAAAGTGCTTGTAATAAATTCGAATGAAATTCTAAATAAAAGCGGTTTGTTCTATGATGTAAGAAAAATCCAAAACTACTCAATAGAGAAATTTTCAGCAAAATAAAAAATAAATCAAAATAATACCCCTATTTTTTATAACCTAAGTGATGGTGCCAAGGATTTGTTTTAAATGAAAAATGAAAAATGGATTGTCAGATTTAATGTAGCAATAAGTTGACTAGGCGGCGCTACTGTGCAAGACGATTCCAACGTAATTAGATTTGAAATTTTACTCAACAAATTTGAATTATTTTGTATGAGCTTGAACGTCTGTCTGCGCTTATATAAACATAGTACCGTAGTTTTTCCAGAAAACATTTAGAATTTCATGGTTAAAATAATTTCACCACTTTTGAGAGTTGCCAACATGCCTCACCTTGGTTATATTCACCATAAAATGTAGAAAAAGTTTAAGCTCTAAAAAAATTGTAACAAAATGAAAAGTGCATAGAAAACAACGTCATTAACGCTAACGTTATGAAAATTGCACAGACTTTAAAAGAAAGAAAAAAACAAAAAAGTTGGTTTAGGCCTGATAAAAGTCTATTCTGATGAGTTATTAAAACGTAGAGTCGCAATAACTTGACGTAAGGCAAAGCGAATGCTCCATGACTTCCTAGCACATTGACTCCAACTAATTGTTCAATAACATCAGATCAGCAAATGAACAATTCAGTCAAGCAATTTTACTATTATTCAAACTCTAAAAACCGATTATTTTATTTTGATCTTATCTCAGAAAGGTTATCCACATGCGTCATGGATGCGTTTCATAATATTGATTCTAAAGGGTGCTCCGATCAAAATTTGGTCAAACAGTAATATGTGTGAGTCGATCAAGGTTTTTATTAATAAGTAAACTTCTTCAAAATAGAGGCATGATGCTACAAGCACACATCTTAAAAATGAGGGCTGTGCAAAATTTTTAATGCACGATGAAAGGAAATGCGTCAAGTTTAAGTCGACCAAATTTTGATTTAAAAACCCTTTATTTACTATATTTCAGCCGAAGAAATGGAAAACATGAACATCGAGGAAACTTGTTTGTCTACGGAGAACCACGACAACAACTCTCTCCAGGACGAGTGCAGCCTATATGACACACAGGCCTACGAAGGAACATCGAACTCCGCTTCGAGGATTTCGCATGAAATCAAAGGACCCGAAATACTTTACAAATCGAGTAAACAACTGTATAAAGCTGTCGCCAAGGAGTGCGGCATAACCTGCAAAATGTCCGACCAATGCCGGTGTTTGGATTGCCAAAGTCGATATTTTGACTGCGAATACGATCAGGTAATTTCCATCCTTCATGTAGGTAGGTAGTTCAGTTTAATGATTTCCTATTTCTTACAGAATGAAAACGAGAAAACCGATGGAGGATTGGGCGCTGGTACGCCCATGTTCATCAGTGAAGTCATGCATGGTTCTGCGTGCACCATCCTTTAAAGCAGTCCAATTGCAACAAATTTCATCCAAAAACAAAACCTACTACTCCTAACAAAGTACTAGTAAACAATCATTAGGCCACACCTGACATAAACCAATACTTGCACAAACCTTACAGTATAACCAATGCATACTAGAACATGAAGTATTTGAGAGAAAAATGAAGCCTTTTGAAACATTTTTACCTTACATAAATATGGAATTTAAGAAACATTGATTTAAAGATTTCAACGACGACTGTATAGCTGTAGTAAAATCACATTATGAGAAACTACTGGTTAACATACTGTTGAATTACGACTAGCTATGACTTCACAGCTAAAATACTGAATGTATTATTATTAGTCAATACGATAGAGGCCGCAAATTAACGTTACTAAACAAAACAAAATCCATGAAACTGAACAATTTAAAAAAAAAAAACCACTAGATATTAGAGCTGGTCGAATGAAATCTGATGTCTACAAAATATAAATGGCCTTTACAATAGAAATCGACAAAAATAAAGTAATTCATTTGATCAGTTTTCGTGCTCAGCTGTGAGAATTTATGCTTCATATGCCTTTACAGATTGAAATTTGCGTTAGATTATACTTGTTTGCAATTAGGCAAAAAAATACATGCACAAACAGAATTCTATCTGAAATTATCGTAACTATGGTTCTATTGGAACATTCGAAGACATTAATTGGTTAAAACACTCGTACAGATATGGACTACACATATATATTTGATAAATACATGTAGCATAGGGAAGCATATATTTACAATATTTGCGACATGGACAGTGAAACGAAAGATAGTGAGCATTATTGTGAAACTCTGATATAGTGAAGGAATGATAATCCATTTTGACTAAACCGCAGCTTGAGACGGGTCATCTTTTTGCAATGTTAGTAGATAAATAAATAAAAATGGATAACAGGACGTTCGAGAACTTTTAACGTATGGGCAAACCTCTTTGAAATGCATGTTTAATTTCCAAAATTGATGTTAATTTCTAAGTACTACACAACAAATACGATATTCCAAACTACAATTAAGTCTAGATTGCAGAAGTTTAAAAAAAACACACACAAACAAGGATTGTTGAAGCAGTGACCGGCAAACAGATTATGTGTTGTCCATGTAATTTAATCAATCCTGAACAGGAAAACAACCAAAATTTATTGTGTTATTTGGAGCAACAGTTTACCACTACTCGGAATGAGCCAGTATTCTCGTTCTGCAATTAGAAATATGAAAATAAATCTCACTGGATACTAAAAAACTATGTTTAATTACGAAAGATAATCCTACGGGCGACGTTTATAACTGACTAACGGTGAATTCAATCCCAGAAAATTGATCGAGTTGGTACTTTGGTTGGTGTTTGACCGGATGTTCTGAGGAATAAGCTGTGTAGATTTTCAAAAAAAAAATGCTATTTTCAGCCAGACAAACACTTGTTGTATAACTTACAGTTGACCTCGCGACCCGATTGCATGTCTCCAAGAACCATGGAAAGCTGAAGATTGTAGTTAAAACAGCAATGTGATCCGAGCTCGATGAGGATGTATGCCATGAGTCCTAAGGCAGATAGTCTGACATCCTGATCCGTACACGAAGAATTTCTTGCATTTCTGCTTGAAACACGGTTAGATAATGAAACATCTACTCCTGGACCAGTTAGCCCTGCTCCCACAAGATCGTTTAATCTTGAACCGTCTGTATAGAAGACGATTGATCCTGGACGAATATTTGGCCCTCCATTTTCTCACAAATCACGACCAAGATTTGTCACATAGTATAAGCGACTGATGTTTTCTCCATCCAGTCTTCATTTTTTATTACAAGAGAATCAATATCAATCATTTTTGAGATACTCAGATGTCAATTATGATCACCTTCTATGAAGCGCTTTTCCCGTTGAACCCTTAATGTGCTTCTTTCAGCCGCTAATTGAACAAGTTGATGCAACGGAAACATAAAAAGCAGAGCATCTAGTACCATACTCGGCGTGCTGCTCATTGCGCCCGTTATTGAGAGAGCAGCCAGTCTTTGTAGCCTTCCCAGTTTATTTTGAGTTGATTTTTCTTTGGTTTTTGGCCACCAAACCAACGATACATAGGGTATTCGGGGTCTTACAATCGTTAAATAAATCCAGTGGATCATGTGTGGTTTTAATTCCCATTTCCTACCAAATGTTTTTTTACTTATCCAAAAAGCATTTGTTGCCTCATAACAACTTGCTCTAGCTGTGGATTCCAATTTGGTTTGCTGTCAAAAGTTACACCCAGATACTTGACTGTGTGTGAAAGTTTTAAAGGTGTTCCTATCAGTTTTATTTCTTTGATAGAAAAGTTCCTTTTTCGTGTGTTTCACGTCACCATGCTGGGAAGTCGCTTGACGCTGTCCACGTTCGAATGCCCTAAGTGTCTGTACCACAGCTCCAGGTTAGTGCCCTGGCGCGCCACACACGCGCTGGATTGACCAAACTGGTTCAGCTTGTAGATACCATCCATCTCACCGTTCACATCAGCTCCCACTTCTCCGTTCCCCACGGCTAAAATCACCAACTCGGATGCGTCCACCATGTAGATTGATTGTGACACTGGCGCTGCGTCGACCAAATTCCTCTCCTGTCGTACTGTACGGTTAGATGTGATCTCCTGCTCAAGGATCGAGGATCCACTATTCAAGTGTACTACTGGACCGTTTCACCGCCATTAATGCTGACTTCCTACTTCTGGGTCCCTTCTTTTCGTCCTTTCCGTACTTCTGTTGCCGCTGCTGGCACTCCGCAGCATAGTTCCAAGCTTCATGCATTTGTAACACTGAATTTCAGATTTGTCCTTTTTTTGTACGTTTGTTCGATCACCTGGAACCTCGACCATTGATCGTCACATCCTGGAGGATTTTCGATTTCACCCAATCGACAGTCCACTTGATCCCAGATGCGTCCATTCCCATTATAGTCGATTCATACTTCCTGCAGCTTCTGACAGGTCGGGAGGATTTAATTCACATACTCCTAGACGGACGAATAATCTTCCAGCTTTATCCGCATCAATTTCCGTAGCAGACTAATCTTCCGATACTGGAAAGCCGTTTGGAGACTTTTCCCTTCTGAACGAGTTGTCACGTTCGATGCTGTGGCAGATTGTGGTTGATGCACACTGACGAACGCTGTACACGGGCCTTCCTTCATCATAACCATTCGCTGCTGACTGGAATCCTCGGCTCGCGCATTCTTGCTTGCTGATTAACGCCGGTATCCGATCCTCCTACTCATGGAATTGCTCCTCTTGAGGTACTCCGTGGTGATCTGCGCTGGTTCTCGAAAATCTTGAACAGGAAAAGGGGTTCTTCTCAGGGCTATTTTAATTTTCGATTTTTTTAACTGCTTCAATGCTTGATGTAGAAAAGAAAATCTTGAATGGTTCTTCGATCTAAGTGATTTTTTTTTTCACTTTATTACTCTGTTGCCATGAAGCTAGACTGGGCCCATAACCAGATAGAAATAATACGTCTAGTCTAATAGTAGGATTCATAGTAGACAACGATTTTAATCAACATAACGTACAGTGGGGCAAGTGGGTAAAGAAAATCGTGTAGTTAATGTTTGATGTGTGTTAACAATATCATATGAAAATAAATCTAGGTGACTTGAGTCATGATTATTATATTCAATCAGTTTTATGCTGGCATACGTACTGGATATTTATTTAAAAGAGTATGTATGTATGTATGTATGTATGTATGTATGTATGTAAAAGATACCACTCATCGTTGCAGGCACAACCATAAGACAGTGGATCGTCCTCTACGAATGATTTTATCAAGTTCGACATCTGCCTGTATTCAATTTAACACTGTCTGAAGGGCCAAAAACGGATGGGCGGACTCGTAAGCAGAGACACTTACGCGTAATCCACGGGATAATGAGAATCTCCTTCCAATGCTAGAATCCTACAACCTAATGTCGAACAAGCCATCAAACGTGAGGACTTTCCAATGAGTGGGTGGAAGAGCTCGCCATCAATTCACGAAATGTTAATGACAGGGAGTTGGCAATTCCACTCTCCCCATCCAAATCGCTTCAATCCGGTGCTCTGATGATCCGTTCCCAACCCTTTTTATTTGATGTATAATATAGTGATGTTCATATAATAATGTAGAGTATTTTTCTTTATAATAATCTTACCTTCCCTGGTCTACCTACTTACCTGTCAATCGGTATACTTTTAATTTTTTTTTTTTTATTTATTAATTAATTTATTTATTATGCATTGTTATTTAAACATGTGATCACAATTTTAACTAAGCAATTTACGACTGTCGATTATTTATTTGCGGAGATGCCCTGTTCCTCTATCCCACTTTTACACTGTCGCTGCTATCACATCACATTTAATTTCTTATTTATTTATTTATGTTGCTTCTAATGTGTATACTTATTTCCCTTATTATTCTGATCGGATGATTCTCCGTCCGAAATTTCGCTCTCTTCATTATTATATACTTCTTTCAATGTTCTTTTCATTTTTTCTCTATCTTTCGAGTGCTCTTCAAAACTGTTTCTGTCCGTGTTCTAAAACTTTTGGAAGTCTTGTTCTAACGATTTTTTCCTAGTAATACTAGGTCGGCCTTCTTTCTTCTTTTCAAAATTTAAGTTGTATGCTAGCTTTAATGGGTGGTTCTTATCCCTGCGTAAGACATGTCCAAAGTAACTGAGGGGACCAACTCTAATTCTTCTATTAATAGTTTTACCATCTAGAAGCTTTCTCGCGTTAAACTTCATATCTCTCTGTCTAGCGCATTGCTGGTATATGCTTCTCAAAATAAGTTTTTCGTAGTTCGCTATTGAAATCCTACTCTTTTTAGTCAAAACTGCTACTTTATTGCCATATTGTAAGGATGGTGCTATCGCGGTTTTATACATTAATTTTCTTAATTCCCAGTTTGGGTTGAACTTCTTGCAAAATTCTACTATAATTTTCGATGACTTAAAAGAATTTAGACATCTTTGCCTGCAAGTTACTTTCCTATTAAGTGTAGATGTTAAACAGACTCCTAAATATTTTAAACTATCACATACTTAAAATTTCTTACCGTTAAGAATGATATCATTTGCATGCTTTGCCTTATCATTCGGATATCTAATTAAAACCTGGCTCTTTTTGCAGTTTATGTCTAGTCCTACGGTTTTGAGCTGGCTCTCTAGTTCTTTCAGTATCTCTTCCAACTCTGCTTTAGTTTTCGTTATAATTAAGATATCATCCGCAAATACAAGTAACAAGGGAAGCTTTAATTCGTTAATATACAACAATTTTAATCCTGGAATTTTCAAAACAACTTTGCTCAAAACATCTTGTATTATGTATTTAAACAGCAGAGGTGAAAGAGGGCATCCTTGTTTTATTCCTTTTCCTCTCTTTACTTCTTTGGAAAATTGTTTCTGCCATAGAACTCTTGTAACCTCATCTTTAACACACGATAACACTCTATCAATAAGTCTCGATGGAACTCCAATTTTAGTTAAAACTTCTCCTAAACATTGTAATTTAATGTTATCGAAGGCTTTGCTAATATGTATAGATCCTGACCTGCATTCCAATAATCTTCCATCAGACGTCTAGCTACGAATATATGATCATCAGTAGATCTTTCTGCCGTGAAAGCTGCTTGGTGCAATCCTGGCTCACCTGCATATTTCCTTAGCTGTTGAGCTATCCACTTAGCATAAGTTTTGTAAGCTACATTACACATAGAGATTCTTCTGAAATAATCTGCTTCCGAAGCTCCTGCTTTCTTGGGAATAGGGATTTGCGTTGTTTTCTTCCATGCGAGAGGTATTTCGTTCCTAATATAGGCTTCCTGTAATACTTCTGCTAATCTTTTCATAGAATTTTAATCCGCGTACTTAATATACTCAATAAATATTCGTCCTGGACCTGGTGATTTTCCATTACTAGTTGCATAAAGTATGTTTTCAATGTCTACTAATTTTGGTGGATTTGCAATGGTGTAAAATCATGGCTTGTACAAAATTCTATGTCTGGGCCCTCACAAGTTTTAAGAATGTCATCCCACACTCTAGTGCTAATTATTGCTGATTTCTTTTTCTTTTGCTTGACAAACTGTTTAATTGACATTTATTTGAAAGAGTATGAAAAAATAGGATCAATATTTAGGGAACGTGTTCAACATTTTCCCAAACATGTGGCGCAAATGAAAAAAAAAATATTCGTAATAGAGTTTTGCCCTAAGAAAATAATGATTGCTTAAAACTCAACAATGTAAGGAAACAACAATAACTTTATTTTATTCAATCGAACATAATTGACCTAGGTCAATGATTTCATCTTATGTTCTAAGGGAACAATTGCGCTTTTTAGCAGACTTATCTTTCTTATCTGCCTTCAAGTTATCCTCTGCTTGTTTCTTCCTTAAACGTTCAAGAACCTCCATTGATGTTATGACCTCAACGCCGGCACATTTTTTTTCCTTTTCTGGCCTCGAGCAGATGGTTGTTGCTTTATGTTTACAAGAAGAAGAATTTCTTCGAAAAACTTATCTGGTTTAGACTCAGCTGGAAGATCTGTAGTCATGGCTTCAGTGAATCTTCTTTGCTCGGTTCGACCGCTTTTCGTTTTCTTCAAATCCATGGAAAGATCCCTCACTAGAAGTATCGCGAACCTTCGGTACATCTTGTGACTTCTGAAATCTTCTCTAAGAACCTACATCGTATTTTTCGATGGGAATCACCTGATCGCAAAACGGATAAATCCCAGATTTACTGAATCCACTTTCTAATATAGCTCGATACATATCATTCCAGATAATGGTATAAAAAACTGATTTCGGCATTTTCACCCCATAATACATGCGCTGCTATGCTATGACCACTTTATTGTAACTCATTTAGGCCGTTTAAACTCAGCTAAGTCCATCGGTTCGAGCAAATGGCTGGTATGTGGAGGTAATTTTAATATGACTACTTTGTTCTTGCAAGGCTTTTTCAATTAACGTTTGCATTAAAAAATAAATAACTTTTTTTGGATGATGATGAAAAAAAGCTAGGACAGACGATTACTTTTTATTCTACGCCCTTGTGAGTGGCCTTCCGGCAGTTAACCGGAACATTCGTCATGGCGGACGAAAACATGCATGTAGGCATGTTTTTGAGTTCTTTCTTCGTTTTATTTATCAATTCCTCCTCAATTTCCGCGACAAAATTGTTGGACTAGATCTTACGCTTCAGGTTGGCCCAAAAATTCTGGATCGAACGCAGCTGGGGGACGTTGGGCGGGTTCGCCGTCTTGGGCTAACCCCATCGATATTCAGCCGCTCCATCTCCTCCAAAGATCGCTTCGAGTAGTGGGCCGACGCCAGATCCGGTCAGAACACCGCGTCTTCGCCCTTATGGTATTTCTTGATGAACGACGCAACTTCCAGCAGGCATTTCATACTATAAATTTCCCCGTTCACGGCCAGTCCGGAGCGAAAGAAGAGCATCCCCTTCTCGCTGATTGTCAGCCACAGCAGCACCTTCTTGGGAAACTTGGTGTGTGAAATGAACTTCACCTCGGAGCTCACTTCCTTCGTGGGGAAGTAAAATACGAAGTGCCCTGCCAGACGTTGCCATTCAGGGTGAGATAGGTCTCGTCGTCCATCACCACCGCCACGTCACGATTCACCGGGAAAATCGAGTTGACCATCTTATTCAGCTGCTGCGTCATTGTCTGCAGCTCCGAAACCAGTGGAATGTTCATGTTCGCCATGTACTTTTTCACTGTTTGAGCCCACCTCCCTGCCATGCGCACGCAGCGATGTAGCCACTTTTCCCTCGGTTTTCCTCTTCAGCATCCTTTGGAGCTTCTTGTCGTTCAGGGTCGTTGGCCGTCCGGAATCGGGCATTCCTTCGATGCTCCGATTGTTGTCTAATAGTGCCAAGATGTTGTAGATGCCGGATCACCACAAAGTGCCACACGACGCGGCGTGTTGCGCGTTGAACGCGCACACTTCTGAAACGAGTTGCTTCACTGTTTTTGCCATCACTGTTAGAGTTCGACAGATAGAGCTGTCAAATTTTGTCGGCTGACTCATGGGTTACTATGATTGATGCTGCATGAGTAGTTTCGTCAGTACGGGTGAGGGTAAACCCATGGAAATTCGGCAATTTTTGTCATTTTTTTGTAATGTAAAGGTTAGTTTTAGCGACATATGTGGTGAGTGCCCGTCGTAAACCAAGACCAAAGGTTCGATATTAAAGATACGTGAAGGTGGAATACGCGTGATAACTTCGTTGACTATTTTGAAGTAATCTGAAATAATGAGCTGATCCACATTTCTTTTACGAGCAACTTCTACCGCTTGTGGTTTCTTCTGAGATAGTTTGTGGCGTCGCATAAATCCTCTAAGAAAGTCGCTTCCAGGAACACAATTCTCAAATTTGCAGTCCACTGGTTTTTAAGTACTGGCCAATTGCCAAGAGGATCTTTTGTTTGGAAAGTCCGAAATCCCACTTTTCCATGGTTTTAATATGGGCAGCTAGCTTGGCTGCTATCCATGGGAGATAGATATTGCCGTATCTTTTCCCTGAGTAAGAGGTCCTGCTTCACGTCTTCCTTTCAGCCGGTTATGCAACGTAGATACCGGAATACCGGAGCACTTGGATGCCTCAGTTTGAGTCATTTCACAGCTCCTAACAGCTGCCAAGGCTTTGTACAAATCGTGCTTAGGATATTCAGCCCGCGTCGTTACCCTTCGATAGTTGCGAATCATGTTTAGCTACAATACAGAGAGAGATTCATGCTATAAATAGTAAATTTTCACTTACCCCACCCGGCTGTTAAACATAGGTAGTATAATATATGACTTTTTCTCGTTGAAACCGAATATCTTTAATGCTTGGTCCTTTTTTGCTAAAGGGGTTAAACATTACATTACTTTTTCATCGATAGGGATGATCTGAATGGTCCGGAATGTTTCCGCATAAAAATCCACTGCACGCTTGTTGGGGGAAGAAGATATACCTAAATATTATTTTCACTTACCTCACTTACCCACTTGCCCCACTGTACCTTATTTAAGTCAACGCTTACTAAGCTAACAAGATTCGTTTTACGATCAGTCAAGTTATAGATTATCGCCACCAGAAATTTTAGTTTCTCTAGGAATGTGATAAACAATAAACCAGTGCACAGAGATTCCAGATTTTTAGAGAAATTTATTACGTTTTATTACCATTTTAGACTTCCTGTTTAAACTGTTCCAAGCAATTATAGAATGATTTGGATTCGTATGTTTCTCAAAGAAATAGGCCTTTGAGGCTTGTAACCAACTTTTTTTTTTCTTTTTTTTTGAAAAACAATGGTCCTTGTTCCCAAGACAATAGGTTACCCTATTTGTCACATTGATTCTGCATCGAAACAAACATCATGGTCATAAAACGGTTTCGTCGATCAAATACCATTGTCAACGGATTCCATGTGCGATTGTCGTATTAGGTGTTACATTAAATGACGATGAATTTCTACTAACAGCAGACCATCAAAAGAGTGGAACTCATTGGAACGACCGTTGAAACTACAAGCTATAAGCTCTTTTTCCAGATTGGAAGGAACTCGAAGAAACAAAAGAACATTCTGGGCATTCTTTTTTTAATCAATACGGTAATAAGAACTAGTTTTGAAGTGTTCTGTTGTAAGTTTTGATCCAAGATTCAATTCATGTTATTTTTCTGTACACAATACAACAATATATAATTTGACCATCTTAATATAATCATATCATACAGCAATGATACACGCAAGTAATCAATAAATAAAAATAATATCAAATTATTTATAACAATAATGTTTGCTTTGTATAGGACAATATAAACAATGATATATGTTCACAACTTAATCGTTCAAGAATTCAGTGTAAAATGTTGCTTCTTTTTGCTTATTTCATGCTCTACAATTGTTCTTTTTGTTTTGCAAATCTAATCGCTATGATTCTAATTAAATATTTTGTTTTGTATAGATTACTTTTTATCATATTGTATTCTACACTAACTTTTGCTTTGTTCCATTAGTCAACTTACATTTGTTAATGCTTAATGTTTTCAAGGATTTTAAACCCACTGTAAACAAGGTGAAAAACAGTAACTTTTACAGATGGGTCAGAAAAAATTCTAATTTGCTCAATTGTTTGTTAATCAACCTTAAACTTACTTCTGTACTGTACGGTTATTTGTTTTACTTGTGAATTCTGATTTTTCAACATTCAGACGCTTTAATCTCTAGAAGTGTATTCCACTTGTGTGTATGTGTGTGTGTGTAAATCGATTACTTATTCTTGTTGTTTGGTGAACCCTTGTCTAAATGTGTATGTTTAGGTAATTCATTTTCTTTATCTAGTTGATTCGCTTAAGTTAGGGTTTCAATTTAGTGCTACACATTCTAGTGTAGGAGAACAGTATGAACGACTTGCCTTGGGAGATGCAGTTTCGCTTAAGCTATCCTTTCATCCGAGATCGCTTCCTTTTTGCTAATTTAGTCCGGTGGTAAATAAGAGAATAGGCGATACTTTTCACGGATGTGAGGTCGTACGTCTTCCCTCTGGAAAATAAATTGTGTCAGTAGATACTTATAGGTACAAACCCCACTTTACTAGGGTTCACCATCAATTTACAAAAAGTACGTACCATTTCATGAAGTCGTTCCAAAAAGGGTAATATCTTCATCAACTCCGAGTCGTTCTGATCCATGAACCAGCTCTCTATGGGGATACCATTCTCTAGTTGATACCTGTGGTAAGATAGATATGCAATTAGATTTCAAAAAAGGTTGCAACGTTTCCACGTGAGTAACGAACCCAAATGCCTGTGGCGAGTTGTCAATGATGATCGTTTTCGATAGATCCCGCCCTAGAATGGTCAAATCTTTGATATAGTTGCCATTGACTAGTACACAATGCTCACGAAATAAGCGATATCTGAAACAAGTCAAAGAGAGAAGATTTAGCTATGCTGCGACAAGAAATATAAGCGTTTAAATTTACTTTATAAGCCGCCGCTCAGGATCTAATAAATTCAGCAACTTATCGGCATAGACCCGCTTGGAGGCAGTAAACAGAATAACTTCAAACAATTGCGAAACCTTCTCGAGAAACTCACGGAAAAACGGCCGCGTACGGACAAAAACCGTATATTTGCACTCCTGAAATAGCACCGGAAATTTAAAGCTAGCGTCCGACAGCTCCTGTAAGCTGCAATGCACCAGCGTTTCGTCGAGATCAAGTACAAGACTGAACTCTGGGCTGGAACGAGTCTTCAGTGGTAGGGCAGGGCATTTGGAACGCATTTCGCACGTCAACGGCGGTAGATGTTTGATGAACACGTACGGGTCGAACGTGTCCCATGTGACATGCTCATGCTGACCATCGTTGGATTCCTAAATACGTTAGCAAATTTGTTAAATGTGATAAACTCAGAGCAGATCATTGAACATACCTCGATTTCCATGCATTCGTCAGATTCCAACTGCATTCCGTTGTCACATTCATCGCCGCACATTGGAATCGTTTCATTGCACTCGATATTGTGGATCAACGATTCATTTTCCACTAAATTGCCATCTCCGTGACCACTTGAGATGACTGATTCGTTGACACTGACACGGACACCGATTTCTGTAAGATAGGCTCCACTCGAACTTGGTCCAGCTTCATCCGTAGCATTCATGGTTTGAAAATTCGTTAACGCTGTTAAATTTTCAATGGCCGTCGGGTTGATTGACGAAAGAAACCCTGCGTCATTCATACCGGTTGTAATGCTCTCTGTAAGTCCTTGGTTACAGTTCAGATTGAGGCTCGAAACGTCGCCACAACTGAGCAAAGCTTGCGTGAATAAGGTATTGTACGGCAGAAAATCTGTGTATTGACAAAGTTCTGCCGAGTTTCTGTAGTGTTCGTCGTCGAACATCGAGATCAAATCCGTCGCGGTTGCGTTGGGTGAGTAACTGCTGGAAGCTGGTTGATCATCAGCACCAGACACGGACGAACACCTGCTGTAGCCAGTCGGTTGAAAAGTGGAGGACAACGAGGAAGATGACGAGGATGATGATGAAGACGACGACGATGAAGACAACGAAGATGCTGACGATGGAAATGGAGAGATGATTTTAGAGGCAGGCGTTGTCAGTTCATTTGTGGTATCTGGAATAGTGTCAGTTGTCGAATCCACTTCCGGAACCACGATATCTTGTTGTGCGGAAATCGATACGCTTTCAAGTGGACTTTTAGGCCGCCTGCTGCAGGCGCCCGATGTTGATGGGTAACTTACATCGCAACCTATTTCAGTTGTACTGTCACACTCGGTAATGCACTTTGACTTAAGGGGTTCAACTGATTGGGAATTGCTAACTCCACCAGTCGAGATAATTGTCGCCGTTGTTGATTTATACGAATCGTAGCTTATTACTCCAAACTGATTGATACAATCATCGGGTGATCCGATTTCGTCGCACTTCTTCGAGTATATTGTAGTGCTTTCATATTGACTCTTATGACTGACGGTGGAATCGAATAGGGTGAGATCATTGCTATCCTGCCAGCAGTTTTCCTTGCAATCCTCCGAGATTGCACCATGATTACCGCCTAAGTTGGCAGGCTTGCTTATCCTACGACCAGCCTTTAGCGTACGTTTCGGACTTACTCTGTTGCCGGACCGCGTAGAAGTACGTGTGGTGGCCCCAATAGAGCCTATGACCGGTCGGCTACGGTTAGCACCTTCCGGTAGTTGCAGGTGGGTGTAACTGCGTTTTATTTTCTGTTGGGCCTTAGCATGCCTTTTATTTTTCACTGTTATTCGAGAAGTGCTCGAACGCAACCTTCGGTCTCTGGTTTCGCTCCGTAACCACATGGTTCCTGGACAGGGGGGGATGATACAAAAGAAATATACATATTAGATTTAATTCATTTGTCGGAACTATAAATAGTGGCTTAAAGTGTATGAATGCATCATTGGTCGAGTAAATTGAATTTTGAGACAATAACCTGGAATTTGTATTTGTACGATGTTTGATGGAGGATAAAAACATGTCAAGAATAAGAACACAAGAACCCTAACAAAATACTCTTCTAAACTTCTAAACTGTCTAAGGACATTAGAGGACAGACTAAAATCAAACTCATTGGCCACTCTGTTGAATGCCCGTTGCATGCCATGATGTGTGCTATTATTACCATAGTTCGTATGTCAGGCTGGAGTTCGAAGCCACAGTGGGAAGAAATGAACCCAAATTCCCAAGTAAGAGAAGCCGCTGGTTTTTGCACCAAACCAAATGCATTCCTGAGGGGAAATAGGCTAGTAAATCGATTGGCGCAGGTTTCGTGTTGTGTAGAGCACGGGTGGCTCGTTTTGCCCCAATTCACGCTAAATTTCATTTTCATTTTCATTTTTCATTTTGTGATGTACAAGGGGGTCGAGGGCCAGGTCACCGATGCGAAATTTCACATCGTCCATAATACATCAGGGAAGGGAAGGGGAGTGAGCATCACAGCATCTTTAACCTATGGGGGTCAATTAAGTTCTGCGTGGTTTGTGGTAAAACGGCTGCTCAGGGATTATGGGAAGGTAAAAGGTTTGGGCAGGTTTTTTTCTGTAAAAAGTTGTATATCGTTGAACATTTGCCTAATTTGCTTGGCCTCTCGTCATATGGGGTTTCGTTCGTCACATAGCTAGCGAAAAAGCTAATACAATAAAACAGAAATAAAACAGAGATTACGATTAATATATTGTAAGTGATAGGTTCCAGAATGCTTCTAAGAACTGGCAGCAGTTGCGAATGAGTTTCTGAAAAATAGGAACTTCAGAGACCATTTATCTAACAGAGCCCAAAAGAGACCAAACGCGTAGAAAAAAGTACAATTCAATCAATAACATTTCATTTAAAATCAACTATACTTTTGCATTGATTTTTCGATAACCCATGTGCATGATTTTTTTTTATCCCCATAGGATTGCAATGATCGGGGTTGGTTTTTGAAAACTCTCAAGTGATTATGCCGGAAGGATTAGTCTATGGTGACCAAATAAACACCGGGCTTTCGAAATCAGCTCACATAATCTTCTTGAAAATTTTTGGGATTCAGTATCAGTCAGTGTGTACGCGTTTTGTTGTCCAGGTATTTGTTTGAAAGTCCGTGTTTTTGTACTTTATCCGTGTCATTACGTTGTTAGTGATATTCGTGTCAGTGCAGTTTTTGGTATCTGCGCAATTTCATATAGTACAGGTGTGATAATGTAATAGCTATCTCCCATATTCTTCGCTCCCAAATGGAACAAAGTATTTGACGTTACACTCATCGGGAAAATAAGCTGCTCTGTTGGACATGGGTATAGTTATGTTTGTATGTATGATGTGTATGTAGTTTTGGAAATGTTAATTGATTTACTTACCCACACTGTAGTTATTACTTTTGATTTGTTGGGAACATACCGCCTTAGATGATACTCGCATGCATGTGCTTCGTCCACGTAGGTCTTTCTTGCTCGGCTACTTGGTCTTGTTCCAACCATAGGCCAAGATGCCTGCCTGTCCATTTTGCGTCGCCATGAGACTCGGATTTGCATCAGGCTCCAAGCCTCGCCATGCTGATCCTTCTTGCATAATTTCTTTTTTCGTTCTAGAAGTATACAAAAATATTCGCTCCTCTGCCAACAACAGCCAGACCAAATGTAGAATCTGTGTGGTGATGCTTTCCAGAAAATTGCAGACCCATATTAAAACTCAGTTATAATAAAAGTAGACGATTCTTTGAGTGGTAGTAATATTATTGAAATTATACAAATTCTATATTGTATGAAAATAAGGAAAGTTGTCAAATTAAAAGTGAAAATGCTACTACTAGTGGGTTCAAATGCACTTCTGGTCCACATCACCCCTGGAAACACTGGTTTGCATCTTTCCCGTTTGGGTAAAGATCCAGTCCAAGCCCTGGGACCTGGTAGTTTTCAATCTACCACAAGGTTTTTCCAATGCCCTGGGTTTTGCCCCAATTCACGCTAAATTGATGGTTTTTCTCCATTCTGCTCATATAGTTGCAATCACCGCAATTTATTTTGAGTGAAAATGCATATAGTTTCGACATATCATATTTAGAAACTTTACATAAATAATTTCAGATCGCGTCTGACCCGTTTTACCAAATTTCTTTCCTTTTATTTGATTTTTTTTGTTACTTTCCAAACAGCAGCAATCGTCACATATTATTTTCGCTGGAGGAGTACAAATCCCACAGAATATCTTCATAGAAGTGATTTGGAGCGACTTTACGATTTTTTGGGTCTTGTAGAAAGCCCGTTTGGCCCCAATATCCCATCAATTGATGGTTTTCTCCATTCTGCTTTATTCAGCATAAGGCATATAATTTTCGGAGAGAATTGAAAAATGGTTAAACTGCTCGAAATAGAGTCGTAGTTCTATACAAACTAAGTCAAACATTTTACACAATGGGGTAAACAAAAAGCTACATCGCAATAACGCATAAAACATAAAAACATTATTAAATTCATGCAATGCAATGCAATACAATGCAATGAAATATCCCAACCGAAATTCGATCGAAAGCCCCCTCGAAAATTATTTACATTTGAAATGTCAGCCCAGTTACCGAGCAGCATCCGCTAACTGGGCTGTGCAGTTATCCCATGTGAGATATAGGTGGTGCCACGTTAATTAAAGAGTCACCCACAATTGATACGTTGCGGATGCGTTGACGTAAATTTGACAGAAAACCTATGGGAAAACTGTCAAATTCACGCAAACGCATCCGCAACGTATCAATTGTGGGTGACTCTTAAAGGGTCACCCACAATTGATACGTTGCGGATGCGTTGACGTAAATTTGACAGAAAAGCTATGGGAAAACTGTCAAATTCACGCAAACGCATCCGCAACGTATCAATTGTGGGCCAGCCATAAGTGTTGTTTACAAACACAGTACGCAGTCAGACTCGCTTTGGGAAAATAATATAAGTCGTCAATGGTATCACTAGGAGCACATCGATCACAGTAGGCTCGACATACCAAGTCGCCATCTTGCTCCACCACTTTTGTGAACGAACAACTGACGTGGTAAGTTGTGCAAATAGCGCTAAGGGTGATTCCATTCCCGAGGAAACATAAAGCTCCACATTATTGGTGATCCTGCCAGTTTTTCGCTGTATTGCGAAAAGATTCCTGGTGTTCTTTTCCAATTTTTTTCGGGAGGAATCACCCTACAGCGTGCTTGGAAGAGAAAAAAAAAGTGAAAAGTGCAATGGCGGCGTGTTGCTAGCAGAGATGGCATAGCTCCGGCAATGGCCGTCACTGTAAGATTATACTTGTGCGATTGAATTTGGAAGAACAAATTTAGCTTCTGCATGAAAACTTGAAATTGAAAAGCTTACAGCTTGTTGGTTGTTTGCCGCGGGAACAATCTCTGGCAATGTCCGCTGACGAAAAGCACATTTCCCAAAAAGAAGAAAAAAGAAGAAGCTTACAGCGTGTTGTTTGCCTCCGGAACAATTCCTGGCAATGTCCGCTGCCGAAAAGCCAACTCCTCTTCGGTTCTGCCGTTTTGCCGAATGTAATGTCGAGCCAAAAGCTTACAGCATGTTGTTTGCCGTGGGAACAATTCCCGGCAATGTCCGCTGCCGAAAAGCACATTTCTCCAAAAAATGCTTACTTGTTTGCCGCGGGAACAATCCCTGGCAATGTCCGCTGACGAAAAGCTTACTTCGCGTCAAAACCGCTACATGCTCTATGTAAATGTCGAACCAAAAGCTTATAGTGTGTTGTTTGCTACAAGGAATCATCTGGCAATGACCACTGCCGAAAAGCTAATTTGGTTTGCTTCATGCGAATGTCGTTTCAAAACAGGTAGCGTGTTGTTTTCCGCCAAAGGAAAAGCTTCAACAATGTCCGCTGCTGGAATGCAAATGTTTTATCGGCTTGCCTGTTGCAGAGGATTACTGGCCAAAAACAGAGCTCTAGCAATGCCACTGGAGCACGACTACTGAAATTTCGACACAAACAAAAAAAAAACGCCATGTGCACTTTCATAACATGGAAAGAGGAGACCGATCAGCTCACAGACGTGGCAGCAGAAATGGAAATCGAGGAAGATTTCGTCGAGCAACAGGCTGACGAAATGAATGAGGTTAGCGAAAAACTGGAGAGATTCGGTCGCACTGAAAGCACTGGATCGCAGTTGGTGGCAACTTTACCGTCCGATCGTGGAGACAAGATGGCCGGTCGACTGTTGCTGTCGAGGTAAATCGGCGCGAAGCGAACCGTTGAACATCCGTTGGGAACAACTCAAGCCATTTTCGAAAGGCGTGCCTTCATCAATATGGGGGACATGGCGCCGTTATTTAGATACGTTTGAAATCGGCACGGGATATAGCAACGCCATCACGCCGGCGGACATGTTAAGGCTGCTTTATCTAGCAATGGGTGAAGAGATGCAATAGATGATCCGAGCTGCAGACCTGCGCCCGTTTCTCGAAGCAGACGATTGCTACGGCAGATTCGTAAGCAATATCGATAGTTACTTCGGATCAATGACTGACCCAACCGTAGAGCACGAAACGTTTTTGAACATGCGACAGCTGGACGGTAAACCAATATTCCGTTTTCACACACGATTGGTGGAGAAGGCTCGACAATGTGGTTATACCACGACGGATCAAACGCGTTTTATCCAACTGCAGCTTCTGAAGGGAATGCGGAACCAAGAATTGGCTAAATACGCCAGATTGTACGGTCATGATACGCCCCATATCATACAAACAGCCGCGCGCAATGAATCGTATGAAATCGCAACACAGCCTGGTACTTCAACGGAGCCTTCCGCCGCTTTGGCTATGGAAAGGACCCGGGAACAAACAACCGGAAAACGAAAGCAATCGACGAACTCAAGCTCTGGATTTAAGCAGGACAGGAACTTTAGATCTGAGCAGGTGGAAATGCCGAGTAAACGTTTCAGGCCGACTCCATCGGAATCTTGTAAGCAGTGTGGGCGTTTGGCTCACAAGAACCCTGGAATGTGTCCAGCAAAAAATAGCTCATGGAGGAAGAGGTGCAGGTGCAGTGAAGAGACAGCCTTTTGTGAACGAACAACTGACGTGGTAAGTTGTGCAAATAGCGCTAAGGGTGATTCCATTCCCGAGGAAACATAAAGCTCCATAGCCCAGTTAGCGAACGGTTACTGTACAATGAAAATCACAGGTAAAAACACTTCCGAGAAGAAATATACTTAAAAATCACAATCATTGTGCAACGCAAGATAAAAAAAAACCTCACAGCTCTCCATCTCTACACCACGTGGTGATCGCATCTGAAATTAATTGCCAGCCACTCACGCGCGCATGCGCGTTAGCTTTGTTCTTTGCTTCTGACCAGCAAATGGCCGTTTTCTACTTTGCACTGGTTTTCTTTTTTCTTGCTCCACATACTGCTAACAGTCAAAATCCCCCGCTATGAGGCGATTCTATATCGACTTCTAAAGTGCCTATAATCATCAAGTCATTCGCGACAAAGTGGAAAAATGCTCTAATTTAATAATTTGTGTTTTCGCGTGCCACTGTACTAACAGCACTAACAAACACAACTAAGCTGATATTGACTCTTCCTTCGCGTGCGGTGGCGAAGCACAAAAAACAAAACAAAACGGGGGAAAACTACCGACTATCTCACATTTTTGGAAGGAATCGATTATATTTTACACAAAACACGTAGAGATTTTATGATTTCACTGTTCGTTTTGGTTGATTTACGAATATATTTTTGGTTTTATTTTTCGCGAAAAGGACGCAGCAAAAACACATCAATTTCCAAGCACGGTTGCTGCGATCCGAGGTTCGCCTAAAAAAATTCTATCGGTCGCAGCACTGACGAGCAGCCAGAATCAGACTATTTTAAATTCCGGATCAGCTATTTCCGGCGGACACGAAGCGTGTCACGATGTCCAACTTCTTCGCTCCGGCTTAGAGCTGACAGTACGAACAAACCATAGAGCATATGCTATATAGTAGCTTCACTGTTTTCGAAGTGGCTGTTGCAAATCAACTAATAAGGCTGGTAAATGTTGTTTGTGCATATCAGGGTTGCTAAGTTTTCGGTACATAGGTGGATACACCACCAGGTGGCAGGGTAATCGCATGAAAAATCCAGTTTTTAAAGCATACGTTAATGTGGAGTCCATGTCGTTGAACAGTACTCCAGTACCAGTCGAACGAATAGGGGTGCAATACAATTAGTCTTAAAAAGTCTTGGGATTTTTCGCGATCCGTGAATCACTGAACAATTATTTGGATTTATCACCATGCTATTGATTTCGCACCAGTCGTCGCAAAAGCGTCAAATATTAAACTTGCGTTGCAGAAGCAAGGCATCGGCTCCTGATTTGACATGGAGATAAATTTTAAAATCATCGGCAAATGAAAGTCTTGATCCAGCGATGATACTGTTCAAATCTCGTTGATGTACAGCAGAATGATGACAGGTCCAAGATGACTTCCCTGCGTAATGCCTGAGGAAGCCGGGAAGCTGTTCAACTAGTATTCTTGGTTTGCAGGGTTTTCCAGCCTGAGACCTCTCAAAGGAAAGGGTTTTGGGTTCCAATAGTGGAAGGAAAGCGCGAGCGTCGGCCGGCTACTAGGTTTCAGTCAGAAAATTTCCCTTTCAAATGACCTAGGCCGATTGATGGGCGCAAAAGAAAATAAGCCGATAAATAAACCGCTTTTACTATTAATCATCATTGGCAGACCGCACGGGTAAAATTTGATCTGTTCGTGGAAGATTACAGAGATTGATCTGTGGTTGAATTCGGAGCCAACCTCCCCTGTAAAATATACGAAACTACTACATTACTTCTTCTACGTCTACATTACTTCTTCTCGTTCATTTTCAACGGAAAACTCGTCTGTTTGTCTGTGGTACTCTATAGAATTAATTCCGTTTGCTTTCACAACAGTACACTAAGTCTTCTGTTTCTATCCATTTACAATAAGCCTACATTACCGACGTGCTCCTCTCTCATATCATCTTCTGTTCTATTTTATTCACTTCTGCTTATCACAATTTTCTTCCTGTCTATCAACTATATTAATCCACACGTGATATCTTGTCGATGTGCATTCACATTCTGGGTCGGCTATTGTCGGACAAAAAAATATCCTCCCGTGGCCACGCGTCTCAGACCAACAATCGGATCGGGCCAAAAGTTACACCATGCACATGGGGACATTAACAATTATACATGCATTTACTCACGGGACCACATTGACATGTGGGAATACGTTGATGGCTCGTCGATTAGTCTGCTGGATGCTCGATGTGTCGATCGGTGCTGTCGCTGGTCGATGAATGTGTCGATCGTTTGCTGTTGGTGTGCTTAACCGGCAAACGGACAATGTCAACTGTTTTCTGGAGGGTTACGACTCTCGTTGGTTCATACGCCGACGGCCGCTCACTGATTATTTCTGCAGCCTTCAACGGGGTACTAACTATGCGCTTTCGGTCACCGAACGCGGGAAACTCACGCTGCTTTAGTTGCTACCTTCAAACTTGTCTGGGATGCGATATTAACGGACGCGGCCCCCTCCGGTCACGTGTACCACCGGGATGCTTTGAAGCTGGTAGTGTGGGGTCAAGAATAGTTGTCTGGGCGAATGATGAGGGCCCAGCTTTCAACCCCCACCAAGAAGCACGTGATTTACCTGAACAGTTTTTCCACACTCACCACCACGTTTAACTTACTAACGCTAGCACGTTAACGTCTAATTCAACTGAGAGAGAGAATAAGAACTAAAATTAGCAACATCGAGAGCTTCCATGTCACATTCTTTCACGTTTAAGTTCACCTCACGACACGAAGCTAAACTAAACTACTCCTGCCTCTTCCACAATCCAGATCAAAGTGAATGAGTAACAATCAGAAACCCTCAGACAAAGCGCAAGGAATTGACTTCACGAAGTCCTTAAATTGCCTTTACTGCCGTTCTACGCATAACTGTCCCATGTTGCTTTTGGTCAAATTGCAGCTTTTTCAATATATGCTTAGTTTTTTAACTATACTATTGGATACAAACAAAACATTATATACTTTGTTCTGAGTTTGTATCAAAAAAACATCAAGTTAGATTGTCCCATGTTGAAATTCTAGGCATAAAAGTCCCACTACGACATTTCTTAAGAGATCTTCGAAAACAAAATTGATTTAAGTTCACAACATTCTTTGTAGGAACTACTCGACGCTAAGGATTGATAAGGGGTTTATATGTAAACTTAAAAAATGACTTTGACATGAAAACATTGACATTAAATTGTCTATATAAGCCACCATTTGCATTTGATAGAACTGTGTTTTTAATGATGAAATGGTGATAAAAAATAATCAGAATCATGGTAAGAGCATAAACAACAATGCACATGGCATGTGTATTTGAAAACGTAAATTCTATCGCCAACGATCCATCAATACATCATGCAGTGGGACTGATATGCCTAGAATTTTCTGCTGCAAGGCAAAATTCTACGCATATCAGTCCCACTGAATATTTTACCCCGTATTTTACATACAAAAATAATCTTATTATTTGTAATACCACAGATTACATCAAAACTTAGCCACATCTTCAAATGCCACTCATAAATTTGTGGGTTTTACCACGAATCTTACCAGCCCTATACAATAGTGACGCAAAACTTAAAACGCTTTTTTCTCAACTGCAACTTTTGCAACATGGGACAGTTATGCGTAGAACGGCAGTTTACTCCCATTAACCACTCGATATGTACAGTCAGTAGCAAAAAAAGCCGAGCAAAATTTTGCTTCCAAAAACCGCGTTGTTCAACTTTCTGTTAATTTGTCAATAATCAATATTTTTGGCTGAAAACTTGACAATTTAATAACCAATGTATAGACCTTATGTAACCAAAATTTCATGTTGATAAAATTTATGAATTTGGAGTTATCATAACATATGTGAAAAAAGTCATTTTTGGACAAAGCAATTTCAAAAATACGTAGTTCTGTGAAAAATGTAAGTAAAAAGTAAAAAGTAAAAAGCCTTTTGGTTATAATGGATTTCAGATACAACCAGTAGTTTTTATGCAATTGCGATTTGAAGTCAGAAAGTTGATGTACGTACTATCGAGGTATACCTGTACTACAATATGAAATTTTTTTTTCTGGGATTAAACGCAAGAGTGGCGTATACTCTAACTTTTTTATGAGCCAATATCGTGAATTGATATGTTCAGCAAAGTTGTAGAAATTATTATTATAAAAAACTTTGTAGAACATATTTTTTGTCTAGCTTCCAAGCCTACTGCGATAATTCCTAATTTTAGTAAATGATCGTTTTTCGACTAAAAGTCACTCATTTTTAACTTTTACCAGTTTGCTATGTTCTACAAAGCTGTTCGTTTAGATATTTGCTACAATTTTGCTAAATACACCATAGTTGTATTTCTTCTCGTTTTCATTTTATAGTAAATTTTCAGTTAAATTTACGCCATACTATAGGCCTTACAACATGAAATGGAGTACCTGAAAAAAATATGGCAGACCATAATTCAACCATGATTCAACACACCTTAGAGTACGTTTAAGGAAAATTTGAGAGAGATATTTTTCTATCTTTTTTAAAGCTACTTTCTGTAACATACAGTTTTCAATAAAAACATACATCTGGAGCTCAAATAGAATCAAAACACACAAATCATGGCCATCTCTGTTCAGTGTATGACAATTACCACGTGTTTTCATAGAAAAACGCTTAATAGGATATTAGTTAATCTGGTAAAAGTTAAAAATGAGTGACTTTTAGTCGAAAAACGATTATTTACTAAAATTCGGAACTATCGCAGTAGGCTTGGAAGCTAGACAAAATATATGTTTTGTCAAAGTTTTTCATAATAATAATTTCTACAACTTTGCTGAACATCTTATCTCACGATATTGGCTCATAAAAAAGTTAGAGTATACGCCACTCTTGCGTTTAATGCAAGAAAAAAATAATTTCATACAAATTGTAGTACAATAAGTTTGCAACAAGTTCTCAGAAGTAACCTAATAGCAAAACTCTAATACCACAAATTTCCATTGAAAACCTCATGTCCGCCTAAAGTAGCTTACTGGACAACTGTGCACTGATGGCTTGTGATAGTTATTCTAGCGATATATTGTGTGCACTCTGTTTTTGATGCGCACATGAGAAGAGGAAGTCTCTCTTTTTTTCTGGGTTTGTTTTGATTCGAACGACTGAGATCACTCAAGTTTTTCTCGTCGTCTCTAACGTAGAGACCTCGGAGAGAAACACCGTGAAGCGATGCGATACTGATCGCCACCAGTATAATAAATGGTTACCACCATTTATGGTTTTGACATACTTTAATTGTTATGTTATATATTCTCCGTGCGTGGAGTACGTCAATTTTTACCTGTTGAAGTGGCGGACTTGTTCCGTGCTACAACCTACCCCGCAGTGGAATGTTAGGCAAAGATTGACGTTCATGGTTCGAGTACCACTGGACACATGCCATTTCGCTCAACTTTCAAACATCTGGTTGATTTCCTACCTGCCGTACACTGACGGAACTTTCAATACTTTCTCTTCATATCTATCATCCTAGCAAAAAACATTAATGTGCACTCTTGGTGCCTCATGGTGATGAGCGAACATCTTCTTCTACATAATGGAAGATATTATTTAACAAATTTATATGACCAAATATTTACAGAAAAATTTACAAAATTAAATAATATTTACAAAAACCAACTGTATCGACCCGAAGGATCGTTACAATCTTTGGCATCAGCACGGGAAATGATTGACAATAGTAACGTAGTGTGAGTTTCGGAACTATGTGTCCTCTCGGGTGGAATCTAAAAACCCCAAATAAACAATACACAGAACGGCATCAGGAAGTGGAAATTAATCTTTAGTGACTTTGCCTTCTGCATTACGTTTTGCGTGAAATTGAGATTGCTTAAGTTAATAAAAAAACATCGATTTGACCAACATATATGGATTCTATAAAACGGATTACGTTATTGTATCAAGGATGATCTCTATAGGGATAAATATTTATAGATATGCTTCTAGAAGGATTTACCCTGTACTCTATCTCTCCTTTCGCAGCATCGTGCACACAATTTACGTATGTTTTTTTTACATATATTTGCTCTGTGATACTCTATCTAATTACTAGAGAGAAACTTGGTCTTGTAAGTTTGATCGTTGGACGTGAAATGAAAATTTTATTGAACTTTATAACAAATTTCGGTTACTACGCCAAATCGCGGATTGCTTGATCGCCAACAATTACAATCTTAAGCGTTTTTATAAAGCACCAAACTTCTCAGGCGAGTGTAACTATTATCGTGTGATGAAATAGTTATATTATAGGCAAGGAAATCAGCTTATCTGTAGAATAAAATGCCGAACTACCTTTAAACACTTAGGGGCGTCCCTTAGCTCATTCGGCGCAAAGGCGCAGCTACAAGGCAACGCCTTGCTGGAGGTGGCTGCGTTCGCTTTCCGGTCTGGTCGAGGAGTTTTTCGTTAATGAAAATTTTTCGACTCCCTGGGCAACAGGATATGTATTTGCCACACAATTATACTAATGCAAAAATGGTGGTGCTCCAAAAATTTGAACTAATTCAGTTTGCAACTGAGTGTGTACAACCTCAGCTTAGCTTAGTTGATTTAGCACGATACACTTATTCAGGCGATTTTCGAAGTTTTTGATCCCGTCCGAAAAGTATAAGCCATCTATTTAGGTTAGGGAACAGATAATAGTCCGAGGGAGACAAATCAGGTGAATGCGGTGGATGCGGAAGCAATTTGAGCCGTAAGTCCTTGATTTTAGCCGTGGTTGTGATGATGCTCTTGTGCGCCGGTGCATTGTCTTGCAAGAACAAAATTGTTTTTCTCTTCAACACTGTAATACTTGCTGTTGATGGTTTTATTCTTTTGGAGCTGGTCCACGAAGAGCATGCCATGACAATCCCAGAAAACCAACGCCATATTCTTTCCGACCCATTGAGCCTCCTTAGGCCACTTCGGAGCACTCGTACTGGCTTCAGTCTATTGCCGGTTACTCATTCTATTCGCTGGTTTGTATCAGTGGATCCAAGTTTCACCGACAGTTACCAATCGACATCAAAAGTCCTTCCGATTCCGCAACACCAAGTCTAAACACTGTTTCGAAGTGCTCTCGCGTTCGTGTTTTGGTCAGGAGTGAGCATGCACGGCACCCAGCGCCAGGATAACTTTTTCATAAACAGAATCTCACCCATAATATTGGGGGATGTAGCTTATCGATACTTCCGATCCGCCTCTAAGCATATTGCTATGAGGTACCAGGTGTTAATCCACCGATTGCCTGTCGATCTGCCAAATTTGGAAGACGTCTGCATTAAGTTATTTCAAATTATAATATTCCGCCCACTATATCACAAAACATTGCGGTTGGTTGCGTGGATTAGAGATAATGAAACTATTGGGTATAGGACCAAATATCCCCCGGGTGATGTTAAACGATAAGCTTGTAAATCAATAGAAGCATAAAGTTGCCAAAAGGCACCAATATTTAACGGTGTAATCTGACGGAGCATTTGTCCCATAATATTTATTCAAGTTTTCCTTTGTTTCCTTTGCCGTTTTGCCTGTCAAAAACAATGTTTTATGAGAAAGAAAATCGTTTTCCATACTCAACATGATTCCAAATACGTCACCAACAATCAACTGTCAAAACAAAACTAAGTGCAGTATCACACTGAAATATGGCGTGTATGCCTAAGTTTGACTACAAGGCACTATAACCCTTTTTTGCAGTAGCATCGCATTTTGGCGGTCGAGGAGGTGACTTTTCACCCCACCTAGTAAGTCGAAATAATTTATGTATACACATATACTGCACTACTGTAAAAAATCGATTTTATTTCGATAACTACAGTGGCGGACAATACTATAAGACTGACTACACTATGGAAATCAAAAGATGGTCTTATTGTTTTTTCGTAAGTGGGGCCTGTAATTTACAAAGTGATGAGTCCAAATTATGAATTTGTTACAGATGAAAATTCAGGTTATTTCTAGGCTGTATAAAAAATTTCAGCTAAACTTGACCAATTCTGGATCAACAATAGAAAAGGGCCCATCAACATTTGTAAACAAACACTCCTGAGCCCGTTTTCTCGCAAGCCGCTGGCTACACACGCAAACCTACAGAATCATCGTGTAGGGGAAACTTTCCCCTACAAGATGATGGTATTGGTTTGCGTGGGTGGCCTACGCTTTGCGAGGAAATAGGCTCAGCAGTGTTTGTTTACAAATGTTGATAGGCCCTTTTCTATTGTTGCTCCAGAATTTTTATGAAAATCCGGCTTTGAAAAAAGATCTACTAAAAAGATTAACTTGTTGAACCTTTTTTTATGAAGATTTACTGGCGGGACTCTGAAAAGAGAAGAAACTTCATTTTGCCAACCGTGCAAGGATCATGTCGCCCATAGAAACGCTGTTGACACTGCCTCAAAAGGTGTTACATTTTAAAGTTTGCTTCCCCTTTCTCTTAGTCATATTCATGTCCACTGTATGGTGTCGTTTCGTCTTTTTGTTATTTAGTTTGTCAGTGTGTTTTTTTCAGTATTTGTAGTTTAGTTCGTCATTTATGTGCTGTGAAAGTCTTTAGTGAAATTTCTTCGAATCAAAAATAAGATATCACTTAGTCATCGAGATATTTGAATTCTACCTGTTTTAGTAATGTCTGATGTTACAAGTCTCAGTAGTCCCAACGGTATATTTTTTATGGTTTACTGACGGGACTCTTGAGAGGTTTCCTTTAAAAGAGTTTGGGAGGCCGTCTCTTTATGATATATAATTTTTTAGTAAGTGTTACGTTTATATGTTCAACAGGGTATTTCGTAACTTCTTCAGTCGTTTATAATTTAGTTAATAGATGTCTTGTTCTTATGTGCTCTAAAAGTCATCGATGCATACCTCGTCTTACCACGTTTAATTCACCTATCACTTTTTCTGCCTTAGTCAGTTCTTGTCTTCTGCGTTATTCAGTTAAATTCTATAGTTCTATTGTAGAAAATTTAACGTTTACTTGTCCGTTCATTGCATTCATTTCATTTGTCTCACACTAATTTCTAAGTCGTTTAAAGCTTACATGCATGTGCAGCCTCATAAGTATTTTAGTCTTGGTCAGCTATAAGATTTCGGTGATGAAAATCTCGATAAGAAAAAAAAGATCGTTTGTATACCATTGCTATAATTTGTGGTATTTTTATTATAGCTCGTTGAAATGAGAAATAACTAATTACAGGTATACCTCGATAGTACGTACACCTACGCCTCGTTTAGTGTACGTACTATCGAATCGTACGTACTATCGAATCACAATATTGTTTTGTTTTTTATTTCTATAGTGGGTTTTAAATCGATAAAATTGTATAAAATAATAAATTTAACAATGTTAATAAATATTTTGTCCAATAAAGGCAGTTAATACGGCAAAAGGAATAATTTTCTTGTCATATCATATACCAATCGAATCAGCTTAACGGGAAAGAAAAATGTGTGTGTGTGTGTGTGTGTGTGTGTGTGTGTGTGTGTGTGTGTGTGTGTGTGTGTGTATGTGTCGGGGGGGAGGGTGTAGAGGGGTGTTTGTGCCGTTATTTGAGAAGACTTTTAATCTGCAATCACTGGTTCGAATCCAACGTTACAATCATCAAATGAGTGGTTTCCCGTTTCATAGAACGTTATTGAATAGTTTTGGAATCGATTTACTGGTTCCGAGAATATCGCTGGAACATGAGTGAAGTTTGCATGACAATTGTGCATACAACAATAAGTTCATTGGAGGTTATTCCGGCTGTCTAAGGCTACATTTGTTACTCCCAGTCATATTACGGGCACTCACGGGGAAATTGCCAGTTTATGATTTGACAGAACTATCTCATGCAACACATAAAATCACATCAGCATTCGAAAACAAGATCAATGATAACACAATTGAGGGCCCAGGATCAGTATACTTCCACTACAGAAGAAGACCTAGTATACTTCCCTGCGGAACACCGGCAGATATCTCCTGTGCATCGGAAACTGCACCTTGCAGCGAAACACGAAGTGTCCTGTCTGACAAGTAATTTTCAATTATCTTCACAAGAAAGATGGGAAGATTGTATAGATACAGCTTGTACACCAAGCCATCATGCCACACGTTATCAAAGGCCTTCTCGATGTCGAGAAGTGCCATGGCAGATGATTTTGAAACAGACTTGTTTCGTCTGAGGATGTTAATGACTCGGTTAAGTTGGTGAATTGTCGACCGACCACGTAGGAAGCCAAATTGTTCGTCGAGCAAGATGTTAAGCTCGTCGCCAGATGAAAGAAGCAGACGGTAGATCGCTTTCTCAAATAGTTTCGATACTCCTGAGAGAAGGCTGATTGGTCTATAGGTTTTGGAACACGAAGGATCTTTCCCAGGTTTCTGGATGGGTATGACTTTAGCTGACGTCCAACACGAGGGGAAGTAGCTAAGACGCAGGCATTGGTTGAAAACCATCGCCAGATGGTTATAGAACTGGGGGCTCAAATGCTTGAGCTCCAAGTTCAAGATGTTATCGAAACCTGGGGCCTTCATGTTCTTATAAGCTTTGATATAGGTCAACAATTCGTCAGCTGAGATTTCCAACTCTTCCGAGAAGTCATGGATGTTGTTTACAAGCTCGCTAACGGTAGCTTCGTGTGGACTGACGATGTTATGTCCGAGATTGTGAGAGTTGACGAAGTGTCGACCGGATCAGCACAGCTAGCTGGTATTTATAGCTAACGGCCTCTCATGACAATGCGATGCGTTGGTTTTGTTTACTCTTACGAAATGAGAAGATTTTTGCATAGCTTACTACAAGTTTTATTTCGTTTCCCGCTTAGGGAACGTCCATTAATTACGTCACGCAAAAAAATAATTTTTATAAACCCCCCCCCTTGTCACGTTTTTGTATGGACCTTAAAATTTTTTTGTATGGATCGCCACGTTTTACCAACCCCCCTCCCCCTTACTGCGTGACATAATTAATGGACCTTCCCTTAGTTGATTATACTCAAATAGAATGATTATACCCAAATCGAACAGTAAATTAATATTTTTTAAATCATTTAAAGCATTTTAACATTTCCTTCACACATACTCTGTATACTATAGTTAACAACCTGCCTGACAACGCTAGTAGACACCTATGACATTTGTTCAAACGCATGAGTAGGAACTATAAGGTATAAAGAGAGGAGAAACATATCCTGTCCAGTTGTGATTTATTGCAGGGTAATCCTGCTCATTAGAGTGTGAATGCAATAAATGAATTCACGAAGAATCAAAACCGCGTCCTATGTACTCGAAAAAAATTCTCATAGATTTACAATTGAATGTATTGCAACCATACAATAGAGCCAATAGTGTTTACAATTAATAGTATTGTTTATGACAATACGATGACAATAGGAGTAATTGTTTCCACAATAGAATTTATTGTTAATTGAGACATCGACCATAGAATAAGAGGGTTGTTATGTATCTTAACTTAAGAAAAAATCATTTTTTCCCGAACAACTCTGAGTCAATTACTGTTGATTGTACTGTTTTGCAATTGTTGAAAATTCTAGCATATAGGGTGAATAGTAGATCTATTGTAATGACAATATGCATTTTTCATTTATCTAATACGAGAACAATAAGATTCATGGTCGGCAATAGACTTTAATTTATATTATTGTATTGTAATTGTATAGTTATTTTATCCGGGTAAGGCCATTTGTAACGGCCACTTTAATAAAATAATGTCCTACCGCCGCAACCTGTTTGAAGGGTAAATTTGTAAGAAGCGTTAAAATCTAGGATCGTGGCTGTACGTACTATCGAATCATATGTACGTTCTATCGAGGGTACGTATTATCGAGGCAAAATGTACGTACTATCGAGGGTGCGTACTATCGAGGGTACGTACTATCGAGGGTACGTACTATCGAGGTATACCTGTAATAATAGCGCTACGTTCCTAGTTGTAATAAACCTTCTACTCAGTGAATCCAACAGTCGATTTCCTCCTTACGAATGTCAATAATCTTGAACACATTGTCTATAAATATATCGAGAGTATTGTGAATGAATATATAAAGATGTTCTATTACACTCTTTCTATTCGTTGTGAACGAATTGTGTAGAATATTGCCATCCTAGAATAGCTAGATTCATATTCAAGCGTGGCTATGGCTCATCATGTAAGGGAACGTATAATAACGAAGGCTCAAAATAAGTAAAATTCAGTCAAATAAGCTGACAAATTCAAGCATTATTCAATTCAATTCAATTGGATACAATCTGCAAATACTTTCTTATAGTAAATTGGAGTGGGATAAACTCAAAACCAATAAAAATTATTCTGATTCGGGAAAACTAAGAATCAAGAGTAGGATTTGCCAATAACTCTACGTAAGGTTCGCTAAAAAGCCCAATAAATGATTATGCTATAAGCAAGGTGCGCCCTGAATTCGCAACCATGTCTACATAAGTTGAAACGAATCGACACTAAGTGTGTTCTGTACACTGAAAAAATTAAAATTCCGGAGCTATTTGCGATTAGGGCGAACATGCAGAATGTAAACAAAAGGAAAATGATGATTGTTATATTTCAAGTAGAATTTCAAACAGTAATTTACAAATAAACGAATAAATTCGAATACAATCTAGCATACCGACAGAGAACAAAGCTAGCTTCTGACTCAAATATAATACTGATGGAAATTCGTTCGTTATGCATTGAAATTTGCACATTTTTAATATTCGCCTGTCTATACTTGGATGTTTGGTTACGCCATTTTCAATGTTGGCCCTACAAGTACTGGAAATAAAAGTATCACCCTGTACTATTCGCCGTTGTTATGATTTTGTTTTTGGTTTTGCCTTTCACTTTTCGCCGTTTTGATTATTTTATCAGTATCGCCTTTTACTTTTCGCCGTTGTTTTGATTTTTTGTAAGTATCGCCTTTTACTTTACGCCATGTTTATGATTTGATTTAAATTACGCCTTTCACTTTGTCAACAATCAATATGGCGTAAATCGCAGAGTAAATTGTTTTGATTGAGAAATAACTCTACACCCTTTGCCAAAATAATATTTAATAATTAAAATTAAAGCACAATCTGGACAAAAAGGTCAAAATTCATGATTTAGATGTAATAATTATGCATTGCATTGAAAAAACATTTTGTTCATATTTTGCATGTACGCCCAAATCGCAAATTGCTCCGGAATTCAAATAAATACCGGGAGGAAAACTTGCTGAACTCGTTTTGAGCATTTTTTTTCTCATCAGCCTTTTATGGAAAAAGGGACTTATAGATCGAATTAGTGAATTTAGTAGACTGAAATGATTATAGTAACATATTCACTTAATCATTACCTGCTGCCAGCAATGCAGATACATTGCTTTAACAATATTCACCGCAATCCTATATGAATTCTAATTCGAATGATCCCTTTACAAACTAGTCAACGCCAGCAAGCCTTTAGAGTAGGTTAGTAAACTCAAAGGACCCTATTGGGCATGCATTCACGCAATATTTCATGTAAACTTAACCGAAACATTACCTTAATGAGGTCTTTGATATGAACTTTTGCAAACAATTTCGCTTATGTTGGTGTGAATTTGAACCATTTTCAGTTATCATAAAGGTTATGATTCATAACTTATGAACCGCGTAATATGTAACCAGATAATAAAAAAAAAATTCCCAGATTTTCCCTGACAATATATGAATTCCCAAATTTTCAAGGATTTTCCAGGTATGCCTTTTTTTCCACTATGGTGCACAGTGGAGAGAAGAAGTCGACATGGAGTTTTCATAAGGGCCAATGTCGCAAACGTAAACAATGGCTTCTTTTGCGAATTTCTTGAAAATGTTAACTCGCTCAAGTAAACTACCACTTCTATTATAAAGGGGAACTCTTTTTCTGTACAATCATCGTCATAATTCACTATGATTAAGTTAGCATTCTAGAGAAATTTGCGGAAAAAGTCATTGTTTACGTTTGCGACATTGGCCCTTATGAAAACTTTTTGTCGAAGTGTATGAAAAATCTAGTGAACTACCGTTATAAATTGTTACCATCAATAAACGATAACCTAGATGATAGAATTGTTCCATATATGTATTGGATGATACGAATGATTGAATGGACTGTAACCATAAGAAATGTATATGCGTAAATCACTACCGGGGCAAAAAATATTCCATCCCATCCCAAGAAACCAACGTTCACAGCCCTCAAAAATGCTCTGAAAAGTCAAAAATAAAAGAGATTAACTTCAATTCCACATTCATGATTTTATGTCCCTTCGGTTTTTAAACTTTCTCTTGATTTGATTTTTTAGTTTCATGATTTGTTAAGATTTATTTTGGAAGGTTTTATCCTTCACCTGATACACAGTATATTAATTTTTTTTAACTAATAGTAACCAATAAACCATCACATTATAAGTTTAATTTCGAGCACATAAAAACGAATTTGCTTAAAGAACAATTCAATGATTAATGAAAATTATTAACAAGGCGAATAAGTAAACTAATGAGAGTTCCACGTAAAATCCAATTAGTTAAGCAAAGTTTTAATTATAATACATTAAAAATTGCAAAGGTAAAGTACTCAATGTTTCATAACGCTTGAACGAACAATCAAGTTTCCCAATAGGAACAGTAGGACCATAACACTGGTGAGGAACGAAACTGAAGCACACAAGAGAGTTTACGAGGAAAATCACGTAGGCGAAAGCTAGCAGTGAAAATGGTAAGTGGTGTGTTTTTATCACAACAGCAACAGCACCACCTACCCAGCTGCCGACACAGCCATACCACTCTCTTCTCAGCGAAGCACCTTTTTTCGCATCACGCTCTAGAGCATTGGCGATTGGCGCTTACAAACAATAAACAAAAATATTTAATTATAAACAAATCCTCCCAAACTTTAGGTAGGCTCAGGTGAAACAGTAACTTCAGCGCAAATCCCGGGAGTTGCATCCACTTTCGCAATCGTTACCGTGGGATACCTAGAAACACTCAATCGAATCGGTAACTCCTTTTTCACCTGTAAGGCAGACAATGCTTCTCGGTAAATGGCAGGAACGGAGAAAAACGTCCCACAGACGCCTTTACGGACATCCAACTTGCTTTGATTATTCAGACTGATTAATGGAGATTTTCCCTCACCTGCTCCAGCGATGGATTCCCATTCGATTAAAACATTCTCCAATCGGTTTCACAATCGATTCACGCACGAAAAAACACTTTTTCTGCACCGCCGACGGGTGCACCGAAATTTTCACTCTGTTTTGATTTTCTAAAATGGCTACGCTTTTTGACATCAACACATACACCACTCTGAACCGAGAACTACTCGTCAGATACACTCGGACGGACGATGGTGGTAGTACGAGCGGCTCTTTGAAATAAATGTCAGGCGGCTAAAGAGAGCGATACAGGGTGGCGGAAGCTGCTTGACATTTTAAAACGTAACGTGTCCAGCTCGCCGTGATGTTCAGTTTGAAATGACTGTTACGGCTGGCCCACAATCGATACGTTGCGATCGAATGCGTTTGCGTGAATTTGAGTTTTCCCGTGCCGTTTTGTTTTCGTCAAATGTACGTCAACGGAACGCAAACGAATTTATTACTGGCCAGTCTTTACCGCAGCACGGAAAATACTCTATACATATTTATTGGCAAAAATCCATAGAAAATTCCACATAATACTGATGTGTTCACACATAAACAGCACCCTCTGAGAAACACAAATGAAGTTTATGTGACAAATGAAAAGTATGTGTGGCCACACATAGTGGTTATATGTACACAAAGGAAGTATGTGTGGTAACAAATAGATATCATTTGTTAATTATATTGCAAAAATCATAGATGGGGCACATAGATATTATCATTGCTTTTTTATCAGTGTAGCGCAATAGCAGCTACATCGTGGCTTTTTCAGTCCTACACACAGACAAAATACCGTCATAACAAACATATTCCAGGTAAATCTAAATATGAACTTATTTTATTCTGGCCGCAAACATAAACTTACTTTATTACACACATATTAAGTTTAAAACTAAATGACATCGATGTTAGAAATAAAAATCATGTGAAAGTTATTCTAAACATTGGTGGTCAATTTTTGGATCAACTATATACTTGATTTGCATAAGCAAAACTTGAATAGAACCAGCCTAAATAGACCAACTTCGCGTTTCCCCGAGCGTTTCCCGCTCCGGTGGTGTATTTCTTGTTGTTAAACATGCCAACACCTATCATCCTGTCAATCATTCAACATCAGAGATCAGAAGTTTCTTTTCAGAGATCGCATATTTTTTGCAAACTTTTGCCATGGATTGGTTTGACCAAATAATTTTTACTGACAGTAGTGATTCGTTTGCAGATGACGAAGAATACTTGCTCTTTCGTTTGGCTGAACACCATCTCCGAAATGCTATTTATTTCACAGAAATTCCACCAATTTATTAAAACTTTAGCAAATCGACTGACTTCCCATGATTTTTCAATTTCTCGTAAATTATTGGAATATTTGAGATATTCTGCTTTTTATCATGAAAAAGCTTACGTTTAACTGGAGTAAAAAAACAGGAAAACAAAAAGGCTTAGTAAGCATTACATAAGTGTTATGCAATGTGTCACCGCGTATCATATGCGAAACTTTTTCTTGTCAACAAACTCACTCAGCTGTTTAAGATGTTTGTGACCATGAAAATGTTTTAAACAAGGCTAGTAGAGAACTCTTCCTCTTGCTCTTCCTTGATTACAGCTCTAGGTGACAAATAACCCAGAGGCGTGTAAAATTAGGGGCCATTATTGCGATCCGTGATGGCATATAAATGAAGACCGGATCGGGTCGCCACAGTTTCCATAAAGAATTTCCCAACAAACAATCACTCATTAAATAAACATCATTATGACGATTTAATTCAGCAGTGTGTTGAATAATCCTTGAACTACTTTCAATCACAGCTTTTGTTCAGGCATTATTCACACAAATTTGGAGAAATTATTAAGCTGTCGCCAAGTGCTTTTGGACACTGCCAATTGCATATGTTTAAGAAGCAAGTTCTAAGCAATGGAGTTCAGCTGATAATTGAATAACTGTTTAAGTGCTGCACAGAACTAGAGGGCAATTCCGAAAGTCAAAGTGACCTTTGTTGAGCTAATCGAGTTTTTTTAACAATAATATATTCTCTCCTTGTTTTTTAATAGTAATGATGAAATTTTTCTTCAACATCATCAGGCATATTTAAAAGCTGTGGTGTCTTTAATAGAACTTTTGTTCAACTTATCTTAATTCCCAGAAAAATATTTTTGGTATTTTTGTGTGATATTTCATACGATATAGACATTTTATACTATGCATATTTAAATTGATATTATTATACATGTAAATTAACAGAAACATTTATTAATTAAGATTTAACAGAAACATTATGTAACATTTATTAATCGAGATTTGAACCATCAACCTTTGTATCCTCAACTGTGTGACTTACCAACTGCGCTATCATATAATTGAATGAAGTATAAACGAATCGTCTATATAAGCACAATGTTATATATTGAATAGTAGCAGAAGTGATGCTTTAATCACAGAGAACAGACATCCAAGTCAAATTCAGAAACTGTGTAAGAAATTTAACGGCCATTTCATAATCGTAATGAACTGGCAATAGCGTGGCGGCGCTGGCATCGCCACCCATTGACCAGCTTGAAATCTTATTCATCAACTAAATTTTTTTTGGCAGTTCTGTTCTCTCACCGCACGGTCAACGAATCTTACCCATGTTCGATTAAAAATCGCAAGTGGCCACAGCCCGAGAGATGGCAATAGTGTTTGAACGTATTTTAATTTGAATCCTTACACAAGTTTTTTTGAGAAATATATTCTAGTTTGGATGTCTGTTCTCTGTGCTTTAATTGAGCTACATTGACATTCTATTTATAGCGTTGCCTGTAAATAAGCAACATCAGTGCTCAATTAAAGCTTTTAAATGTTGTTATTAAACGTCTGAGTTAACAAGCTGTACACAAGCTTTATTGGACGTTCGGTTTTATTACGTGCATTACTAGGGGACGTTGAACAAGATGCAATTAAAAGATATGACAATGTTTTCTGGTGTTATTTATTAACACTGCGCTGTTTTCTATTTTGATGGGCAATGTAAAGAGCTTTTTGCTCCAAGCAGTTGACTATAGTTTCAGCTCTTGAAAAAACGTCAATACTTTTTCACCGGCACCAGAAATGAACAACTGAGGAACGAAAATTTAAGAATTAACTGAATTCAATGAATATCTACAGCATAACTTAAAGTTGAAGAAGATATATTGAACCAAAATTACGAACACTTCGGAGGCTTTACTACGGCATTCAAACAACCTTTATTTTAGTTGTAGTTTATTTAGCTGACTATTGGTTTAAACCACAGCTACTATTCAACTAAATATAAGATTTAATTGGCAATGCTAGTTAAAAGGCATTGCATTAGAGGCATAAACTGTAATTCAACTAATTGTTCAGTCGTTGAACAAAAGTCAATTAAGACACCTGTGTAAAGCTTTTGTATTATTTTTCTTCAGCGTATAAGTGGATCAGTTGAATAGTGATGTACATTACAGCTGTTATTCAATTCAATATCAGGTGTTATAAGCTAGGCTATATAAACGATGTTTAAACAGAATTATAAACTGTTATTCATCTCTTTGTTGAACTGTGTTAATTTAGTTATATATAAATACTAAAACAGCTTTTACTCAGCATGTTATTCAAACAAAATAAAACAATTGAATTAATGTTAATATTTCAATTGAGGACATGGTTATTCAACTTATATTTCAGTTAGATTTTTTATTCAGCTGCGATAGTCGTAATTCAGCTTTAATGAAGCATGTAAGCTTATTTACTGCTTTCGTTTGTTTGTTGGGTTAGGAGGTAGTTGCGTCTCTTTATGTTATTTCATTAGTCAATCACTGTTACGTTTCTAAGCTCAAGAGGGCATTTTATAACTTCTTCAGTCGTTTATAATTTAGTTAATTGATGTCTAGTTCTTTCGTGCTCTGAAAATCATCGATGCATACCTCGTTTAATTCACCTCCCAAGTAACCACGAGGCTATAATAGCATGCATATATAGGGCATATGCATTATAATTAGTGCATCATTAAAGTTGAATTAGAGCAGAGAAGGGCCCCACTAAGATCGAACTAATGCCATGTCTTTTGTTATGCCATAAGACTTAGCTAAAGTAACATTATTGCATTGGTAATGTATCACCATATTCTTAGAGCAACGCTCCATTACTTGACAACTGTAGAATTGATGCGATCCCGATGTTGATGTTGATTCTGGGTTATATAATGCTTGTGGTAACTTGGGTAGGTATAGACAATATACCAAACTAATGATAGTTAATCAAGATCAACTACCGATTCTGATGTAGAAGGAGATGTTCGCTCATCACCATGAGGCACCAAGAGTGCACATTAATGTTTTTTTGCTAGAATGATAGATATGAAGAGAAAGTATTGAAAGTTCCATCAGTGCACGGCAGGTAGAAAATCAAACAGATGTTTTTGAAAATTGAGCGAAAGGGCATGTATCCAGTGGCACTCGAACCATGGATGTCAACCGTTGCCTAACATCCCACTGCGGGGTAGGTTGTAGCAACGGAACAAGTCCGCCACTTTAACAGGCAAAAATTGACGCATGGAAAGACGCTCATGTACCACTGTGGTTTATTGATGCGCACATGGGAGAGGAACTCTCTCCTTTTTTGGGTTTGTTTTGATTCGCAACGACTCTGATCACTCAAGGTTGACATCTTTGGATCGAGTACCACTGGAAACATGCCTTTTCGCTCAATTTTCAAAAACATGTTTGATTTCCTACCTGCCGTTCACTGACGAAACTTTCAATACTTTCTCTTCATATCTATCATTCTAGCAAAAAAAATTAATGTGCACTCTTGGTGCCTCATGGTGATGAGCGAACATCTCCTTCTACATCATACTCGTTACTCCACGCACGGAAAATATATAACATATATACTGCTAATATATGCTATAACATATATGCTGCTGATTTACTCCGAAGCAGGAAAGAAAATTTTACGATACGCAGCCAAAGCTGAACTGTCAGAGGCCAACCAGCTAGAGCTTCCCAGCATTATTGCTAGGTACCATTTTAATACCAGAAGCAAGTTATTAACTGAGGACCTCCGAACTTATGCCCTGGCAGTGACATCGCTCTTTAAGTTTGAACGACTGGTAAGTTGCATTCGTATAATATTAAAAAATCTAAAGAATACTTGTTTTCGTAGGAGAACTATTTTATCCCAAGGAGCGGGGATCGTAAAACCACGGTGGGAAGATTGCAAATAAGATTGGTAACCTCAAACAAAGGAAACGCAGGCTCGAAACAAAAGAGAACGAATACCAGGCATCCAAACAAGCAATAGTTGATCCCCAGAATGATCGGAATATAGCTGCCGAAGAAGCGGTTGAATGGTTAATACTCAATAGTGAACCATGGTCTGTTGTCCTGAACCAGGGGAAAATTAGCTACGAAGCACGCAAATTTGACTTGTTATCCCGAAAACGCACTCCTTAAATTTTTAATACACATACTGACACATTATATAACTTTAATCATTGGAAATTTTGTGCCAAACGATGACTGCATAACGCTAGTAAAAATGACCGAAAAATCACCATAGTATTTATATTACCCTGTTTAAAAAAGAGCTTAAGCTGAAACACCACTTTGTAGTGCACTATCCTTCAGATATTAGTGCATCAGGGCCAGTTGAAGATATGATGTGTTTTAGGTATGAATCTAAGCACAGACCGTTCGAGCAATATGCTCATATAATGCCTTCTAGGAAAAATGTGTGTTATACTCTATGTATAAAAGCTACATCACAATTTGCATACAATTTATTCAATCAAAGTTTTTTTCAAAGTTCCTGTCATAGGAGATTTCATTTTTTTTATTTGAGCCTCCGTAACTATTTCAGCAAGCTACTGCAACCATTGAATATAGAATCAGATTTAAATATGCTGATTACAAGTAGTGTTGAGTACAAAGGAACTTATTACAGGGCTGGATATTTTATGACATTTTTCGAGAATCATATAATGTACTTATTTGAAATCATTGAGTTCATCATGCATAATAACGATTTACATGTAATATGCCAGCACTGGCAAGTTGGAAATTATAACGAGCATTTTCTAGCTTATGAAATAACAAAATGTTTACCTGTAGTAGATATACTAAAAATTGACTTATTTGATAGTTCCCCAGTATCAGTGCATAAAACCGGTATTCAATCAAAAATGTATTTCCGAGTTAAAAACAGTTTCAATGTAAATTTGTAGCTTTTTAGTTTGTAATAAAATTTAATTGAGTAAGTTTTGGTATTGGTTTTAATTATTTATTTTCTTATTTCAAAAGTTGCATTATTTTCCAATTATGTACTCTGTTTAGGGAAACATGGGTTTGAATATAATGCTATTATTGAAATAATTGATTTAACAATACTCAGATTATCAAAAAAGCAAAAGGTTAAAATCAACGCAATATAACACGAATCCCACAAATTTTTTTGATAAATTTTACTGGAACACCATCTAGGTTCTACTAACACACTTTGTATGAGATACGGGAAAATGTACGTAGCTATTACGTGAAATTCTCGTGGAATGCGAGTTCATGAGTTCATTTTGTGCTACTAATGATTCACGTAGATGCTACGTGAAAAGTCTTATGGAAAAAAGCCACATATGTTTTCACGTAGCATTGACGTGTAGATTATTTTAAGTGTAAAAATTAAAGTATATCGATTCTGTTTAATAGAGAAATTTCCCTTAATACATTTAAAGCTATATTTCCAGAACATAACAAAAACCATCTTAGAAATGAAATGTTAATCATTTTAAAATATATCTACACAGCAAAAAAAAAAGTAATATACATCAACGTAATTGATGCTAACGTATTAAAAACTGATGTAATCGAGTAAATACGATGCACAATAACATCCATTTGATGGAATATTACATCGCTCTTCAAATTACATCCGAATAAAATTATTAGTGGCACGAATGTAATAACCACATATCAAAACCATAAATATTACACAAAAACCAATGCACATAAAGGACTCCGCAAAAAATGTTAAATATTACACGATTTTGATGCTTTATCGCATTTAGCTGTTATGTAAAATTAAATCTTGCAACAATGCCAAACTTTTTGTGGCACAGACCTGTTGTTCCATATTAATTACTGCCAGACTTGTTCTTTTCTTTTTTCATCTTCCTAAACTATTTTTTTTTTATCAAAACAAAATCAACCGCCACGGTCATGGACAGATACGTCCGATCTTGTTAGTCACTACTGAAGATCAAAATTCAAAGTAAACAACCAAAGCGTCCACATAACATTAAAAAAAATCATATGTCTAACTTGTTCCTTTCCCTTATTTCCAGGAAATGCGACGCCGCCGCAATGAAGTGACTGTTGAACTAGGCAAGAACAAACGCGAAGAAACCATCCTCAAGCGTTGTAACGTCCCGCAGACAACAGCCGAATCGGCAGACGAAGACGACTACACTTCACCGTCCAATTTGCGCAAACTGGTAGAGAAGGCCGGAAACAGCGCCGACAAAGACGGCGGCGGTACAGGCGGCACGTCGTTTGCTATCCTCGGATCGAAATCCTCCGATCGATTCCTTGATACAGAGTGAAATTCTTCCGATCCTGGTTGGTTGCCTAGCGTGACGATAATCAGTTGCTCCAGTTCGAAGCGGCTTGGGCGTTAACAAACATTGCATCGGGAACATCGGCACAGACCAATCAGGTTGTACGGGCTGGAGCAGTTCCGCTGTTCTTGCACCTGCTCGGATCCCCCGCTGCAAAAGTGTGCGAGCAAGTTGTCTGGGCCCTGGGTAACATCATAGGCGATGGCCCCTGCCTACGCGACTACGTCATCAAGCTGGGCGTTGCTCATCCTCTGCTGTCGTTCATCAAGCCGGAAATTCCAATACCTTTTCTGCGCAATGTCACATGATACGATTTTGGAAATCCTGCCAGCGTTGACCATGCTGATCCATCATACCGATATTAACATCGTAGTAGACACCGTGTGGGACCTGAGCTATCTCACCGACGGAGGCAACGAACAGATTAAGCTGGTGATCGACATTGGTGTGGTACCGAAATTGATTCCCCTGCTATCACACGTCGAGGTTAAAGTGCAGAAGGCAGCCCTGCGGGCAGTTGGTAATATTGTCACCGGTTCAGATGATCAGACAGGTTGTCCTGAACTGCGATGCCCCAGGATGAAATCCGCAAGGAAACTGTATGGTTCCTGTCAAATATTACCACTGGCAATCAGACACAGGTGCAAGCCGTCATCGACGCTGGACTGTTGCTCAAGATAATCGAAAATTTAAGCAAAGGCGAATTCCAGACGCAAAAGGAAGCTGCCTGGGCGATCAGCAACCTCACCATCAGTGGCAACCGGGAGCAGGTGGCGCGACTCATCCTAGATGGTGCCATCCCTCCGTTCTGAGATCTGCTGACCTGCAAGAATACGCAAGTCATCAATGTGAGTTTGTTGATTGATAGTGTGACTGAATGGTTAGGATTTATTTCTTTTTCGTTTTATCCCAAATAGGTCATCTTGGCCTTCATGCCTTCATTTTGGATTATTTTTATTTCCGGAAGTTTTTTTTAAATTTCCAATCTAAATTTTAATAATAAAACGATCCTTGTGTTTTAATTGCCGCTGTACAAATTTTTTTACATCGAATAATATCCGAAAATTACGTTTTTACTAAATTTTACATTGCTCCCTTTACGTCACGACTATGTTGTACGTCGCGATGATTCACATTGTCTCGATGAGTTACGTTGCTTCGTTTACATCGACCAAATTACATCGATAAGCTGTGCATCATTTTATTGTGTACATCGAGACAACCTAACATTACACAATCGATGGAATGACCTATGTGCATCTGATTCTGTGTAATATTCAACAACTCTTTTTGCTGTGTAGTTTTCAAAGAAACAAATATTATTTAGATTTATGATTAGTTTTTTCGTCCTATACTTGGATTCGTCTTGCAATTCCAAGATAGGGTTGGATTAAGGTAAATATTTACAACGTCGATTTTTAGTATGAAGTTCTCTATAGAGAATTCAAGCTGAACAATGCATTAGGTCCTAAGTAACATTGAGAGATTCTCTTCGTCGACTTTCTCTTTGGTTTATAGCTTGTCTATAAAACGATTTGCTGATGTTTTCGACGTATTGGATTCTTAATCACACTTTATACTACCGTACTGTATGTTGAAAATACTTGAATATGCCTTTACATAGCCGTAGGAACGCAAAGAGAAAGTCGACAAAGAGAGTCTCTCAATGTTACTTAGGACCTAATGCATTGTTTTGCTTGAATTAATGCTGACAAGGTTGAATGGTACACAGAAAAAATTCTTGTAGTAAAAACTACCATTTTACCCGACTACGCCTATCTTTAAAACTACCATGAAATTTCAGTCAAATTTTCTACGTTTATGGTGAAACCGTCAACGTGTGTGGTATATTTGACAGCCCTCATATTGATATCATTATGAATATGATCGCACCATGGTTGATCTAATCGCATGCATGGTAAAATCAAACGCATTTATAGTCAGCTGAAAATTGATGGTGATTGCGCTTAATTTAACCCTCGAAATGGTAGTTTCTACTGCGTTTTTTTTTGCGTGTATGGAGACTGTGTCGGCCATTTTGCCTTTAGGCGCATAAGAGCAGATGCTCTGTACACACAGATAGATCCAGGCACGATGTCTTACATTTCGTAATGTATAATGTGCATTTAATAACTCGCAGTGAAAAAAGTCGTTGACAAAATCTACCGTCATCTTTTAAGCACATTGTTGTAGGACATAAACACAATACATTACGGTTCTAATTGAGTGTTCGTTATTTAAATTATGGGTGTTATAACTGTTTAATGTATTATTTCTGATTGTCTATAATATCGGTATTGTTTTAAGGAGTTCTACAAGCTAGAATATAAGTGTACATGAAATTCAGTATGATAATGAATAATTTACTAAATTTGTAATTAAAAAGAATACATTTAACAAATCTTAGGCCTATTTTCCCTTCTATAATCAATCTACAAAGACTGTACATTCATCATTCCTTCAAGGAACATCAGAGTATCCACAGATTGTATCGTCAAATCCACGTCGCGCTTAGCAATGGTTTTCTTCTTTCCAGCCACGGTATGTGCGTAAGATTCTTTCGCCATAGTTTGTACGAACAACTCTGCAGCACGCGCTACCAGGAAAATTGCTTCTCCTGAGATCAAATGAACGTCTGGGTCGACTTTCATTATCTGCTTTATTTTGCTCAGCGGAAGTTGCACCAAACGTGGTTCTGATGACTCTGAAAAATAAAAATGAAAGCATAGATTTGTACTATATATCGAAACCTACAAGTCAGTCTTATATATATATGCTTATATATATGCTTATATCTATGCTTATATTAATATATAAGCAAAAATCAGCTTTTTGTGTCAAATCAGCACCCACATACTCATAATTCTCCAGTAAAAAGTCACAAATTTCTTATGCAAATAATGGGCCACAGTTAGAAGAATAAAAATTATATCAGCTCCAACATTTGATTAAGGCGAATTTGATTTTGTAAACAAACAATTTGTCTGCTAATTTATCTGATGTTGAATACAATTCTTTCGAACTGAAAATATCAGCGGATAGAGATAAAGCTCCTCTTCCTTAAAGTGTGCTTAATTTGTATTTGTGACCTTTTGTTCAAGACAAAATTACTAAGAAAGCCATTGTTTATAAAAGCAGATTCGCTCTAATCTAATGTTGGCGCTGATATGATGTGTTCCTAAAATTGGGACTACATTTTCTTGCAAAATCATTATTTGTTGTTCCGATAGAAAACATAGTGTGGGACTTGTTTATATTTTCTACCGATCTTTAAATAGTAAATTGAAATGGACCAATAAAGTTAGGGATATCGTAATTTTCCTCCAATTAGAATTAAGTGCTGAAAAGATGGAGAAGTTCTCAATTGCTTAAGAACAAGTTTATATAAGTATTTGTCAATTATCACTGAATTAATGGCATGTTTGGTACATAAGCCAAATGAAGGGGCTAAGTTAGCATAACATTCTCTAACATAGAAAAAGAAAGAAAAAACTCCTTAAAAGCGATGTTGTTTGTCAAAACTAACTTTAAACAAAGTGAGAAAATGCGCAAACAATATCCAAATAGGTACCTTCAATAAATCAGATACGTCGATTTACCATCTCGAATGTTACATACAATCTGTGAGATACGCCTTTTTGGTACATTTGTTTTAATTTATTTTTAAAGGCAGAAAAGAATTGAGGAACAATTTACAGAAAAGCTATAACATATAATTTTTATCACTGTGTGAATAAGTTTTGATTAATTGTCAAATGCACGTGTAATAACCTCATGCATTAAAAATAAGTTACTAATAGTGCATTCGGGTCATATTGACCCAGATTTAATACAAGGGTTTCTCAATCATTTAATAACCAAACTTCAATTGTTATATACTCGAAATAAAAGTTGAAGTATGTAATTTATGATCATGGCTATCAATCGTTTAGTTAATGGAAGTTACTGTTAGGAATGTGTACTGTATGTAGCCTTTTTATTTATGAGAGTACCATCTACAAAACCGTTGCCAAATTGAACTAATTTGTACTCTTAACTGCTAAATATCTTTACGTATACAACATGATAATTCCATGTAACCAGGGCAGGATCATATAGAACATCCAAAGACTCGAGAAGACAGATGAACCGTAAAAGTGACAAAATTATGATTTTACACCAAAACAAATATTAAAATTAGGTAGAATTTAAAAATTGGTTAGAGAATGTTTGAGATATCGTTGGATCAAATCCGGATTAATATGACCCGAATGCATTATTAGTAACTTTTTTTTAGCAGTAACGCACGAACGAATTTTAATTTTACCTTGAAAGAAAACCATTCCTCAAAGCAGGATAAGTACTGACCTATAGCTTGTTATTTCCAAAAGTTATCGCAATTTGAAGGTACGTTCCGGTTCAAATTGACCCGAATGCATTAGGAAGGTTAGGCATGCTAGTGGAAACCAGCGAAAGGCATAATTTGTTTTTTTTTTGGTGATTTACGCCCCATTGCAAAACTGTTTGAGTTCAAGTTACAGTTACTTTGAATAAATTACTCACGCTCATTAGTGCTACACAAATTCTAAAACGATAATATATATACCTTTTCTGCTTGCTTCCGCGGCATGGTCCGGTTCTTCATTGTTTATTTCGAGTTCTGGAGTTTCGTCCACAACCAACTCGTCCTGCATATTGGTGGCCATCGGTATTGTAGATTCAATCGCTTCATCCTCTGCATCTTCGTCATTATGAAGTAGTTTTTCGGTATGCACTTGATCGACTTGATTAGATGAAGGCTCAGAGCCGAAATCTATCTCCTCCGAATCCAGAAATACTGCAATATCTCCTGATTTTTCAGCAACTTGGCAATCCTCTGTTGTCTCCATTGTCTACTATTTGGAACTTTGGCGCCGTTTTAGCCAATGAACATCACTGACGTTACTTTTCCTGGAGCGTTACGAAACTGCATTGTTTTCATGTCATGCTCGTCGAGCTCTCTCTCACACAATCGCACACAAAAACGTGCAAAACCCGCAGACCCAGTCAAAACAAAAAATCATCCATAACAATATTGTGTAAGATCGTGTAATTCGGTTGATTTTTCCAAAAGTGTTCTGATTAAGATTCATAAAACAAAATGTCCCAAATAGCTATAGGCAAAACCTTTCCTACGTTTGTTCACCTGTAAGTAGTTCTTGAAAACAAGTATAATTTCAATATTAGTTTTCACCTTTTCAATATGCTAATAGCAGGAGCATTCTATACCGGCATCGAACACCCATTCGATCATTTAGTATTACAAATAGAACCTTTAGGAAGTTGGAAAACACCTCAGAAGAAGAGCATGTTAAAGATGAACCGATCAAATATTTCAACAGCCCTGCCAGCCGGTGGAAAGCTGAGCAAACCCGAAGTGGTCAAGTCAATCCGGACATGCCTTGGTTCCAACCGTACGTAGTAAACCTTAGTGTAGCAATTTTCTTGATCTATTTTTGTGTGCTGCGTGAGGAAAATGATATTGATCGAGGATTGGAAAGTTCCCTGTACGATCATATTCCTGGGCTAGAGCAGAAGCAATTGATGGTAAATTACAATTATAACAAAGAAAATGGACTGCCTACTCTGGAAATTGAGCAAAGGATGAAGGAAATAGGAATGGAATATTAGAACAGAACTGATAATAAAGCTCTTTGTAGCACATTCCATGTACTTTCACCTGGATTAGTGATGACATCCTTGATGAGATTGGCAATTTAGAAAATAAAAAAGAAATGTTCAAACATATATTATTGTTATAAAATTACAATATCAAATAATTAGTTGAGCATATTTATAAACTTTCTACATTTGAAATAATAATTATTTTAGTTGTTTTGTAGAGTTTGATGATGAGCTTGAAAATGGTCATCAATGCTACGTATATTTCATAACGCTCTATGGGTTTAGCGTATCAGTTGTGTACTGATTTGTTGATTCTACTGTAGATTTTAAAATTATGATTTTAAATTATAAAAACAGGATTTTTAAAGCAAAAATCACGTGCATTTGTATCAATAAATTATTTTTATGATACACTAGCTGAACCCAGTGCGAGCCTTGCTACGCATGCAACTAAATTAATAAAAAAATAATAGAGCTGGCGCGTTTATAGCTTTTTTTTTTCATTCAGAATGAATTTTGTTAAAATATTTTCGTTTGCTAATGTGCCCTGGGCTCTGACAAAACCTTGAGGTAGTTTAACTTCAACTACCAGGTCCCAGGGCTGGTATGGTTCTTTACCATTTTGGAAAGAAGCACACTAGTGATAATGCAGCCCAAAAATGCTTCTGAAAATCCGCCAGAATTTATTATACTGAGATAGTGATCGATGGTCAAGTACAGGATTTGCGAATAGTTTGAATCTTGCACTTGATCAAATAAAAGCAGTTGAAAAGCCTGCATAGTTTATTATCACACCCTAGCGCACTTTTGGAAAGCATTATCACATAGGGGAACCTGTTCCATTATTCATCTCATGATCCATTATTCATAATATTCGGAATTATAGGAGTTTTATGTATGAATCAATTTATTCCTTGTTCTTTTAAGTTACTTTCAACTTTCAAAAACAAATTACATTAAATTTAAATAAAAAGTTAGAAATTCGATGGTTACGTCAATCTTTCGTTTTCCAGTTGCGTAAAATGCTAAAATATGAGATGAAAATGGAAATGGTTGTCCAAGATGCTATGCTTGTATCAAAGCTTTCTACCAAGAAGCGATTTTGTTCACTTCATTCTTAGGTTTGAAGAAAAACGGAGCTCTTGCAGTGCGCATCGGCAATTGACGATTTACTACGTCATCAAGAGGAAGTCCTGTTGAAGAATTTCAAATAAAATTCAAGAGCCCCCAAAACTGAATAAATAATCCTGTCTGGTTCTAATGAAACATTCCACGGAACAAGTGAATTAATCAACAGACGCAAGTTAAAAAGTAAGATAAGTAATAAATTAATTATCCCTCCCAACATACCAAAAGCTTTTAAGGTGCGCATCGACTATGGACGATTAATCTTCTCATCAAAAATAAGTTTAGCTGAAGAACTCAAAACAAATTTCAAGACAAACTCGCGAAACATGGAACCAAATCTTGAAACGAGAGAGCAAGCTCTGAATTAAAGTAATATCAAGCAATACAGGTATTTTGGAAGATATCGTTGACTATTAATCACAAGGTTATCGATTATATTTGCAAATAACTGATGTATACTCTTCTCCCTACAGCGTACATACCAACAATTATCCCCCCTCCCCAATCCTGTGGGTAGTGATGCAATGTCATTGTACACTTCAAATGTGCACTAATAGTGTATCCCGCAAAATTCAAATCCCCCATGGGAAGAAACGTTGCGTAGCCCATTCAACTATCCTCTGATGTATTATGTAAGGTTTGAGTTCTTGTACTCAAACTGGTGACCTGGCGCCTCGCCCCCTATACGTCAATAAAATAAAATAAAATAAAATAAAATATTTTCGTTTGCTAATGTGTGTAATTTCTGCAAAAAAAAAGGAAAGTTTGTGATTTTAATTTTACCCTTGGATCGCTAGATTCTACCATGGTTCTTCTATCTGTGTAAAAACATTGCATAGGCAAAACATTTATCTTCAAACTACGCCGTATCCTGTCAGTTTGAACGTTTTTTTTCTTCTGGAATAACCTTAGATTAACTTCTTGTGCATAATGTAGCACTGAGAGTAACTCCAGCACCCCTCATTCTTCACTTCTTCGCAACCCCTTCTTGGTTTAAAGTTCTATCAGAACATGCTGCTTACCCGAGAAATACACATTTTGTATTTTAGTTGCCCATATTTGGTTGAAATTTGGGTTTCATTTGTATGAAAGCCCCTCTTCTCCAGAGAGAGGAGCGATCTCAAACCATCAATGGAAAAATTCCTGCTTCCTTAAACCTCCACATGCCATATTAGGTTTCATTTTCTTGATTAGTTCTCGAGTTATGCAGAAATGTGTGTTTCTTTTCTATGTGAGCCCCTGCATACAAATTCTCGAACCACCATAGAAAAAATCCTGGCTCCAAAAACCCACACATGCCAAATTTGGTTCCATTTGCTTGATCAGTTCGTGAGTTGTGCAGAAAGAAATATGTGTTTCGTTTGTATGGTAGGGGTCTCAAATAACCATATAAACATTAAAAACAGTCGAGTTATTAGTATGAGACACTGAGAAAGTCTGCACATTGTAGACGAAATACGCGTATCTGTCAAGATAAGCAAATGTAGTTAGAATTAAATGGAAAATACTAATTTTTCTTCTCATTTCTAGTTGCAGATATTCCACTAAACAGCTCAAACTCTCTAGGATTCATAAAAACATTTCTTGTCTCCAAAAACTCGCCCATGCCAAATTTGGTTCCATTTACTTGATTAGTTTTCGAGTTATACATAAACTTGTGAAAACATGGAAGCCCTCTATAGGCGGAAGGGGTCTCGAACCACCATGAAAACATTTTTCTCCTACAAAAACCTCCACATACCAAATTTGGCTTCATTTGCTTAATTAGCTCTCGACTTAGGCAGAAATTTGTGTTTCATTTGTATGGAAGACCCCCCCCCCCCCCCCTCCCCCTTACGGCGACGACATAGTAAGGAGGGAAGGAAAGAGTGCGCGTCAGCGTGAGCGTGGGCGTGCGAGCCGTTGTAGTAGGTGTCAGTACAAAATGCTTGGAAAAACGCTTACACCCGTCATAGTAAGCGCGATGGGAAGCGTTCATTTTAGAGTCAAACCATTCTGTCAAGTGTTTTCACGCGCGTGCACCCGCTTAGACTCCGAGTTCAATCGAAATGGACGTTGAAACTTTAATTTCGCTCGTAACACAAGCATGGTAAGCTAAACAAAATTGCATTAAGCTGAACATCGTCAGGAGTGCCTTAATTTAGCACCTGGATGTGGTATATTCAACCGCTAAATTATTTTGCCTCCATCATCTGCCAAGTAACCACTAAGCCGCAAAAATGCCATTAATGCAGTTATATAGTCACATAAAGAACATAGCTAAGTGCCTAGAGGACCTAGATTGTGTTTAAGTGCCACCCAAAACCCATTCGGCGGTGGATTCGTTCAAACGCGACTCGATTAAATGTTGTGTTTTATCGTAAGCAAGAATACGCCTGAGTGTAATCGTGTGAAATATCAAAAACAAAAATAATTAACATTGCATTATGATGGCTAAAGGCTCCTTTTATATGTTTCGTTAGAAGTCACAGCATACAAAACCACTACACTATGTCATAGCACGCCTTTTTTGACGCTTCCAAAAGCTTCACCTCAAGCGATTAACACGCTTTGCTTGACGCCCCTCCGTACTATGTCAGCACCCTTAGAATGGAGAGAGGTCTCAATCCACTTTAGAAACATTTTATATGTTCATAAACCTCCGCCTGCTAAATTTGGTTCAATTCGCGTGATTAGTTCTCCAGTTATGAAAAAAAAAAATCGGTTTCATTTGAATGAGAGCCATCGATTCCTGACTTAGATTAGACCTTCTCCCGGCCCCGAAAACCCCTGCATACAAATTTGATTACCGGAAAGATAGTTCTCGGGTTTGGTTTAAAATTTTATTTGTATGGGAGTCCCTGGCCGAGGATGAAGGGTTTGGCGATGATTCGTCAAGTGTCGATATAATCAATCTTCTGATTAATACTAATAATTATAGCTGAGATATTTCAATTATTTAAGTTATTTATTTTTTCGAAACTTGATTTATCATACCTTTAACATAGCTATAGAAACAGTTGATTTAACGCATGATTTAACTACAGCTGCCTATCACTATTGTTAGAGGGACCGCCAGGGCTTAAGTTCGGGTCTATACTAACAATTCTAGCACTAACAAGACCCCGACAAGACGTTCATCTGCGTAGATTAGTTATATTGTAGTTATGTATTATTACTAACTTTTCTTTCCTGCTTTATTGTTACTTTTGGTGGTAGGCGAAAGTGTCTATTAGAATTCTTTTCATCAACTCACATTAATAATTACTTTGTTATTGTCTCTTTTCTAATTTCTTTTTTCTTCTCTTCTGTCTCTTGTTTTTGTTGCCAATAACGCATGATTATTGTCTGAACTGCTTCAGTAAGGAATTGGGTAACGTTCCGCCAGGTTGGTCGAGACGGAAATCAAGTAGGAGTAAGTGATGACATTCATCATGTCATTGTTGTTTGAATCCTAGTTCTAAAATACTGGGCTCATTAATTCACCTCATCTTGTTCAAAAGGGCTTGAACAAAATAAGTGGCTTACACAGGTCACTTGAAGATGTGATATGACGAAACATTTTTAATATTAGCATAGAACATAAGCCGATGTTTCATTAGTTGACTGAGATGCTTTATTGAAAAAATTAATAACGCAAGGCTAACAAATGTATTTGAAATTGAACTTATCATCTCGTTGTTTCTTCCAAACATGCTTAATTCCGATGTTTCTTCATTTCACATCCGTTGAACAATACTGAATAGTCATTTCGTTTTGATAATATCACTTTTTAATGACTATATATCTGTTTCTTTTTTGGTATACTGGAGTCAACAGGAAAGCTAGATTTGTATCATCGAATTTATCTCTGCAGATGATAGTGGATGAGATCGAAAAGCAAGTTGGATGACAGTAACTTGCGGTACCAGTGCAACAACAACCAATAGGAGAAGAAACAGATGAGAACTAATTCATAGTTTAACTTATCAATTGCCAAAATGTACTTATCACCAAACTATTATTCCGGTTTCGTTTCAGCAATCAAACGCCTCTCTCTCTCTCTCTTGCTTCACTTTCTGCCTCCTACTATTCCTTCACTCTGACTATCCCCTATTTTCAACAGCCTCTTACTATCCGGTATCTTAAACAGGATTCACTTGACCCGTGTGGTTATTATTCTGTGATACCAAATCTACACTTCTACCCTGGTACTGTATGGACAGTGATTTTCATCGCTAAGGACCTGGCCCTATGACCCCCTTCTGTGCTTGGAAATGAAAATGAAAATGAAATGAAATTTTATTTGTATGGGAGCCAACCCTTTCCAGAAAGAAGAGGGATCTAGAATACCATAAATTCATTTCTTGCCTTCAAAAACTCGTCCATGCCAAATTTAATTCCATTTGTTTGATAAGTTCTCGTGTTATGCATAAAATTCGGTTTCATTTATATGAGAGCCATCCTTTCCTGATAGGGAGGGGTCTAAAACCACCATAGAAACATTTCTTACCTTCAAAAACCTCCACATGCCAAATTTGGTTCCTTTTGCTTGATTAGTTCTCGAATTATGCTGAAATCTGTGTTTCATTTGTATGGTTTCCATTTCCAGAAGCGGGAGGGATCTCGAACTATCTTAACACCTTTTCCCCAAACCAAAAACCCCTGCATACAAATTTGCATAGCAGTAGCGATACTTCTCATGTTAGAATGAAATTTGTGTTTCATTTGTATGGGAGCCCTCTTTCCAGAAGGAGGAGGGGTCTCGAATAATCATAAAAACATTTCTTTCAAATTTAGTTCCGTTTGCTTAATTAGCTCTCGACTTATGCAGAAATTTGTGTTTCATTTACATGCAAGCCCACCCCCTCCTTTTAGAGGGTGGAGGGGTTTTAAAACACCATATTGAAACATTTCTTGCTTTCATTTGCTGGTTTCCTTTGCTTGATTAGTTCTGAAGCTATGCAGAAATTTGTGTTTCATTCGTATGGGAGCCCCCCACCACCTTTCAAAAGGGGAGAGGTCTCGAGTCACCTAAGAAACATTTCTTGCCTTCAATAACTTTCACATGCCAAATTTGGTTCCATTTGCTTGATTGGTTCTCGAGTTATATGCAGAAACTTGTGCTTAATTTGTATGGGAGCCCCCCTTTACAGAGATGGGAGGGGTCTCTTACTACCATAAGAACCTTTTCCGGCCCCAAAAGCCCGTACATGCAAATTTTCACTCTGATCGGTTCAGTAGTCTCCGAGTCTATAAGGTTAAGAAAGACAGACAGACAGAAATTCATTTTTATATACACCGTGTCCAATATATTCTCATACAAAATAAAAATATTTCAAATCAATAATCCAGATTTTATTGATAACTTTACCCATTATAATGCAATATAATACTGATCAACTACAGCATATGTTTTGGAATAACACCGTTTTCAACCTTCTTGACCAGCTCCAGACGTTTTTCGAAACCGTCGCAGGCGGCACGCACGACTTCCATCGGCATTTCGTCCCAAATTCGTTTGATTATGGTTTTGAATTGGTTCATAATAGACGCCCTGTGGTCATTTACCTTCGCCAGCATGTATGACCATATGAAATTATCCAAGGGATTCAGATCTGGTGAACTGGGCGGCCATTCATTCTTGTCCAAAAAATCGGTCAAAATTTTCTCGGCACCAGCCCTGAACGAGATTTGAAACACATAGTGATCATCTCCAAACGCATCTTGTACATATGGCTTGACAACTTTCTCCAAAACTTCCATTTCATAATATACGGCATTCACTTTAACGCCTTTTTCGACGAAAACCAGTGGTAATTTGAGTCGCTTCCAATTCACCCCTCCATACCATTAATGACGCAGCACTTTAGAACCGTGGAATATTCCTATCACTCTCTGGAACAGTTCTCGGAGAGGGAACTCACAATTTGTCGTTCTGGACTTTGTAGGATTGTTGCAAAAATCTATCATCTAATGATTATACCATAGATTGTAAAATAATTTTAGAAAATTTAAAAGAACAGTCTATTTAATGAAGAAGGGAGATTACAATACTTCCCATATTGGCATATTTATGACAATATCCGTTTCATTCGGTACGAATGAATTATAGCAAACATAACTAAGCAATACATACTTTTAGTCAATCCAAAAATTCAATGTTTAACATCAGACAAGAAAACATTTGATTTTCAAATTTCAGTTTTAACACGGAAGCCAACCTATAACTGCCATACTTTCAGGAACAGCTTATTTAAAAAGAAGGGAATATTACAACGGTTAAAACCTAAGCCAATAACATTCTGCCAAATGGTCATTATACCATTATACCAAATTTCTGCATAACTCAAGAACAAATCAAGAAAATGGAACCAAATTTGGCATGTGGGGGTTTTTGGAAGCGAGAAATGTTTTTCTGATGGTTTGAGATCCTTCTCAACTAACCAAAAACATTATATTATTGCACTTATACAACCGAAAATCAACATTGGTAATGCGGGATCGCATCAATTCAACAGGTGTCAAGTAATGAAGCGTTAGATTAGCGTAAGAATGTAGTGATGCATTACCAATGCAATAATGCTACTTTAGCAATGGCTTATGGCATTACAAAAGATATAGCATTAAAGGGCGATACGGTCAAAATTTGGTCAATATCAACTTGACGCATTTCTTTCAATTTTGCATTTAAAAAACCTGAACACCCCTCATTTTGAAGGTGTGTGTGTGTAGAATGTTGCTCCTATTTTGATTTTGGAATTCACTCTTCAGTTGTCAAAATGCCGTCCAAGCAAGAAGAGCAGCGTATCAAAATTTTGCTCGCGCATCGCGAAAATCCGGGCTACTCGCACGCAAAGTTGGCAAAATCGCTAAAAGTTGCCAAATAAACCGTTACAAATGTAATTAAAGTGTTTGGGGAACGTTTGTCGACAGCCAGGAAGTCTGGATCGGGGGGAAATCGAAAACCGGAAGCCGCTGAGACGACAAAGAGAGTTGCCGGTAGTTTCAAGCGAAACCCTAACCTATCTCTCCGAGATGCCGCAAATAAGCTGGGTGTATCGTCTACAACCGTGCATCGAGCCAAAAAACGAGCCGGACTATCGACTTACAAGAAGGTAGTGACTCCAAATCGCGATGATAAACAAAATACGACGGCCAAAGCGCGATCCCGGAGGCTGTACACGACGATGCTGACGAAGTTTGACTGCGTGGTAATGGACGACGAAACCTACGTCAAAGCCGACTACAAGCAGCTTCCGGGACAGGAGTTTTATACGGCAAAAGGAAGGGGAAAGGTAGCAAATATTTTCAAGCACACGAAACTGTCAAAGTTCGCAAAGAAATATCTGGTTTGGCAAGCCATCTGTACCTGTGGCTTGAAAAGCAGCATTTTCATAGCTTCTGGGACTGTCAACCAAGAAATTTACGTGAAAGAGTGTTTGAATAAACGTCTGCTGCCTTTCCTGAAGAAACACGGTTGTTCCGTACTGTTTTGGCCGGATTTGGCATCTTGCCATTACGGTAAAAAGGCCATGGAGTGGTACGCCGCCATCAACGTGCAGGTGGTTCCCAAGGACAAGATCCCTCCCAACACGCCAGAGCTCTGCCCAATTAAGAAATACTGGGCTATTGTCAAGCGGAACCTAAAGAAGACCAAAAAAACTGCTAAGGACGAGCAGCAGTTCAAGACAAACTGGCTTTCTGCGGCGAAGAAGGTGGACAAGGTGGCTGTACAAAATCTGATGGCAGGGGTCAAGCGTAAGGCCCGGCAATTCGGATTTGGAAAAGCGGAAGCCTAACTGAATATTTTTCCTGAATTTTATACTAATTGAACTTGAAAAAGAAATTTAATTTGATTTTTTAAATAAACGATTTCACCGATTTACACGCGTTTTCCCTTGACCAAATTTTGACCGTATCACCCTTTAGTTTGATCTTAGTGGGGCCCTTTTCAGATTTAATCCAACTTCAATGATGCACTAGACGTAATACATATGCCCTATATATGCATGCTTTTACAGCCTCGTGGTTATTTGGGCTCTCCTATCAGGAATCGATGGCTCTAATTCAAATGAAACATAATGTTTTTGCATAACTCGAGAACTAATCAAGCAAATGTAACCAAATTTGGCATGGATGAGTTTTTGAAGGCAAAAAATGTTTTTATGGTGATTCTAGAGCGCTCCTGACTCTGGAAACGGGGGGCTCCCATACAAATGAAACACGAAAATTAATTAAACAAATGGAACCACATATGGCTGTGGGGTTTCTTGGAGGCAAGAATTGTATCTATGGTGGTTTCTCAAGTAACACTGCAAAAACCATGCGGCTTTATTAAGTTTCATTAAAGTTTAATGAAAGCCACTAGAAATCAATTCGGTTTTATTATGGCAGTAAGAGGTGCTAATAGGTTTCAAGCTTGAGTCAGGTTTATGAGAACCTACACAGCTTCTTTACAACGATCTTAATACTTTCCCGTATAAAAATAACCATACAATTACTATACAATAATATAAAATAACATTAAAATCTATTTCCGACCATGAATTTTATTGTTCACGTATCAGATAAATTAAAAGTAAACAAATACACTTTCGACAGAAATTAGTCAGTAGCTACACGAATTAACCCAATACTCAAGTTTGAACATTTTCGCATTATTTTCTGCCGCACCCTGTGTGGCTCCACAGAACCCTAAGGTCTGATAAAATTTACCCCGTACTAAATGTTCCATGTATAAGACGTTGCTAAGAGCGGAAGTTTTCTGCGGGTGAGAATGTCATCGAAAGTAACAAGCAAATGCATTCCTGGCTGATAAAAACTATTACTTTAATATTTTCTCATGCTCAAATCTCTTAAACACTATGCGGGGTATGGATGGTTGCTTTGTGCGATACCCGACAAACACGTGTATAATCTGCGCTAACTTGTAATAAGATTGTTTTCATTTCACTAGTCAGCTTGCTATAGTCTAATAATTACAGAGGCATTCATATAGAATTTATTAGTACTCCTTCTTTCATTAACAGCATCATTTAGCTCCCTTCAGTTCTGTTATCACTTCTCAGCAATCATAGATATTTTCATTTTGTTTATAAATCCTCGCATCAAATGTATCTATCATTGTGTGAAAGTTCCTCGCCATTTAGATAAACTTTATGCAACGAAAGCAATCATTTTCTGAACATTGTTGTTTATCAAGCGAACGGTATTCTATGTTCACGTCTTTTTACTGCTGTTTTGCTCGCTCTCACGTTAACAGCTTAATAATGTTAACATTATCCGATTTCATGGTTAAAGAAAAACGTCATTACTCTAGAAATTATCGTTAATAAGAATTGATTTAGGGCGAAGAAAAGCATCTACCTACATACGTATTTGTTCTCTACTTTAGCGCTGTTTTTGCACTTATTTCTTTTCGTTTTGTGCGCTTCAACTAGACTTTCAGTTGTGCTTTTTTATATAATAAATAGGCTGTTTGAAAAGTGATTTTTAATCAACTTCCCTGGTGCTTCTTGTGAAACCTACTGTTCTGGCAAGGCAATAGCAAACTATCAAGCATACGCTTTTCGACTTCCATCAGATGATGTTGATGGTGGTGCAATGGATAGTGTCTTTTTTTTGGTTTCTAAGTCGAAAAATCTAAACTCGAAGGTTTTGTAAACTGCTGCCGATTTTTTCATTCTGAATGTTTGTAATAGAATATAACTCAAATTTTGAAATAATGGGCTTAACATAGTACTTTGTGTTTAATAAAAATATAACAGTTTGTTGATTTTCTCATAGAAATTGATTTTAAACAAAACAAATATCACGTGTTGAAGTGATGAGTTGATTCCATCCTCAGATCAACCGAATGACCCTCGGATGAGGTTGTGTCCGCTCCCTCTCCGTTAGACTCCAGCCGGCAATGTGAAACGTTATCGGCACACATGCATGTCGCAATCGTAGTGTAGATCCGCCGAAAACGTTGTGAATTTCAGTCCAAGAATACGTTCCCATTTTTGCTATTGGCGGGCTCTTGGACCGTTCGTTTTCGATTGCTCTGCACTCCAACTCCGTGCTTTCCTCCGGTGGGCGAAGATAATCGATTAAATTTACTTCTGCTTCATTGTCTAAAATGAAAGAGGAAAAAGGGGGAATGAAAGAAAACGAATGAAATTAGTTAAAATTCTCAAAGATTTGGATTTTTTTGTTTTGCGTTTTGCGCTTGCTCCCCATTTCGGAAGTGAAGGTGGCATTCAAGCAAAAGCAGCCAGTGCAATTAAAACAGTAATATTTGATTTCGGATTCACGCTGCTCACAAAAATCTTTAGAATAAATTTTAGACAATTAAGCACGCCTTAGAGTAGTAGATTACATGGCACTTTTGTTTCATTGATTCATAAGAGAACAGGATATATTCGAGCCAGTGCCTCGGATTTTCATAAAATATCCATAATAAGTGAAAATGATTTTATCCCAGTGTAATGATGATGTTTACTTTCCCGATTTTCAATGTTACCGCTGTCACTTCTATGGCTTCTATGCCAACTGAATTTTATTTGCTGCAATGAATGAAGTCGGTTTTAAGTGCGGGTTGAAAATCTGCTGTCACTGTTGTTTTGATTATCAATCATTAAACATTTTTTTTTATTATTTAGTAATTTTGAATCATTATACGAGCATGGAACAACCAGGGCCGTCATCATCATTCCATAACCAGAAATTAGATGATAGCAATGTTGACCAAGAATACCCTGAAGTGGGCTGCCCCGGCATATTTTCCGATCCCGACGGGTAATTGATATTCATTGTGGTTTATTGAACTTTATTTCTGACATTTCGAAATTCATATTTAAAATGAACCTGTTCACATAAATGAATATCAGAGCATTTTGAAAATCGAACGTTCATTCTCCTGGTTACGTTTGTTGTCACGAGCTATCATTTGATTTTCGCATGGAACTTATAGGTAGTCAATGCTATGTTGCCTGAAAATCCAAGCTTTTGAACCTAAGGGCACCTCCAATCCTGATAGATATTCTGATTTATTTGTCGACGAAATGAATTGCATTCAAAAATTTAGATCAGTAAATTTTAGATCAAAAAAGAGAATTTTCCACCGCTGATCTAAATCGTATAAATGTATTTAAAGAAATGTAGATGGCAACTCGATCCGATCATACGCCATCTTCTTATATTTCTGCGTTTTGTTTAGCTTAGCCACGGGTCTCGTCTAGCGCTGCAAATTTGCTGCGAAAAAAAGATGTTTACAAAAACACTATGTGGTATCGATCCCTTTGCTGACTTGCTACCGATCTACGGTCGCGACAACCGAGAGATACACAGTTTGATTGATGCTGCAAACGATCTTCAAGTTACAATTCAAGTACCGGCTAGACCTCGATGTTGGGCTGCAGTTTTTGCAGAATGTAAGTAGCTCTCATTCATTTCTAGACATTCTTGACATTCAAAACCATCCAACAGCGCATCGAAACGAACCGAATCGATAACAACCTAGACAGAAGCTGCCTTTCGCTTAGAACCGACCTCTATTCAGACGTCCGATCGATCTGCACCGACATCTCCCAGAAGCAATCGATTTCCGACTTCTGTACAAGAACATCTTTGACCTGTACATTGAATCGTCCTACCTGGGCTACCTAAACTTCGCTCGGCTGGAGCTGTTAGCTGGAAACCATCCTAGAAATACCGCAAGATAAAGATCTGGATATTCTAAAATAAGCCTGCCAAGTGCACAGCTTGATCTTTGAACTTTGTTCAGAATGCATACTGTGGTGAAACGGCTGGTGAAGAGTAAAACGAGCCTTCTGTAGATGTAGATGAAAGCTATGGAGAAGCAGCTGACGATGCTGACGCGAATCACAGCGAACCGTGCATCCCAACGCTTGGTCGTTTTTTTTATGAACATGGAGCATTTCAGCAGTAGATAGCGTCTTCAACATTATTCATATTCATATAACATTTTATGGGTGGCTTGATTTTATATATAAAATTATCCAAATGCTGAAGGTTTAAATGTTTGTGCTGTGTGGATCGAGATGACTCGAAGAATTGAGTGTTGTGACGACGGAGATGAGCTAGATGTGATGGTTCACGATAAGATCTGTCAGCGCAGATGACAAAGGCGCTGGTGGACGAGCTGGACGATGAGGATGAGAATGATTTAGAATGATTGCCATTTTTGTTAAGAACTTTGCTACAAAAACCAAAAGTTTATTAAGCAAGATGATAAATAACAGCATCTTTCATCGAACTGTGCTTTAAAAGCAGCTGATTTTCTCTTTGCGTAATTACTGCTGATTTATTCAGTTAACGATATTTTTCGATACATTTCGATTAAGGACGATTGAGTTCTGCAACGTAAACAGAAAAATACATAAACAATGTAGCAATATAAACACAAGAGAAAATCGCTGTTACGTCTACACAAAAGTCTCCAAGTTTAGAAAAGCTGTATACACTGATAGGCAAAATAAAGTGCCCACCTCATCGTTTTTTTTCAATTTCTCTCATTTATTTTGTTCAAATTAAAGTAAACACACTGTATTTTTTTATTATCTTATTTTTTATATTCTTTTCAAGTTTCACTTATGGAATACTGAAAAAAAAAGGAGTTTCACTTAAAGAAAAAAACAATCAATGTGTTGAAAAAAAAAACAGTGACAAAATAAAGTGCCCATTTAGGCTACAGAAAACATAAATTAAAGTGAAATAAAAGCATTTCAATAATTGATGTGTCCTTCTTTAGCCTTCAGGACCTCCTGCAGGCGCTTCGACATGTTCTAGACCAGGTTCTTTAGGTGCTGTGAATCTAGCTCTTTCCAGGCGCTCTCCAGAGCTTCAAAATGGTTATTTTTATTGGTAACACCAGTTTTGTCAACCCTGGCATCGAGAATCGCCCACAAATTCGCGATGGGATTGACGTCCGGGCTTTGTGGAGGCCATTCCAGCGGTTTGATCCGACAAGACCGGAAGAAAGACTTGGTCTTCTTGGCAGTATGCTTCGGGTCGTTATCCTGCTGGACTCCGAACTTCTCTTCAAGGCCCGTCTGGATCAGCGAAACCTCCAGATTTTCTCGCAGGATGTTGATGTAAGAATCTGCCGTCATTATCCCGTCGATTTTCACAATGCTTCCCACTCCACCCCACAAAAAACACCCCCAGACTATCACATTTCCTCCTCCATGCTTCATCGTGCCTTGGATGTGGCGCTCCTGAAGCTCCTCTCCCGATCTGCACCAAACACGAACCCGCCGCTTTCGGTTAAACAGCTCGAATTTTGATTCGTCCATCCAGAGAACCGTTTTCCAGAACTCTAGGGGCTTATCAGCATGCTCCTTAGCAAACTTAAGGCGCCTTGCTGATAAATGGGCGCTTCCGGGCAAGTTTGCTATTCGACCCCTGTGCTACGAGACGGCGACGAACAGTTCGACCGGAAACTGATAACTGAAGGGTTTCCTGGATCTCGCGGACAGTTACCTTCGGGTTCTTTTTGACTTCGCGCATGATCTTGGTGTCCGTTCTCGCATCCGTTTTCCGCTTCCTGCCTCTGCCAGGGCGATCCAGCACTGATCCAAACGTTTTAAGCTTCAGAAGAATTTTGCCAACCGCTGCCTTACTGATACTGTACTTCTTAGAGACAGCCCGGTGCGATTCACCGTTTTGCACATCACGAACGACCAATTTTCGGATACGCAAGGGAATTGCTTTCGAAAGTACTGCGTTCTACATTTTTTTTTCAATTGAATCAAATGCGATCACGTATACAAATGCACCAGGTTGAGCCGTTTGCTTCAAAACATGTCAAAATATCAAAACATAAACAATCGAGGGGTCTTCCAATGGAAACTTATCGAAAACATATCGATTTTTTTAAGTGGGCACTTTATTTTGTCACTGTTTATTTTTTCAACACAAATTGATTTTTTTTTCTTTAAATAAAACTCGTTTTTTTCAGTATTCCATAAGTGAAACTTAAAAAGAATATAAAAATAAAATATGAAAAAAAACTACACTGTGTTTACTTTAATTTGAACCAAGTAAATGAGAGAAATTGAAAAAACGAAGAGGTGGGCACTTTATTTTGCCTATCAGTGTATGTTGTTTGCGTCTAAGTTATTGTTTTTTATCATATGCCCTATATTAACTACTGGATCGTTATAGACAGGCATCTCGTTTTATATTACACAAGGAAGCCCTAATGAACTTCACTGGTTGTGTGCGTTTGCAGTGGGATTGGTATTAGGGAGCGGAACCTATCTTGAGCTCAATAAGCAGACCTCCAGTGGAAATCGGTGAATATGCACCGAATACCGAACACCGAGTACACAAGTGATTCACAATTTATTCGTTCTCTTACAGTTAATCGTTTAGCAACACACAAAACATTCGATTCTGATAATTTTCTTCCAATTTAAAACGGAAAAGTTGCCACTGCTATGTATCTATTTTAATAATATCACGAAAAACATTAATCCCATTTGTGTACATATGTTAATCGTACTGATTTTAATCAAGAAAAAAATACAAACAAGTTAACGCTCTCCACTACTACACCCAAAAATGAAGTAGATCATTCGACAGCACTTCACGTGTGTTGGGTAGCATGCATATAACCAAGACAAAATGAACGCGTATGTTTGTTATTCTTCCATGAGAATATTGACAACAAGACTCACCATAACGTTGGGCATAGAATGCTCCATGAATGTTTGAACACGCCCACTAACGTTGGTGTGTATGCTATACAGTATGTGAGCAGTGCCGTCAAATTCAACAGAGATGGAAAAATATTATTAATTGTGGAATTTTATTTCTCGGTAAATTTTGAAAAAGTCTACAATTAGAAGTATTTTTTTATTTATTTAATCTATGGAAAATTAAAATAGTTCAACTTTGGGCGGTTTGCAACACTCCAACGAAAAAGGTAATATTGAAGTACTGCCAAAACCCATTTCATTCTAATAAGAGTCATAATAAAATAGTTTGGCAACATCAAGCGATTACGTCGACTGTTAACACGGTTCAGAATAGGTGCAAGCGTATTTAAATTATTGTGAAAATTAATCCCATAGTTTTTTAGTATTTTAGCACGTATTCGTAGATTCTCGTGTGGCTAGTGTAATAAGTGAAGTGTGATTTTTATGGTTTGTGCAATTACGCAACGAAAATGTGTCAGGATATAGTGCAATTAACCCATTTTCGCCGTTTTCCACAAAACATTTTTTTTCGACGATATCGTATCAAAATATAAGTCTTGTGGATGCATTAATGAAATTTAGCATTTTTAGAGGTTTTTTTTGACGCTTAGAAACACCGTGACAGCATGTTGCGTATACGCAACACTGGCGCATTACTCGACAAATAGAATGCAACATACATTTTAAGCTCAAACAGTACACACTCAGCCACACCTTAATGGATGGTTAACTAGCTACAAATAATATTTGGCCTTTTGTGAACATATTCCCATTGTGAAACGACAAAAAATATAACCAGTAACTTCTAGTTTATGATTGAAATTGTGTCCATAAGACATGTACCGACTCATACAATGCAATTTGTGAGTTTTTTTTTTCTATTGGTGTGTGTGAACACAGTCATTAAGATAGCCAAAGGATATACCTTTCAAACAAACTAATTTGTTTTGATCGTATTCAACGTACATGCATACACAAGTTTTTCAAAACCACTTTTGCGTTTACGCAACAGCGGACGGAAATGGGTTAAAGAGAAAACTTGGAGTATATTCCCTAGAACGGTTAGATCAATACAATGAATTTGAAGTGTAAAGGTAAGAAATTGTGTTGAAAATCTGACTGCTCATTATTTTTACGAAATGTAAGTCTCTGAAACGTTTTTGTAGCTTTTAATTATATTCAAGTAGTAATTTTATTTGCCAGGATTATATATTCTTGGTTACTGCGTCCATATATTGGAGAAATTAAACATCTTTTTACGTTTGAAGTTGGATGACTGCAGAATGTGATAAATATATGTACTATGATGAGCATAGGTTCCGCTTCCCTATAAGTGAAAATAGGATTCATTTGTTTCACGAACCATTAAGTTTGCTTATCCTTGTTGTTTGCGAATATTTTGCAGAATATGTTCTTCAGTTCTTCGTTGTCTTGTACTGGTAGTTAGTCAGAAAGTAATGTATTTTATAACTAATTTTTATGAAGATAAGCGTCTTTTGTGGTATACCTGTTGTATGTAGATGAAGTGAAGGTTTAGTCATTTGCATTTAACTACACTATTGTTTTGATTGTCCTTTACAGGTACGAATATTTCGTTTACAATTTGCACATAGTGAACCTGGTTTGGCAGGCGATTTATTTCTATTAATCAATAGTTTCATTAAATTTCGAAGTTCCAGTAAATGTTGTGCAATCTCTTATAAAGTTCATCTCTTTTGTTTTACCCGCTTTTTTAGTTCAGTTTGCAAGCAATGTTTTGAGCCTGTGCTTGAGGTGCAGAAGCACCAGCCTCAACTTAGTGAGTTTATCACGGCAAAGATCATCTTCGTCAACAGCATAAAATAAATGATGAAAATCTATAGATGGTGATCATCCAGAGCAGCCATCCCGACATTATCGATAACCATGCTTTTGAGTCGTACATATGTCTACGAAAATAATTCGCCCTTTTTTTACAGCTACACAAGAAACCATCATCGAACTGATCGGATTTGTCAAGCGTACATCCCTAGGCTCCACCAGATCCAACCAATACAGAAACTAGAAGACATTAACGATTTCACCGGACGATTGTTGCTACCATAGGTGTAACCAATAATGCCCTGAAAATCCTTACGAGATCGACTTGAACATTAGACAATTAGGTTCAAAAATTAAGAAAGCGATTTCACCAGTATTAGACCAACGAGTATTGATAACTCGCCCAGACGGGCCTGGAAGCAGTGAAAGCGGACATAACTTTGGACTCTCATGATTGGGTACGACGGCACTGAAACTTCCAAGGAGCTGTCCACAAGTACTAGTCGTTCACTTGCATCGAACAACAGTGAGCAAAACGCAGGAACAGCAGGACAGTTCTTGGGAGGAAAGCAACATAATTTTGAAAACTACTTTCAACAAAGATCACGAATTGCATTGCTCTAATTGACCCTTTGGTAATAAATGAATGTTTGGGAAAAATATCGTATGACAAATGACCTTATGCTAAGCGACGTACTTAATGCACTGATGAAAAAAGTCTATCAAAATTCATAAATTATGCCTTATGGAGCATCACAAATGTAGGTCGGTTAGACTCCATAAGATTATTAGGTTATTCATAAGGAACTCTTATGACTTTCTTACTTACTTATAATGATTTTTCTATGTGTATCTTATCATCTCTACAAAAGTACCGTATGATTTTCATAACCCTCCTGTAGGTGAAAAAACCATAAGACCATTTAATAACAACAATGGCGCACAAAGGAAACGACGACAAGGATTTTCGGGATCATCATTAAAAAAATCATTCACACGAGGTAAGTCTTTGTACGCCAATTTTAGTCTTCAAATCTACCCAAAATGGTAGATCCTGTATGATTATCTTATATTGAAAAAAAAATCCGAAAGCTTCATCAAGACAGTCCGTACTGCTTGTTAGTAAAGATTTGCTAGTGCCGTTAAAACTTTCCTAAACTGATTCATATTCCAATTGTTATCGAGGCATTTTTTTCCATCCCTACAGAAAACACCGTGTTTGTTGGAACCTAGGTTGGAACCAAAAAAAAAAACATTTTCTGGCGACAGATCATACAGCATACTGAAACACATGGACCTCGTGTTTTTTTCAGGAAACTTTTCGTTCATGCTGGAGAACAAGCCGGCTCTTAAGCAGTGAACAAAATGTCATTTTACCAATCCAATATTTTACTCGATATTTTATCGACACTTCAAGGATTGTAAGATGGTACCTTTGTTTAACAAATAAAGACTTTTTTGCTCGTTTTTTTGATCTCATTAATTTAATTATTATTCTAAAACATAAACCAATCCTCCTTAAAATAATACATGTATAGAAGTGCAAATTGTATCAAAAGATCAATTTTTAAACGCATAACACATACGTTCAGTTATCTTAATCAACAATAATGTGTTTCATAAGGCTGGGTAATGAAAGTCATATAATAATCATATTATAAACAAAGCTGGTAATGAAGAAAACAAACATCACATTCCATAAGGTAAAAGTATAAAATTCAAACCGATTCCTTGTGGCTAAATTTCATAAGGGTTTTGAATGAACTTCTTAAGATTTTTTTCATCAGATTTTTGCCAATTATGGTAGCCTCAGTTATGTAATAAATTTCTTTCAAATACTCGATAAGATGGTTTCCAAGCCTATTTTTAATACATACATTAAATTTTCCTCTTCGAAAAATTGCACACTTCGCAAAATGGTACTTTCTGGTTTAAAATATTCCGGGAAATGGTTAATTCCGAGAAACAACATGCCAGCCAATGATGTTCCAAGAAATAGTTTTCCGGGGACTGGTTTTCATGGTATTTTCTGAGATCATTGTGACAAGGCATTCTAAACCGTGAATCGGTAAGAGCAACTGAAACGATGAGGGAACAATCCGGTGTTGATTATTATGCTTTTTACAGAGAAAAAGAAAACGATTGCTTGACGATTGCTCCTACTTCAGGTTCGAGGCTTCCGATTCAGTTCAAGGATGCGTTGTAAGTTTCTATCTGTGATGCAAGAAATAAAACGTGTTCAGCGTGAACCAATTCGCATGAAACATAAACCAAATGGTAGGCATCGAGGTTGATGGCAGCATTCGTCGCAACTAAGCGTCTTTGGTGAGAAAATCAATCACCTCTTGGGAATTATCCAATGATGCGACGAACGGCCTGAATTACGACTGCCTGATGATCTCCAAATCAGTAGCACTCAACTGATCTATGGCTTGTTTCATTTCCTCAAGGTAACAGCTCTTGTTAAATGGTCTTTTAATCAAACCCTGAAAATAATGCTCCATCAGAGCGTACTAAGGCAAAATCTTAGAACCCAATCTCCTGAGAAAATACATCTCCGAGTCTTACCTTAAAACCCTTGACAAATCTCTTCGCTGTAGAATCGTAAGGTAGAAAACTATCCTTCAGCAGCTTAAATGTTTTCCCGAAAAAGACAGGATGGCTTTGACAGATAAACACGATTCTTTTTTACTTTCTTACTATTGTTGCCAGTACCACTACAGATAATAGATCTAGGCAAAAAAAATGATCCAAAACATGCACCATTTGGATAAATTTTCTTGGAAGATTCAAAAATTTAAATCAGATTGTGGTATAAAAGCCAATATAGAATGACGCGGTGCAAAAATTTAGATCACTGCAGATCTTAATATTTAGATCTATACCAGTTTCCCATCAGGATTGGAGGTGCCCTAACGGGCATGACTTTTATCCAGACTGATTCGAGCATTAAAACGTCACTGACTCTACACATGGCATGCACGTTGGACAAACGGTTTTACATTTTGCATTGTGAATTCCAGACATGCACTTGATGAGAACTACTTTAAACCTGTTCGCCATTAGTTGTTCATAAATACCCACTGGCAATGTGGCATAATGCTTCTCTGTTACAGCTCTGCGAAGGCATTAATTACAAATTTTTAAAACCATATCTTATGATAAACGTTCGCTAATTTCGCCCAAAGATACCTTGGCACGAATCGAAAACGTATAAAGTGAGAACGAGGAATAATAACCGCTGAGCATAATTTGCGATCATCGTTGCGGTCACAACTCGAATTAAAAAAAAATCACCACTCTCCCATCAGACGGCATCAGCAGAAAGCCTTTTTATGCCACAACAACGAAAAATCAAACCGATGATGCAGAGCACAAAATTCACGCACGAGTTTCTTTTAAATTGAAAAATAATTTAGCTTCAGCCTGAAAATTAATGAGTTTTTTCTCCCCGCTTGCCTTATTAAAGTCTTGACTCGTCGTTGACTGTGTGTGAAAATAAGGTCTGAACTTGACTCAGTTCTGCATGGGCGAGAGCTGCTAAAATTCTCCTTTAATTTATGCTTCAGGGTACCTCACCTTACCGGCAGCATGTCCCTTGTGTGTAAGAGTTATGGCGGTGCACCGCAGTCTCGGTACTTATGGGAGCATGCTTCAGGAATCTCTCGCTTTGTAGCCTGAGAGCGGCAAGGCGGTTATTCAAAATATGACAAGAATCGATATGGCTCAGCCCAGCTTGGATATGGATCTGCGGAGCCGCGTTCAGTGGATGTCTTTAACTAATGATGGGACATTGGGGCCTAGCCAGTCGATGGATTCGATCTTACTCTTCATCAATACTGCATTTCGAATGTGTTTAGAACCGGCTGGATTGCATGTTTGTCCAAACCCATGTGTTCTGAAGTATGAATCCACCCCACAATCCTGTAGAACCGCATCATTTTGAGCACACGTCCCAAAGTGGGCAGCGTTCGCTGGCCTGAGTAGGTCTCTACCAATTTGGCATGTTCGCGCCAATGCAAAACATCGCCACGGACATAATGCATCACTCGCGCTTGCATAATATGCATCCGGCCGGAGGATACAAGGTGGAAGAATAATAAGCGAAAATCAAAGAGTCCAAAGGTCACGTCAAACGGGAAGGAAAATCGGGCGATGGCGACCGACGGACGGAAAGCGGATTAAATTATCCCCCCGGAAGGGATGCCGAGTAAGTCTCGGTTTTGTGGGATTATGCATAATTATCGAAATAATTGTTATTAACGAAGAGTTATAGAGGGATACGATATTGGAAAAACGGGTCGACCGCCGCCGAGGTGTGGTTTCTTTCTCTGGAAGATGTTGCCAAGCGATGATATATGAAGGGTATGAAATAATTGGTTATAAGCATTGTTTCCTCGGGTGGTGCTGCACCATCATGAATAGGCTGATGATCACGAGGGTGGCCTGGAAGTGGTCTGGCTTTATAAAGTAATGAGTTCATTCGAATTATATTCCTAGAAAAATGCACCCCAAGCGAACGAAAGGCGGTGTGATGGACAGGGAAAAGAGCTTTTGCGATCTGCATGTTTGCATCCAGTTGTGATCCAATGCATGATAAATAATCTTGAATGTATTCCGAGTGCCAACGCAATATTCAACACGAAAAAAAAAATATGCACATAATTAATGGTAAAAATCCATAAGTCATTCTAATAGATTTGATTTGCCACACATAATCATAATCCCATTAGAAGGGCAAATGAAAATTATGTGTCAAATGAATAATATGTGCGGCCACACATGGATTTAAGATGAACCAAAAGAACTATGTGTCCTGCACATAGATTTCATTGTACAAAGCAGATTGCAAAAATCTATGTGTGGACACATAGAATCTATCAGTAAAATTTTCTAAGTGAAGGATCGGAGAATCTAATTTGTATGTCAGGAAACAGTTTTCCGGTTATAAAACAAAAATGTTCTAATGAAGTCCTCGATACGTTGCTAATAGACCCGGTCCATACCGTTAGCTTACAAGCCAGGCCAAGGCTCTGTTTGTGTTTGCTGTCTGAATCTCAATTACATGATTCATGGCTACACAGAAAAAAATCTTGTAGTAGAAACTACCATTTTACCCGACTACGCCTATCTTCTAAACTACCATGAAATTTCAGTCAAATTTACTACGTTTATCTTCAAACCTTCAACGTTTGTGGTATATTTGACAGACCTTATGTTGATACCAACTCTACTATGGTTGACTTCAATCGCAGGCATGGTAAAATCAAACGAATTTATAGTCAGGTGAAAATTGCTCAATTTGACCCTCGAAATGGTAGTTTCTACTGTGTTTTTTTTGCGTGTACACTTCATCAGCACTGTAGTCTACACGCTAATGTAAGATTACCGAAACTTAGGTTTTAATTTGACCGATAATTAGGTTTTGGTAGCAAACCGAAAAATTCGGTATAATTAACCGACACATTACGTTAAATTTTACTTATTTTTTAAGTAAAGTGGACCTACAAATGTTTACGTAATTTTGTTCCTCAAACTAGTTTAAAATTGTATCACTGTGCGTTGTACTGAAAATCAACACTACCGCTATTGCGAAGTTTTATGTTTCTTGTGTCGCCTCCTCGTTAAATACTTGTGTATTTTAATACCTGTACTTTAATAAACAACAAGAAATGAGCTTTAGGGACAATGATCTGTGGTTGCCAACCAGAAGGGCGAGTAAAACTATTTAGTATAGGCGGATCAAGTAAATTCCGGAGGAAATTGTAAAGACGGTTCTGCCCTTTGTAAACAAACATGCCAATCGTCGATTTCTCGCAAGCTTTAGTTAAGATCAGGACACCAATAGCACAATTCATTATTAAAAATGAGCTGTAATTCACGAAAATTCGACGATTAGAATGTTTGTTTCAAACACAGGACTGCCTTCGCAAATTTCTCCAGAGTTAAAATATTTACCTAATTCCAATGAAAAATTGTTTTTACTTTTCAATTCTAGATTACTGGAAATATGGAGGAACTTAAATTAAGGAGACAGAGGAAGAACCAGAAGACTCTGAGGAAGTCATTGCAAGTTAAGCCTGAAATAAAATCCGTTGACTTTTGTTGAACTCTGTCGTTCAACTGATACAGAACTATGTTCCGCTTAACTACTCTTTTCATTTGTTGTCTGTTTTGTTTAAATTGTTGAGTAGTAAGAGCTAGAAATAAAATACCTAATCAAAACCTGTATAAAATTCAAGTTTTTCAAAATCGTTCCAGAAATCTTCACTGATGTATCATGCGGGACCAAAAATCTTGATTGTGATATATTTTAGTTTGGCGAAATTTGATCTCACGTGATACCTGTCGTGATTCGTTAGAAAAAAAATCCGAACAATGAACTTGAAACCATTAAAATCGTCAATCTTTAAACATGTATAGTATAGCATTCCAAAAACCTAACACAAAAATAAAAATAAACTTAATTTTCGGTAAAAATAAACGATTCAAAAAGGTTATTTGTAACGTTTTTCGCTTGTCATCAACAATAGGCCATATGAATAAAAACGAGTTATTACTCACAAGAAAAACAGTTCGAGTAAAGTAAACTGTGAAAGCATTTGCTTAAATTTGTATGAATAAAGTTGTACTTTACTCGGAGTAAGTTCGAGTTTCGAATATAGCATTTGCTCCGACAAAAAAAAAATCTGATTTTTCTTAGGTACACACAAATAAATCTTTCAACAAAATATTGTGTTGGTGTTCAATGCAAACTTTCTATTTGTTTCAATTCATAAAAAAAATCCAAATTAATTCAAAATTTCATTCAAATCAAACCAATAAAATTATTTGAAGTAATCACCGCTATGTGTTATTTATTTTAATAATATTTGATTCATAACAATCACATTTATTTTTAAACTCAAATGATTGATTTATTGCTTGAACAAAATATTTTTATGAGCGCATATTTCATACTGTCAGCCTGCCGATTGTTCAAAAGTGTCTAAGTGCTGACGATATGGCAATTTGCTGTGTCTGCCTCTGCCTTTCTTATGTAAGTTTAAACATATTCAATTATAACTTTTTAAACAGATTATTAACGAGTTATTCTTTTTGCAGATAACAGACAAACCAATTTACTGGCATCAAAACATGTTTTGAACAATAAAAAAATTCATTCAGTAGAGCATGAAATTTTGTTTCAATTAAATGGTCTGTTGAATTAGTTCATCATTGATTATTATTTTAACAAATGCGTTTAGTTGGTTTAAGAAAACATTTTATTTTGAGCAATAAAACGTGATGTTCATAATCCATGCTATAATTCATGAAGTTTTATTTCAACTCAAAGGTTTTGTTGAATTAGGTCATCAGTTTTGTTGGTCCATATTCAAACCAACGTTTTAGTTTTATTGATATTGGTAAAACTACGTATTTTTTTGCGTGTAGAAAAAATAATTGTTGATAAACCAAAAAAATGTTTGAAATATCAATATGGGAAGATGTTTGACGATTCCCTCAACGAGGAGTATCTGGAGGATGAACAGAATCACAGTAAGTTTTTTCTATTTACCAATATTACAAACATGCCAACTAAATGCTATTTTCTTTCTTTTGAGGAGTGGATAGTGAAAATGGAAAACAGAATCCAACGGGCAGCGAAACTATCGGCACAAAAACTGTTGATGATGCGAAGTTTGTGTATATTCGGGCATTTTTTGGAAAACTTTTCAGGAAAAATCTCAAACGCCGTCAGCAAAGCAGTAAAGGACATGTCCGTTCAGCAAGTGATAAAAACATGAGGCAAAGAGTCAAAGTAAAGTCAGATTGCAAACCGCAAAATTGTTCTGAACAAATAGCAAAGAAAGTTTTTCCAGTTGATGGAAGGCGTTGTGTTAGTACAACCGCATGACCCTAGTAAGCTGGAGGAACATTTTTCAAATTGACTTTTCTGTTGTAATGTAAATTTAAACAATTTTGTTGTTGTTTTTTCTTTTTTTCTTTTTTTTTTGACTTTTACCTATTGGTCATTTGTTCCCTCAAAACAATGTTGTGATTGCTGTGGTGTAAATCATACCATGCAAATAAAACGTTTCAACAGAAATATTTATTTTTTACTTGGAATCCGGGTTCGCCAAAAACACTTCATCCGCAGACAGACGTTCGACTTCATCTCATTAAGCTGTGTAAAAACATGGCGTCCCTCGAGATATCAAGTAGCAATAAGCTAATAGATGGCGCCACAGATTTGTTTTGATTGGTAAGGGAAAAATGGGTTGCCAGTCAAACTGTTAGTTTTAATGTAGCAATTAGTTCACAAGGCGGCGCTACTGTGCAAGATGAAATTTTACACAACAAATTTGAATTCTTTTGTTCGAGCTTGAACGTCTGTCTGCGCTTCATCCTTTGCATATTTGATTATACTCCTCCTCGGGTTCCAAAATCATCTTCCAAAAATGTTTGTGCTACAAAGTTCACATTTTCTTGAATAAAAAAAACCGGTAGCGTTGCTAGAAGTTATCATCGTCACCTTCTCTCTTCTTTCACTGAAAAATCAAAACTTTGATAAACACTTTTACGTCAACTACCATTGGAAATGATAAATTTACAAAATCTTCCACGTAAATTTTATGTTGTTCCTTCCACGCAACATACGATTCTGTTCGTTCGATTTCAACTGAGTATGGTGTGCAGGTGCCTCAAGATTTTGTGAACATTTACTCAGATTATATCTTTTATTCATATGGATTTGGATGTTCGAAAAGTAAATGCTCGAATTCTTGCTTTTGTCATATCGACGTAAGTAAATGCTCAAGTAAAAGGTTTGACGTACGCATTTGAGCAAAGTAAAAGCTTTTACTCACTTTATTCATATGACCTAATACCGAATTTTTGGTAATCTATGTTTACCGATAATTTCAGTATGTGCTCTTTTATGCGGTTTTCGGTATTTTTCACCGACTTCTCCGTATTCTTGTCTTAGCATGTACCGCAGGGTGCGTCCAACATCTTTACACTAAGGTTTTTTTTGCACGGGGGATACGTTCCACTTTTAGTATGGAACCGTGTAAAAAAGACTAAAAGAGTTGATAAATTCACATGCTTGAACATTTTATATTGCTTCGATTTTGTTTCTATGCGTTACTATTCCATTCAGTGGTCAAAATATAGTTTTTAAAATTTTGAGTATTTACACCAAAAATTGTGAATTTTTTGACAAACTGCCATATGATTACTTTTGGCCCAAAACGTAAAATGTGATTTGAATTAGGTCGACAAGTTGTTCCGTTCTGGAGTTATCGCCGAGAACAACCCGTGTAAAAAAAACCGTTCAAAAAAAAAACCTTAGTGTACTGCACTCCTGTTTCATTTTACTCCATTTTTGAGTACAGTTGTATACTATACACACTCAGATTATTTTACAGAAATCTGTAAGGTTTTACCGAATTCTCAACAGCTGAACGTTCGGTAATCCGATTTTACGAATTTCGGTAAAATTTTGTATCTGTGATATCTGTAAAATTTCACCGAAATCCGTAAAATCGGAATACCGAACGTTCAGCTGTTGAGAATTCGGTAAAACTTTACAGATTTCTGTAAAAAAATCTAAGTGTGTATCTTTTGTTTAATGGAAATGTTACTCAATTTTCGTAAAAAGTGGATCCACTCATAAAATTGAATGGATCCACAATTCACAAAAATTAGGTAACATTTCCGTGAGTGAAAAAGAGATAGTATACAATTGTACTAAAAAATTGAGTAAAATGAAACGGGAGTGCAAGGGAGCAATGGAACAAACTCTTTTGCTTATTACAGCGCTCCTGCAGTTTTTGACGTCTATTCGTAGACAAGCAAACGTTCATTAATTACATCATGCAAAAAGTGACTTTTTATAAACCTTGGCACGTTTTTTGTAAGGACCTTCAATTTTTTTGTATGGATCGTCACGTTTTCCCAAACCCCTTCTAACACCCCCCCCCCCCCCTACTGCGTGACATAATTAATGGACCTTCCCCAATACAAAAAACCATAACAGTGTATTATTTTTGCAATTTTTAAAAAGCTCTCCTTTTGGAGACAGTCACCGTGCAAGAGGAGCTTGCGTCCAAGCTAGCTGAAGTGTTGAAGTTTCCTCGACTAACATCGTATGGCGGTGCTCTAAACATACTGGGAAACCTTGACGACGACTCGGAATCTTTAAAGTAAACGCAGGAGTGGGTCAGCTCCATGGAAATGTGGTGAATTCCGTCAGAATTAGCCTACACACTCAGATTATTTTACAGAAATCTGTTAAACTTTACCGAATTCTCAACAGCTGAACGTTCGGTAATCCGATTTTACGGATTTCGGTAAAATTTTACCGAAATCCGGTAAATTTTTTACAGATATCTGTAAAATTTCACCAAAATCCGTAAAATCGGATTACCGAACGTTCAGCTGTTGAGAATTCGGTAAAACTTTACAGATTTCTGTAAAAAAATCTAAGTGTGTAGGTATGTCTGATCGCGGTTTGAGTAAAAATTCTTATGAGCCTACTCGCAATTCCGAAACCTAATGTTATTTGCCATCATCGCACAGATTTGGAATAAGTTGAACGACCAAGTTCAGACGACACTCGATGGATGTCTCTTAATTTATGATTAGTTCAAGCGCAGACAGACGTTCGACTTCATCTCATTAAGCTGTGTAAAAACATGGCGTCCCTCGAGATATCAAGTAGCAATAAGCTAATAGATGGCGCCACAGATTTGTTTTGATTGGTAAGGGAAAAATGGGTTGCCAGTCAAACTGTTAGTTTTAATGTAGCAATTAGTTCACAAGGCGGCGCTACTGTGCAAGATGAAATTTTACACAACAAATTTGAATTCTTTTGTTCGAGCTTGAACGTCTGTCTGCGGTTCAAGTCTCCTTCTACAAGTCTCCTGCTTGCAGCAAGGGTCCTGGCAGATTTAAGTTTATTTCGGGGATAAGTTCATAAGCATAAGCAAACCTCAACATCTCAGACCGCAACCAAAAAGCAGTACCGTGCAACGGATTCGTCTCCGGGAAGGCTACAAAACATACCGTGCTTGTAGACAACGAAATAGGAATGTGAGCAGAATCCGTGCCAGAAAACTGTAAGATCAGGTGTTGACAAAATTCAATGGCTGTCTCCTCATGGATGATGAAGCCTATATAAAGGCCGATTTCAAACAGCTACCGCGAAAAAAATTTAATTGGCTACGGCTCGGGGAGATGTTTCTGCCAAACTCAAGCACAGAGAACTCGCATCGCAGCATTTCGGCAAAAATGAATGGATTTTTCAATAAGACTGGGCGCCTGCTCATGGAACAAAAAAGATTATTATTCTTTTCGAACGCATTTTCCCAAACATTTTAACGAAAGTTGAATGGCCTTCTAACTTACCGGATTTGAATCCGATGGGCTATTCGGAATGATCCATCTTGGAGTCAAGAGCCTGCAGTACAACACAGAAACAAAAGCGTTTACGAAAATGAAAACGGACCGTGAACTAGTTCACGTTTTCAGGATTTTTACCTAAAAACGTGATTTAGTTCATGATTACGTGATTCAGTTCACGGTGTATTTTAGCTTGTTCTCGAATTCATGACTGCAGTTCACAGATCCGGGCACGGATTTTTTTCCGTGAACACATAAATCACTACACTGAACCAAGAAACAACATTAAAATTATTAAAAACATCACATAGCTTCACACAGATCATATACCTATTCATTTTATGTGTCTCCATTGAATGTCATGTGAAAAACACATAAATAGTATTATGATACCCAATAATACTCATCTGACAAAACGATACATTGTATGAGAACGAAGGTTAAGTGTGTTGTCAGATGAATCTTATGTGATTTTCAAATATGAAAAAAATGTGGTTTCCCTAGCAGTATTTTCACAATGGCGAATCGGAGTATTCCACTGCTGGCGGATTTTGGCTTCTAGAAGAAATCACTGGAAATTTTACAGCACATTTTTCGTAAAACCTACATGATGAGAAAATTTAATCTCTTTATTATATAAGAGTGTGAAGTGGAATTCAGTTAACGCATTTGGTCGACGATTTTGCACACAGTTTGTATTTACGAGTACATCGATGCCTGGAGGAAACGGAATGTATGTATTCTGGCGCATAACAAGTGAACGTAAATAATTTATCTACTATTTCGTTAATTTATGTTTCACAGAAGCCAAATGTTCTTTGAGCGTTAAGGAACAATCAACTTCTATCGAGGACTCAGGAGTCATCGACTTGAACGACAGGAGGCTCTCAGAAATACTCGAGATCTCTGGTGTTAATGATGGACAACGTCTTGAACCCGGCGATGCAGTCTGCGGTCACAGCTGAAACGTCCAGACCATTGTTTAAATCTTTTGTTTAATTGTTTTATTATTCAACTCCAATGACATGTAAATATTAAAAAATCTCAAAATAAATTCATTTCAAAACTACAGGTATACCTCGATAGTACGTACATCAACTTTCTCACTTCGAATTGAAATTGCATAAAAACTACTGATTGTATCTGAAATCTAATACAACCAAAAGAAAGAACAGAAGCTGCTCTTTCCAATAGTCATATGAGATCAGAAGTTCAATCAGTAGTTTTTATGCGATTGCGATTTGAAGTGAGAAACTTGATGTACGTACTATCGAGGTATACCTGTATTAATATATCACATGCAATTTATTAAAGATGTCAATCATTCTTATTGAAATTTCACATGAATTACATAAACCAATACTAATAATTCTCATTGGGATTTCACATAAAAGGTATGTGACTGTTCCAATGAATATAATATGAACTATCTCTTTAAGTGTTTAAGTGTTTTTCACATAGAAGTTATGTGAAAAGCTACATGGAAAATAACTATATGTGTTTTCAGATAAATTTTACATGATTTATCGGTTCAGTGTAGAACATCTAAAATCGTCTCTTTTAAAGGTTTGGGAACAAATACCTTTCGAAGAACATGAGGCCATCTTGGATAACTTCCCGAAATGTTTGAATACGCGCATTTCAGCACTAGGTGACCATTTTGAAATTAGCTAATAAAACATGTAATTTGTAAACATATGCAACCAGCGATCACATTTTTCATTATAACTCATAAAGTTTTTAAGCTGTAAGCGAGATTCAACTATTTATAAACTTGCAAAGATAAATTTGATAAGACATTCGGTAGCATGTATCACTAAAAGTTAAACAACTATTTTTATAATGCCATAAACTTTCGAGGGATGTGGATTTAATATCGGTCTATAGGCACCAAATTGGGTCTATTCGTGGATGCAACTTCGTCTCATTCGATGGATTTATTACTAAATGCAGTCTTGTACGGTTTTTTTTCTAGTTTTATAAATTAAGGCATTATAAGCTGTACTGGATTTACTTAATACAACATTTCACAACACAAACTAAAGTAAAACCAACAATCAATATGTAACTAGCGATTTGAAATTGGTTCACTGTTGTAGAACCCCTTGGTCAGAATTACACCTTGAAGCCAGCACCTTGTTATACATATTTGCGCCTTTGTTTTGATTTGCTGTGTTATTTTGACAGAGTATTTGAGAGTGTGTTCATGTGAGTTCATTATAAGGGGTGCATTATTGAGCTTGGGACCGAGCTTGGGACGATGTTCTAGTACTGACTGAGCCAAGAAAAAAATCGTTTTTGTATGGGACCTACTGGTCTTAGAGTTAGTCTATGGTAAAACTGCGTCGAAAAACTTAAGTGATGTTCATATATGATTTATTAGCCATTCAACAATGAAAACATTATAATTCACTATACAATGATTTTGTCTCTTCAATTTGTATTTAGATGAGCAACTCGAATATAAACAACCGCAAATTCATACATTTTCACTTGAAATTTTACCAATAACAACCTTTTTACTACGTTATTGATACAACAGGCCATATTTGGGGACACACAAAAAATATGTCCTCAACATTGGGTCTACGATTTTCTTGTAAAATCATTGTTATTTTAGCTATGTGAACAGTTAGTTCGTAACGTGTAACTATGTTCTGCACATCCAGACTTCATTACTTGACTTATCGATTCAATTAAGATGTAGAAGGAGATGTTCGCTCATCACCATGAGGCACCAAGAGAGAACAACAATGTTTTGGGCTAGAATGAAAGATATGAAGAGAAAGTTTTGATAGTTCCGCTAGTGTGCGGCAGGCTCGGAAACATAGCAGATGTTTTAGGAAAATTGAGCGAAAAGGGCATGTGTACAGTTGGACGCGAACCAACGACATTTTTGCCTAACATCCCACTAAGTCCGCCACTTCAACAGGCAAAAATGTCCGGTTGGAAGACGCTCATGTACCACTGTGGCTTGTATAGTTATTCTAGCGATCTATTGTGTGCACTCTGTTTATTGATGCGCACATTGGAGAGGAACTCTCTCCTTTTTTGGGTTTGTTTTTTTTTTGATTCGCACCGACTGACGATCACTAAAGTTTACACACCTTTAGTTTACCTTTTCGCTCAATTTTCCTAAAACATCTGCTATGTTTCCAAGCCTGCCGCACACTAGCGAAACTATCAAAACTTTCTCTTCATATCTTTCATTCTAGCCAAAAACATTGTTGTTCACTCTTGGTGCCTCATGGTGATGAGCGAACATCTCCTTCTACATCATAATCGTTACTCCTCGCACGGAGAATATATAACATAACAATTAATGTATGATTCAATTAAGCCAAATTTAGATCACTTGAAATCTTGTAGAACATCTGTTCGGCATACCCAGTGAAATCAAGATGCCTCAAAAGTTCAAGAAACCGAAAATTACGCGGAAGTGAACAACTATAAGATGATTAATATTCTCTCAATTGCTTCGGATTACATCTACCATGCTCATAGCAACATGATTTTATTGATTATCGCTAAATTAATGACACATTTGGTACATAGGCCGAATTAAGGAGCTAGGCTAACAGTACATCCCCTTACCCTACCAGTTGGTTATCCAGAAAATTTGGAAGCCGAGTTCATTGAGTTATCTCAAATTATAATATTCCGCCTACTAGATCACGAAATGAAATCTTTGGGTATAGGACCAAGTCTCCCTCGGTTGGTACAAAACACATGACCTTAGAAACCAATGGAAGCATAAAGTTGCCATAAGGCACAAAATGCTTGTAGAAACTCTAATTTAACCAAATCCTTCAATCGTAGTTTAAGGTGGATTAGAATAGATTGCTCCTCGATGCAGGATGCAGGTATTAGGTCTAGTAGTAAAATTAGTAGTAGTAAAAGGGGATTTCCCCTCTTGCCTACCCTGCATGGGGTAGTATTATTATTAGTAATAGCAAAGGGTTATGCGACTGATCGGATACTACCGTTCAAATGCCTTCCGCTCGTTTTCAAACTTGTATCTTTCAATTTCAAAGCCTGCCGTTGCCCTATACGGAACTATCAATACACTTTCTCTTCATGTCTATTCGTTCTAGCAATAAATTACTGTCCACTCCTAGCGCTTCGCATGTAGATGAGAAATTATCTACTTCTGCAAACTTCATCAAAGATCGCTACTTCCGCGCATGGGAGAATACAAAAAATAACAATCAAATGGTAGAACAATCGTAGAATGTAGTTGTACAAATTGAAAGTGTTCCCCCAATCGAAAAACAGCACCACATTTTGTGAGTTGTTTGGTTTGAGTGGGTCCAAATCGACTCTCAAGTGTTTCTTAAAATTTACCTTGTTTTCTCACTGAAAAACTACCATCACACTTTGTTAGTGGCCTAAAAGGCATTCTTACTGTTGGTGTTAAATGGGGCTATATCGTCTCTTAAGCGTTATGTTAATTAACCTAGTTTTTTCAATGAAAAAACACCCACTTTGTTAGTGACCCCAACAGCATCTATACTGTTGGTCCAAGTCGGACCAAATTGACTCGCAAGTGAGTATAAAAAAATAACTAGTTTACCCAATGTAAACCACCATCACACTATGGCCTTAATAGCATCCTTGCTGTTGGTTTAAATTGGAACTTATATTTGAATAACTCTTTTGCGTTACTCCTTTAATCATATAAATGAAAAATAATATAAAATATTTTGAAAAACTGTTTGCATAAGTCACCGGATACCCATTGAAATTATAACGAAAACGAACGATAATAATTATCAGACCAGTTTGAGTTTATAATTTAATGCAGAGACGAATTTTGATTTAACTAATACTACTGCAAAACGCTTATTTGCAATTTTACCAGAAAACATCGGTAGCTCAACGAAGTAACGTTATTTTAAAGGGCGATACGGTCAAAATTTGGTCAATATCAACTTGACGTATTTCTTTCAATTTTGCATTTAAAAAACCTGAACACCCCTCATTTTGAAGGTGTGTGTGTGTAGAATGTTGCTCCTATTTTGATTTTGGAATTCAATCTTCAGTTGTCAAAATGCCGTCCTAGCAAGAAGAGCAGCGTATCAAAATTTTGCTCGCGCATCGCGAAAATTCGAGCTACTCGCACGCAAAGTTGGCAAAATCGCTAAAAGTTGCCAAATCAACCGTTACAAATGTAATTAAAGTGTTTGGGGAACGTTTGTCGACAGCCAGGAAGTCTGGATCGGGGGAAATCGAAAACCGGAAGCCGCTGAGACGACAAAGAGAGTTGCCGGTAGTTTCAAGCGAAACCCTAACCTATCTCTCCGAGATGCCGCAAATAAGCTGGGTGTATCGTCTACAACCGTGCATCGAGCCAAAAAACGAGCCGGACTATCGACTTACAAGAAGGTAGTGACTCCAAATCGCGATGATAAACAAAATACGACGGCAAAAGCGCGATCCCGGAGGCTGTACACGACGATGCTGACGAAGTTTGACTGCGTGGTAATGGACGACGAAACCTACGTCAAAGCCGACTACAAGCAGCTTCCGGGACAGGAGTTTTATACGGCAAAAGGAAGGGGAAAGGTAGCAGATATTTTCAAGCACACGAAACTGTCAAAGTTCGCAAAGAAATATCTGGTTTGGCAAGCCATCTGTACCTGTGGCTTGGAAAGCAGCATTTTCATAGCTTCCGGGACTGTCAACCAAGAAATTTACGTGAAAGAGTGTTTGAATAAACGTCTGCTGCCTTTCCTGAAGAAACGCGGTTGTTCCGTACTGTTTTGGCCGGATTTGGCATCTTGCCATTACGGTAAAAAGGCCATGGAGTGGTACGCCGCCAACAACGTGCAGGTGGTTCCCAAGGACAAGAACCCTCCCAACACGCCAGAGCTCCGCCCAATTGAGAAATACTGGGCTATTGTCAAGCGGAACCTAAAGAAGACCAAAAAAACTGCTAAGGACGAGCAGCAGTTCAAGGCAAACTGGCTTTCTGCGGCGAAGAAGGTGGACAAGGTGGCTGTACAAAATCTGATGGCAGGGGTCAAGCGTAAGGCCCGGCAATTCGGATTTGGAAAAGCGGAAGCCTAACTGAATATTTTTCCTGAATTTTATACTAATTGAACTTGAAAAAGAAATTTAATTTGATTTTTTAAATAAACGATTTCACCGATTTACACGCGTTTTCCCTTGACCAAATTTTGACCGTATCACCCTTTACTTCCCAAACGCAGGGAAACAGTTAGTTGGATTGCAGAATTACGTAGAAATACTAAAGTATATTGAAGTGTTGAACAGTGATGAGGTCCTTATGAATTTGTAAACATAGGAAATTATTAATAAATCTTTTTTCATCATGGTATAATACAAACGGCACTTGCCTTCATCAAGTGGAATGCCTTATAATTATGTTTGCTGCAAATCTAGAATTTTGTTGAAAACATCGAAATCATGTCCAACGGGGGCAAACTAGACAGATTCAGTTCCAGATGAGACATTTGCGGAATTCAGAAGCCTTTTTTAAAATGTAAAAAGTTTCCTCGGTTGCGATCTAAAAACTGTAATCAAACCATCAGTAGTTTGAAGTCAGAATGGGTCGAAAATCTGAATCTGCATTCAGAGCAAATGATTCACCCGGTAATATTGTTCATCAGCACAATTGGTTCCCTCGCATCCAGAGTTTTCACCTTACATATTCAGACCCAATTTAAATTATTGTTCGAGATCCTGTCACACGGCTTGCCATTCCATTGACAGTTTATAATCATTGCCACTACTTACGTGCATGTGCAATTCACTCTCGAAGTGTAACTGCTGCATCATCAATCCAGCAGTTGCTAAGAGTACATTCACGAGTGCACCGGGAATGCTGCAAAAAGCAACAGCAACGGTCAAGAAAAAGGAGTTAATCCTTTAATTTTGCATTAATCTGCCTCCTCAAAGTTCCCTTAGCCCTCGTCCAAGACTGGTCTATATCGAACCAACAGTACAGAAATAAATTATTCCAAAACCATAAACGTATTCGGAGCACTGCCATAAGAAACCTTTATTATCGACTATTTCCTTATTCTGCAGTGTCGGATAAATCTGGTTTTACGTGATGTGCAGTCAAGTTGTATATGGTGGAATCCATCAACTTCTTACTTACTTCAAAATTATTGTAAACCACTGCCACTCATCGATTGTGTGGTACTGTGCACTTCCACCCTCTAGCACCTCTAGGGTCTCGCGAATGCCTTCGCTGATTCAAAATTCAGACAATGGATCCGGTCGAAGGAAAGACAAAGTAAAACCCGAGTGACTGTACAAAAGGGAGCAACCTCCACTCCACCCTTTCCTTGACGGTCGCAAACTTGAATGGAAACTTGCTTCGAACGCGGGCTTGATGAGATGAGTCTTGAGCTCTGATTGAATAATTTTAAATAATCGAATTATTTTATTCTGTGGTTTTTGTCTCTGATTCGATTTACCCCCCTCACTCACAAGAGTCGCATTTATTATATTAAAAATTTAATTTCATTTCTTTTAATTCTTTATTTCTGCCGTGGTCTCAGTGTTACTTCCTTTCAGTTCCATTATGTTCGCGGTTCTCGTTGTGTCGTCGTCCTGCTTTTGGTCACTTTTTTCCACTCTGCTTTCTGTGCTGTTTCTTCCACTTCTTGGACGGTTCTCTTAGGGCTCGGGACTGAGCTGGAGGCTTAAGCAAGGCGGGAGTGGGATTCTGAGTAAACCTCTTGTTTAGGGTTTGTACGTTTTTTTTTGGCCTGTTAGCGGCATACGCACTTCATTCAACGTTACGTCCGACGACGGTGAATGGGAGGCGGTCCATGGGTGGATCCCAAATGTGCTAATGGGGCGCTACTTTATGAAAGTGATATGTGAATTTGTGGATCGGTTGGATAGATCGTATGCAGTTGTATCCGTTGCTTTTCAATTTGGATTAACGGATGTGCAGATGAAAATGCTTAAAAAAACAATTGGAAAACTAAACCGTTGGGATTTCCGCGCATAAGGAATGCATAATAACATTATTTTTTGTAACATCATTTCAGTAAAATCAACCACACAACATACAATTTGGAGCTAATTAAATCATTTCCCAGTTACGAAAGCATAATATTGCCAAAAGAAGCTGTTGCTGCAAATATTCAAATTGTTTAGTTACTTCCTACACGGATAAAAATAATCATAACAAACGTATTGTAAATCTAATTTTTTTTGCATAGCGATTTACAACTAATATCTAATTAAAATTTTGTGAGGAAGTTCCAATAAAAACCACAGAAATAAAAACTACAACGAAATTCTTATGGTGTTGATACAATAGTTCTTAAGATGTTACTATGATAGCACATTGCATTTATCATAACGAGGAATAAAAACCATAAGCTCGACACTTACTTTCTACATGGAAGAAAATAAGGTATTCATCATAGTGAGGGATAAGAATCACAAGCTGATACATCGCTTCTAATTGGGTTTAAGAATTATTTCTCGATGAGAGCACTATGGTACACGCAAAAAAACCGCACTACCATTGCGAGGGTTAAATTGAGCGCAAACACCAACACTTTTCACCTGACTATAAATGCGTTTGATTTTACCATGCCTGCCATTATATCAACCATGGCGGCTGCATTGGTGCGGTTAATATCAATATGAGGTCTGTCAAATATAACACAAACCTTGAAAGTTTTACCATAAACGTAGTAAATTTGACTGAAGTTTCAAGGCAGTTTTAAAGATGGGCGTACTCGGGTAAAATGGAAGTTTTTACTACAAGATTTTTTTCTGTAGAGTAAACGCAATATTTCCCGACAAAAATCATTATCTCAAAAACCTTTAGCCGTTGAAGTTCGATGTCTTCGGGAGAGTTTGCCTGCATGAAAAGATTTTTCTTTTAAAGGGTAAAGTGACTAAGATGGCCCAATTTTTTCGAGATTATTGTTTTGACTTGTTATTTAGAGGAGTGCATACTTCAACAAAGTCCCGTGTATCCGCCAATAGATAAATATTTTCTTTTAAAGGCACTTCTTAAAAATCACATTTACGAGCGTATTAGTAGAATGATTGTAATTGGAAAACTAGGAAAATATAAATGAACATTTCACTTTAAAAGTGTAAAATAAAAAACTGAAACATTTTTTAAAACTATACTAGTAAACGCGAGCAAATTTCGTAAAATTCCACTACAGAACGCTTATCTTTTGACAGATTGGCGTCTTTTGACCGCGATTTAAAGACTTCTTCAGTGTTGAGTGCTCGACTGGGAGAGAACACCGCAGTAGGTCTAGTATTTGTAGTAGATTTTTGTGTACCTAAAATGTGTGTGGTGTTTTGTGTTCGTTGTACCTAAGAGATGTGTCTTTTATTTCTTGTGGACAAACTCTCCCGAAGTCATCAAGCTTCTAGCGCTGAGGGTTTTTGAGTAATTGATTTTTGTCGAACAATAATGCGTTTTCTACCATAGTGCTGTGTAACGGTTTCTCATTTGTGAGTCATTGATATGCATTTGCCAATAGGACATTTCAGAAGTTAAATTTAATAAAAAGTATAAAGAACTCGTGGCACTTATCGTGGCATTGACCTTACGAATTTGCCATATTGATGTACAATCATACTCTACAGTGATTGCAACAATTACATCCAGTTATATACCACATTTGACTGAATAAATCTTTAGTAACTCGTCACTTCAATCCAATTTAATGATGAAAAACTTTCGATCGCCATTTCAACTTTTTTTTTAATCCAAATTCAATTAAAAGTATGTGTCAAAGTTAATAACTTTCAGTCATAAGGTGAAACACACACTTTTCATTGGGTTTGAAAATAGAAACTATGTATCAATGTAATATGTGTCAAGTAAAACGTAAACGAAAATTATTTTAATTGATGTGAAATAAATGTGATAGTAACACATAAAAGGTATAACTTTGAATTAATATTTTCATTATTTGATGTTTAATCAGTGTAGACAAGATTATCAAGATGCGTATCATGTTCTTTATGGCTAGCCCACAGTTGATACGTTGCGGATGCGTTTGCGTGAATTTGACAGTATTCCCATAGACTTTCTGTCAAATTTACGTCAACGCATCCGCAATGTATCAATTGTGGGTGGCCCTTTAGTCTTGTGCTGAGCAATGTAGAGTCAACCACATGTACCACAACAATAAAAGTTCAATAAGTCTGTAAAATTTGAGATCCATATGGTAGAACAATTTTTTTCTTCAAATATCATCCCCTATCGCTCCTTAAAATATTTGCACTAAGGAACCAAACACCCTGTATGTGAGATCTCGTCGTGCTGATTTGATTTGTAATTACACTTGACCCTGCACGCCTCGAACCTAAAGTGGGTTGCTCAAGCGATCGTCTTACCCTTCTGTGTAAGAAGAGTAAAAATATCTACAATTCAACATTTAGCAAAAATTACAACATATCGTCAACATTATATTCATCAAGTTCGAATATGAGCTCCACAGCGTTGAAAATAATAGTCGATGTAAATACGTTCAACCGAAAATTTGTTCTAGGATTCACTCGATTTGACAGAACCAGTGAGCCAAAATCATCGGGGTACATTGACTTTACTCTGGAGCTGTCAAGCTGTTACCGGATTGGTTATGATATATGTAAAAAACTTTACCAAATTTATCGTTTTTAGGGGTTAGTTCTTTCATCCTGTTCAACTTTCCACATTTGAGGGAAGTATATAAGCTCGAGTGTACCGGAATTGTCAGGATTGAGAATCCACTAAGAGTAAACAAAGAAATATTTGAGGCGTACTGTTCACCATTTCATACATCTACCTTACGATTATTGTACGCAAATGAAATCAGTCATGAAAGTCATAAGGCGTTTTATGAAATTGATAAGATTGACTTGCTCATAACAATCAACTGAGGGAATCAAAGTTACACACATGGACGTCATAAGGGCCTTATGAAATCAAAATTTAGTGGGCTCATGAAGTTTCATAAGACAAATTTTAGGAATTTTGGTAGGTTTTCCACGCCAGTGTAGAAGTAGACAGCAATTTCTACTAGAACCAAACATGTGAAGAGAAAGTATTGACAAGTAAGAGCACGGCAGGTAGTGAAATTGCATAGATGTAGTTAAAATTGAGCGTAGGGCATGTTTGAAAGGCCGTACCCGATCAAACAGACAATACTTTCTACACAATCGTCTTCGTGGTCAAGTGGCTAGCGGTGTCACCCGTTGATCAAGCGATTGCTATTAAGTGACGGTTCGATTTTCACTCCAGCCTTTGGATTTTTAGAAAAAATTCAGGCCAGCCCCACAGGTGGATCTCTAAACAGCTGGGAATCAACCATCCGAGTGTTTCCCATGTGGTAAAATCGTTCAAAGAGACCCAGACGACCCAGTGGCGAGCTGGCAGCGGAAGAAAAGCGAAGACAACCGATCCCGTAAGCGCAAGGAATGTGAGGGATTACTTCAAGCGCAATCCGAACCATTCAATTCGGGACGTGGTCAAGGTGGTCAATTCTTCCGTCAGGCCAAATCCCACGCCAGGAAACTTTACCGCGAGTGGTTGGTGGCCTTAATTTATTTATTGCATCTTAATTTATTTATTTATTTTTTCATCTTAGCTCATCCGATATATTGTCTACAGGACACAAACTTAAAATTATAAAAAACCAGCATTACAAATAACGTGTGCATTAAAAAAATGGACTGTTTTCGGATGGTGATGAAAAAAGCTAAGACAGATAATTACTTTAGATAAATTTCCCATGGAAGGTAATTATTTAAGCTTACTTGCAAAAAAATTTACGCCCTTGCTAGTGGCCTTCCGGCATTTAACCGGAACACTCGCCATGGCGGACGAAAACATGCGTGTAGGCTTGTATTTAAGTTCATTCTTCGTTTTATTTATCAATTCTTCCTCAGTTTTTGCGACAAAATTGTTGGAATTGATCTTACGCTTCAGGTTGGCCCAGAGATTCTCGATGGGACGCAGATGGGGGACGTCGGGCGGGTTCGCCGACTTAGGTACCACATCGATATTCAACCGGTCCATCTCCTCCAACGATCGCTTCGAGTAGTGGGCCAACGCCAGATCCGCCCAGAACACCGCGTCTTCACCCTTATGATATTTCTTGATGAACGACCCAACTTTCGGCAGGCATTTCGTACTATAAATTTCCCCATTCACGGCCAGTCCGGAGCGAAAGAAGAGCGGCTTTGACATCTCCTTCTCGCTGATTGTCAGCCACAGCAGCACCTTCTTGAGGAACTTGGTGTGTGGAAAGAACTTCACCCCGGAGCTCACTTTCTTCGTGGGGGAAGTAAAATACGAAGTGCCCTGCCAGTCGTTGCCATCCAGCGTGAGACAGGTCTCGTCGTCCATCACCACCGCCACGTCGCGATTCGTCGGGAAAATCGAGTTGCCCATCTTATTCAGCCCCTGCCGCTGCGCCATTGCATGCAGCTCCGAAACCAGTGAACGTGACTTCCACTTCCTGAGGTACTTTTTCACTGTTTGACCGGTTGAACCGATCTCATGGCCAAGCGCACGCAGCGATGTAGCCACATTTCCCTCGGTCTTCCTCTTCAGCATTCTTTGGAGCTTCTTGTCGCTCAGGGTCGTGGGCCGCCCGGAATTGGCTTTCTTTCGATGCTTTCGAGGTATAAAAGACTTCTTTTTGAATCTACAAACAAAATATTGGCTTTTGATGCTTGGGAAGATGCCATGAAATAGTAGTGGGCTGTCTGGCTGATTTTCGGGGAATTCCTTGTCAACTTAGTTGTGGTTGAAAGTAAAAGTTTGACTAGGGCCGGTCCACGATTTTTTCGGTTTGGAAATTTTCTCGATTTCCCTGATTGGGGATATCCTTGGTCAGCCCAAAACTAAGGTGGCGGTTCCATTTGTGTTGGAACCTCATTGACTCTGTAGCGGGCAGGATCGGATATTGGCGTTTCTGATAATGTCCTTATACTGGACTCTGTGATTTGAATTGTAATAGAATTTTCTGATCGCTGGGAATACTTGCGAACATTTGTGGTTGACATCAATAGCTTTTCACAATTATTTATTTATTTATTTATTTATTTATTGATATAATTCCAACTGACTCAACATCTTATTGGAATGGGGAAAAGCCATGTGGCGTAAAAACCCCCTATTTCTAAATCATACACTACATAAATCAACATGAATAGAAAGAATACAAAACAAGCAAAACTAAATTAATTCTAGTACACACAAAAATTTGTCAGTAAACTTAAAATAATCTGTCGTGATGGAATCAGTCATCTAGTGTCTTCGCCATTAGTGCCAATACGTAGTAAATGCCACAATTTCTGAACGAGCGTCTCGTCATCCAACTACGCTGAATCCGTTGACGGAAGGTCTCAGCGGAACAGTTGAAGTCAAACAGAGCGTAGAGTTCATTGAAGCGCGATGACATGAATCGAATTGGATCGTGTTGGCCGTAGTTTTCTGCACGAGTTCCGAGCTGCAGAAAATTTCTTGTTCGCAGAACTCGTTCAGGAGCGTAGATGAACAGTTCGGCCAAAATTCCTGGAGAGTCGGTTTCGCCTAGTAGCACTTTTGCTGCGAAAACTGCTTGCATTACTGTACGCCTATGCTCCAAGGTTTCAATACCCAAGAGTAAGCAACGATCCTGGTACGCTGGAAGGTTGACAGGGTCATTCCACGGCAGATGACGGAGAGCATAACGAACAAATTTTCTTTGGACTGCTTCAATCCTCGCAATCCAGATTCTTTGATACGGGCACCACACCAATGCTCCAAATTCCAGAATAGAACGCACGAGAGAGCAGTACAATGCTTTCAGACAGGTGGGATCACGAAACTCGTCGGAGATCTTAAACATGAAACCGAGCTGTCTGTTTGCTTTGGTAATCATATCCGTGTAGTGTTGTCTAAATGTCAAACCGGAGTCAAGCGTGACTCCAAGGTCACGAACAGTATCAACTTTCTGCAGAGGTTGATTGTTTATCGTGTAATCAAACGCAATTGGGTGCAATTTTCGATGGAATGTGATAATGAAGCATTTACTAACACTCAGAGTGAGGAAATTCCTGGAACACCACTCTTCGAAGCTGCTGATCAAGTGCTGTAGTCGTAAACAATCAGCGAAGCATCGCACAGCCACATAAATTTTCACATCGTCTGCATAGAACGACCTGCAGTTAGGTGGAAGTAGCAGTCCAACCTCGTTGATGAAAATTGAGAACAGCAGTGGTCCCAAGTTGCTGCCTTGAGGTACGCCCGACATATTAGTAAAGTTGCTCGATTGAGCTGAGCCGATCTTCACACAGAGTATCCTGTCCGTTAGATAAGATTTAAACCAACGAACTAAGTTATTTGACACACCAAGTTTGTCTAACTTTGCCAAAAGTATAGCATGGTCGACCCGGTCGAAAGCAGCCTTAAGATCCGTGTAAACAACGTCGACTTGAGATCCAGTTTCCATATTCCGGAGACACGAGGAAACAAAAGGTGCAAGGTTGGTAGAAATCGATCTTCTGGGGTGAAATCCATGTTGTTCAGGAGAGATGTAGTGTCTGCAACTAGCGAACAACAAGTCGTTGACGATGATCTCGAAAACTTTTGAGCAGGCACAGAGCGATGTGATCCCTCGATAATTTTCGGCATTTTGTTTATCTCCTTTCTTGAAAATCGGGAACATGAACGAAGATTTCCAACGTGTTGGATATTTTCCCTGGCGTAACGAGATATTGAAAATCTTCAAAAGAGGAATCGTAAACACTGCAGAGCAATTCTTTAGTACACAAGAAGGAATTCCGTCAGGTCCTGCCACGTTTGAAAGTTTCAGCTTCCGGATTGCGGCTTCAACGAGGTCTGATGTAATCGCAGGAATATTGAAGTCGAACGCGTCTCTGGGAGTATCTCTGAGTGCTTCGCTGGCACGGTGTTATTGAATACACTTTTGAAGTGCTCAGAAAGGAGATCACATTTGTCCACTGGTGTGCTGGCGATTCTGTCGCCAAGATGAATTTCAACCGGTAGCCCGTTAACATTCCTTTTTGTGTTCACAAATGACCAGAACAACTTTGGGTTGCGCCGAAGGTTAGATTGGATTCGTTTTGAATAATTCTTATAAAGAAGACGATTGTACATTCGGTAATGGGTACTAGCTGTCGAAAAAAATCGCTTGGTGAATTGATTTCGAGTTTTGCAGTACTTACGAAGAGCCTTTGATCTCACACGTTTCAAGTACCGTAAATGAGCATTAGACCAAGGAGGTTTACGAGCAGGTCTCCTCAGCGGAACAAAATCTGATATAGCCCGAGACACTACCTCGTCAAAAAAATCAACCGCTTCATCGATAGTAGAGCACGAGTCAAGGAACTGCCAATTGACTTGAGACAAAGACTGGCTCATAGCAGCAAAATCAGTTCTACGGAAATTCAGTCCATGAGGGTCAACGATGTTATCGAAGGTAATAGGTACTGATAGATTGATAGTAATTTCCAGCGCAGGATGATCAGCGTCGAGGTTAATTAAAGGTTCGGAGGCTTCGACAACAGCACATTCCATTACGGCTGCTTCATTTGCCAACACAAGATCAAGCAGTCTCGAGTTACGATTTAACGTTGAATTTATTTGCGTTAAATTATGAAGGCTAAATCCATCAATCAAAGCACAGCAGGCGGGTGGCATATGCGAACTAAGAACGTCAATTGTGGGATGACCAATCATGGGAACATTCCAGACCAACCCAGACTGGTTATAATCGCCAAATAGTAAAGCGTAGTCGTTGTGATGTAAACGGGATAACACAGCGCCAATCGAACTGACATGGTCCTCAATGCTGCTTACATCAGATTTCCTATCGGGAGGTAAGTACATGGCGCCAATACTTAACTTCCTGTGTGCAGTTGTTATCTGGACCCATAACTGTTCGAGCGAAGGGTTAATAGGAGTAGGATCCAGGCAACTGTGAAGCCTTTTGGAAACTGCTATTAAGACGCCACCACCACGAGATTTCTTGCTATTAATGCGATTACGATCATTCCGAAAAACTGTGAACTGATCTCCAAATAGTTGAGCGGAATGAATTTGATCATTAAGCCAGGTTTCGGTTAGAACTATCACGTCAAAGTTGGACTCGACGACAGCTAAGAAGAAATCGTCTATTTTCGTTCGGAGACCACGAACATTTTGGTAATAGGCCAGTAGTCCGTGATGCAAAGCAGGCGTACAATCAGAGTGACTGGAATCGAAGGGCGCATCAGGTCTGGCTGGGCAAATAATGGAGTCGTACTTGCCTGAAGAAGCGTTTTGGAAGACCCTCTCCCCACTCCCACACGTAGGCCCGGGACGGCTGCAGATCGCTGGCGGGAATGGCTCGACTACGGTGAGGGGATCGAGGGCTTCCACAATACTATTCTCGGTGCGTCCCGGCATTCGGCTAACACTAGATGTTTCTTGAGGTGCTGTTTTCAAACTTCCTTGAAATAAGCTGGAATCGGAGAGCGAATCAGGTCTTGACGAGCTTGTAGGAAAGTGTATCGCTTTAAAGCAAATGAACAGTTTTGGAAGAAGTTTATATCTGTAGATGAAGTCAGTTCGGTTTTTGTTTTGCATAACTGGTTGAATTGTTTTTAAATAAATTATCTAATATATAATATCAAAATCTCGTGTAAATTTCTGTCCCTGAGACCGACACATGCAAGCGTCCTTTAGCGCATAAGAATGTGTTGAAAGAGATGAGAAAATAAATTCAACTGAACACATCTTTTGTCGAATTGCGTATGTTTCAGTTTCAGGAGATATAATTTTATACGAAATCTTTCTTTACGTTCCCCGACTATTATATTCCCTGACTTTACGTTCCAGGAGTATTTACAAACATGGATTAGGTCTCGTTTAAAATTCATAATTTTTAAGTGTGTAGATACATCGTCTAGCTCAAACCTTTGTAGGGGTAAGTGGCGGGACCATCATCATCATGCTCTGATTGTTGTCTAATAGTGCCAAGATGTTTTCGACACGGTGAAGTGCCATCCTTTGAACGCGCACACTTCTGAGTTGCTCCACTGTTTTTGCCGTCACGGTTAAAGTTCGACTGTCAAATTCTCAAGCAACACGCAAGTTTTATAACGGTTGAAAAAACTTTTACAAGACCAAATTTGGTATAAAGAAGCTTTCTCAACATAAAATTATGAAGATGTGTTACTCGGGTTTTGTCTGCTGACTCATGGGTTACTATGATTGATGCTGCATGGGTAGTTTCATCAGTGCGGGTGAAGGTAAACCCATGAAAAACCGGCAATTTGTGTCCATTTTGTTTAATGCAAACGTTACTAGCCAAAAAGTAAGCAGAAGATTCGCAAAATTCAAACAATTCTTCGACAGTGGAAAAAGCTTGCATAATAGCGGTTAGTGGTTCGTTGTTACTAAACGCTGTTCTATGGAATCGTGGTTGGAGAAGAGTGCCACTCCGTAATGCTCTCGGTGGCACTCGGATGTTAAATTGAGAGAGAAGCCGCGACCTGTCGACCTCTCCGTTAAAAAAATTGGCAACAAAAATCTCTTGTTGATTTTTCCTTCGGCGTTTCAAAGTATACAGTTGCAGCAGATTACAGGGATCTGAATACGGCGGGAGATTTTGCGGATCACGCCTTGGTAGATTACGCGATGCTATCCGGTTAAACCTGCGCTGTATTTTTTCTATTGTAAGCTCCAAGTCAATTATAAGGATGACAGAGCAAGGTGGCATTTTCTAGGAAAGGTCGTACCAGTGAGCAATAGAGAGCTTTCAGGCAGTACGGATCAGTGAAGTCTCTTGAGATTTTTGACACAAAACTTAGCTGGCGCTTAGCCTTTAAGATCACTGCAGAGTGGGTGAGGTTGAACGATAATTTATTATCCAGTAGAACACATAAAACTGGTCGTTTCTATGTAGAAAGACGCCATTGATGATATGGTCGAAAACAATCGGCTGCTTGATGCGGTAATACGACATTACTATACACTATGGAATGCTGATCATAAGTTTATTCCGACGGCCCCAATGAATCGATCCAATAATGATTGAAGACGAGTCCAATACTCGACAGTCTGTACCGCAAAAAACAGCTTTAGGTCATCGTCATACGCAAGCCTGCAGCCATCTCCAAGTCGTTGAAGTATAGAACAAACAGCGGCCGTCCAAGGTTGCTTCCCTGTAGAACACCTGACGAGTTTGTAAAAATAAAAACAGTACATTAAAGTGGACGCCAGGACTGGAATTTTTCGTTCGCGATTTTCGCCTGGATGTCCCGGAAGAAGAAGGTCGACAAAATGTTCTTGGTATGGCAGGCAACCTTCGGGTGCTGCAAGTTCGGCAAGCCGTACAAAACAATCGGCGCCATCATGTATACAGAAGCATGACTCCGGAAGCGCTTGCAGCCCTTCCTCCGGTCACACGAAGGTGACACTCTGTTTTGGCTGGATCTGACATCGTGCCATTACGAGAAACCGATGATGGAGTGGTACGAAACCAACGATGTTGTTTTTATGCCGAAGAAGGCAAATCCGCCAAAATCACCAGAAGGATGTCGAAGACCTTCAACCAACAAGGATTTGAAGAAAGTGTTATTGAAAGTGTGTAAGAAAGATGGCGCAACTGTTGAAAAAGATATAGGTTATATTTATTCCCTCAGAGTTTCAAAAATATCCGACTTAAAATGAATTTTTTGTGTTGCATTTTCTCGAGTACAATCTTTACAAAACCTATCAAAACTATCGAAGGGGAAATCAGTTGACTATTGTAGAGCAATTGTGAGTGCGTTAAGTATTGTGCTAGAAGAAAAAAATACGTTATTGGCGTCTTTCAATCCATTCCTGTCAACGTTTCCATCTTTTCCTACCAAAATCCCCGACACGATGAACTATACCGTAAAACTGTCCCCAGAGGCAACAAGCTAGCATGATTGCAGGAACGAGAAACCTGCGCTTCATTGTGATCGGCCAGAATTATTCTAATTGCAAGAATGCTTATCCCGTGTGGCCCCTCAGAAATGTTAATTCATTTACATCACGCACTACTAGCACCGCGTCGGTGATCTCATAGCGTCATTTACCGCGGCTTGTCTTTCGGAAGACGGGAAATAATCAGATAATTTTTATAATAATGGAAAATCGCAGAATAAATATACACACTCATCGCCGCAAAATACAAATTAAATATAAAAGTTGTATCTTCGATCTTGCATCTTGCAGTCGTGCGCGTGTTTACGCTTGCACAGGCCATGAGCAAAATAATGCGCACCGATTGGACACCATATCGACACGACGAGGCACAGAAAACCTTAATCCATCGAATCGGATCGAAATAATACAACCCTGTAGGTGTAATTTATTATTCAATAATTATCGAAATAAGTTCACCGTTGGCTATACGTTGTGGTTCTCTTTCTTCACGACGACGATTTCTTCAGTGTCTGGCCATTGTGAGCGCCTGCCCTTCCTACCCACCTTCTGCCACCCACAATCCATCCTCTGACCAATAGCCGCAACGCGTCAGTGAAAAATATTTTCTTTATTTTATTAAGAAAATGAAACCAGGATCAGCCAGGCTAAAGGAAAAGGTAACGAGACGATTCATGCAGTCCAAAGCCCCGCCGAAGAATAGAACGAGAAGAAGTTTCGAATACAATAGGAATTAAATAATTCAATAAAGAATATAAAAAATAATGTATGAAAATATAAATAATCAGCGGTTATTTTGTGTCTGAGTGTATGGCTATTTTACATATTAAGCCTGCACACCAGCTTTGCTCTTGGTCTTCAGCAGTACATCAACGGCGAAAGGGTTAAAGTGTGCTGTACATCCCGTTGATCTGCGAGAATAGTTGTTGCGAAGAGAGGAAGGACTAATGGGGGACATCGTTTTCAGGCAGACAGTGTGGAGTTGTGCCCTTCGTTACGCACGTGAAGTTGGTCATGTCGGGAGGATTCAGAATGAGGCTAGTTTTGTTTTAGTTGATTTCAGTTAACCAAATTACCCGAATCTGGAATTGAAATGTACTGTCTGTGAATTTGAATCCATTTTAACTTCGACAAATTAACACAATCTTTGGGGCTCCACATCTTTGGTAAACTGTTTATTGCCAATACTTATCAGAAATGTATGTACATAATGCTGTCAATTTAGGCAGCTTGGTGTTTGTTTTTGCAAAACGTAACTATCACCAATCTGCTAGTGTAATTTAATTTTCAATAGCAGAATTAATATTTGAAGTTACCAAATTGGACATTTTGAAGAAGTTCTAGATGTCGGTATCATATATCGGCAGTTGTGTTGCTAATAAGAAGATCTCTCGGTTCCTACCAAGAGTAAACAGTCGGCCTAAGCAACGTGACAACAGGAGTGAGCGGAAGATTCGGGCGACGAAAGATTTATGCACCCCACCGCGTTCGATCTCGCGATGCAACACACGCAGTGGATGCTGCGAACTGGATGTGGTTTTAATATGTTTTGTTCTGTTCCTGGAAAAGATGGTCAACTTATGTTGAGTGCAACGTTTGCCCAAGGGGTAGATGGAGCAAATCTCTGGCCATAGTTCAGTCCGATCCATCAGCATCACCTACAACAATTCATACAGATCCCATGAACGCGCACACAAACACATTCATGCCATTCGCGACCAATGTTCACCGCTGTGTTGTGCCGAGGCATGATCTTACTGGCTGGCGCAATATGCATATCATTTCAAAGATTGAGAAGCTCGCGTTCGTCCGAGATGTATGCAGGACTGTGGAAGACGGTCGGAAGAATGGAATACCGATACGAAATTAAAGTGTAGAATCTGCAACTAGCCCTTCGGGGTGCATTATCTCTATAGTTTGAGAAAATGAGTAGATCTGAAACCTGTATAACTCTGCTGCATGATCTATTGGAGTGAAGAGAAAATGTAATGGTCGCTGTATATGGTAAGGATCGTTTGCATTCGATAGACCATGAGAGGGCAAGGCATTAAGTTACCTGAGTGCAAAATTTAATCCATGATGATTCCACAGAAATATCAATACATTGTCAAATTATAGTTTTTTTCTTTTAACTAAACGGGATGGTCAAATTTCAGAGGTACTGTTCCCATTTGACCCTCATGTTCCTTTATTCCTATACTGAATCAAGAGATAAGAGAGTTAAAAGATGAATTTCTTCTGGTAATAATAGTTGTTTGCCTTTTATAATAAACAGAAACATATCAAACTGTTCCAATCGCGCCTCAATCCTTTGATTTAGCGTAGACTGAATAGCGGATGATAACATTAGTAAAGGGACATAAAATGATTGCCAATCTATAAGTATTTAAGAAATTCTTTAAATTGAAAAGTCCCTCAAAGCGGATAGTTCTTCCATGGCGGATGATTCTGAATCTTTATCTGGCAACAGTTTCTTTTTATTGTAGATTGGCCACTTGTCTCATAAAAAAAATCGCTAAACAATTTTTAAACAGTAAACTATGATTTATGGAACAAACATGTTTTTTTATGACCACTTCCACGGATAGTATGACAGAATTGGATACGGGAACGACCATATTTGATTTAAATGAACTCTGCACATTTTTCCGATGTAGGGAATGATATAGGGTAGGGAACGGCTTAATCAGGAGTCATTAAGCCAGGCGTCATTTTAATTTAAAATTAATCACCTAGAAAACCATTAGTTTTCTACCCAAAGCAACACACAAGTTTTATAACAGTTGAAAATACTTTTATATGACTAGATTTGGTTATATAGAAGCTAACTCAACATAAAATCATGAATATGTGTTACTCGGGATCTGCTGAAGAAGTTCGTTCAAATTTTGTCTTTGTGTATTTTGCATTTGGTCGCGTGTACTGCAGAGAATTTCTTCATCAGCTCCTTCTCACATCTAGGCATGCTGCCAGAATGTGATGTTGAACATTGAGTTTTATTTATTTCATATTTAGATGATCTGACATCACTATTTATATCATATTTCTTCCAGTTATTTGAGGTTGATCTATGCTTATAAATATATTGTTCATCATCTGGATCATATACAATAAAAAAATATGTTTCGGAGCTGTCCAATAGTACTCAACGATAAATAATGCTTCGTTGTTGAGCGTCAGCTATGACATCACTGTTGCTTTTGAGAGCGCCCATGTTATCTATCTTCTTTGTTAAAGGTCGGTGTTCGAAAGAAAGCATCCCGTTTGTCATCATATTCGCTTTGTCTACCATATCCGTGACCATCCACCATCAATGAGATCTATACAGGTGGAGAAGAAGTGGTTAAATTGTATAAGTATAATGCAAAATACTATCGATGTGTTCGTGAGATGATGCACAGCCTGTTTTTTGTAAACATAGATCTCCAAAATCAATAATTTACAAAAGCAGCAAATTACAAGATGGAATGTTTATTTTAGATAATTGGTATAGTTTTTAAAATGTTTCGGCTGCAAAATGCCTCTTTGTGCACTAAAAGGATGTGGAAAAAAAACCTAACTTGGTTTGTTATCATTCGCTTGTTTTTGGAGTTCTACGTCACTACCCGAAATCATGGATTGTTTACACATTTTTCGTTACTAATACCGACAAACATCCTGCTCTGTATAGATCTCATTGATCCACCATTACCAATCTATAGATCAATGACAAACTAAAGGGTCACCCACAATTGATACGTTGCGGATGCGTTGACGTAAATTTGACAGAAAAGTTATGGGAAAACTGTCAAATTCACGCAAACGCATCCGCAACGTATCAATTGAGGGCCAGCCATAAAAGTTTGGTCGTGTCTAGGACAGGACCTGCCAGCTGTTGGTGCAAAAACAACACGCTCGGAAGCTAACCAACCACTTATTACAGAGCCTGTTCGAGCTGATCAAATTGACGGCCAAGGAAGTCCCACGATGCGTGACCAATGTGCACCAGCACCGGATTCTGGACACCGTGATGAGTTCTATCGAGGATCAACTGCTGGAGGAGAGCTACCCTTCGTTGATTTCTCTGGCTTGTGCTGTGCGGGGATTTGTCTACTATCTGGTCAACTTGCTCGCTGTATGTGTATGTGTATGTGTGCATGTCTGTATTTATGAAAGAACTTATGAATGAATGAGAGGACGCACATGATTTTCCAACTCCGGCCCGATATTTGTGGGTAATAAATGCTTCCAGTAATACGATTTTGAATCAATTTTAATCACAGGTGGTATAACCATACCACAAATAAAATAATGAAACTACAAAGTTAAGAAACTTTTTTTTCAAAGGAATAAAAAAGAAAAAGCCTCTTTACCCAATTACCATAAAAACTGCATTTTATATTCATGGGTAGAACTAGCCCAGAATCAAGTAAATCGGGGGTTTACCCAATTTTGGGTTCCGAACCGGTTACCCAATTTTGAGTAGTTCCAATTTTTATGATTTTGGGTTACCTTTACTCAATTTTGGATAAATCCGGATGAGCGTGAAGACCATTTAGTTGTCAAAAAAGACCGTTTTTTATTGGTCGCTGTGACAACCGCCTCTACCGCCTCCGTTGAGTTACATTACAAGCAGTCAGTTTGTTGTTGGTTTGGCGGTGTTGCCAGTCACTGCTTTTTCACTTTTTTCGTTTGTGACAACTGAACAAATGCGGAAATAAAAGTTCACTTTCGCAGTGGTTTAATAAAAAAATATTAAAATTTTAAATTGAAAGATTTAAAAGTAACGCGTATTATTTATTTGAATTTTTGATATCATCTTTTTCTTCCCTGTAAGGCAGTTTTGTATTCGTAGAACCTCAAATTCGCGAACCTCTCTATTTAAAATATTGACAATTGTTAAACGTTTACTTTATTGAATATTACCAAGTATTAAATGAATATCGACGAATTTTGATTATATTTAATTTGGATTATTTTCAATGGGATTACTGTGTAAACATATCTGGCAACACTGGAGCGACCCCCGTATCATAGCAATCATAAATTTATAAGAGGTCATCTCTCTCTGAGCTGGCAGGTCCTGTCCTAGGGTCGTGTACGTCTGTCTCATAACCTGCTAGTAGACGAGTTTGTGATCATAGCAATCGACAAGTTTTGGTTGATTTTTTTCGAGAGCGGATGGGTAAAACGAGGGAACGGGTTGAGGAAGCTGACGTTTGCTGCAAATCGTGAACGGTCCTATTTCAGTGCGGCTTCGCACACATGCACGCAATCGCACTCAAACAATATTGATAATTTATGTACAGATTGTGAAGCTGAGGGAAACATTTGCATGATCGGAAATCAATTCGTGTGCTTTTAATAAGTCCCTGCAGTTGAGAACTTTATTCGATTGCATTCCATTAGTTATAAGGTTTTCTGAGTCTAATGCTCGTTTCTGAAGGTATGTTTCGATAGATCAGAAATAAGCAGAGGATCTGTAAAGTTTACCGAATTCTCAACAGCTGATCGTTCGGTAATCCGATTTAACGGATTTCGGTGAAATTTTACAGATATCTGTAAAAAATTTACCGGATTTCGGTAAAATTTTACTGAAATCCGTAAAATAGGATTACCGACCGTTCAGCTGTTGAGAATTCGGTAAAGTTTAACAGATTTCTGTTAAATAATCTGAGTGTCTAGTTTAATAACTTTCTCCAAAACTTCCGTTTTAAAATAAATGTCGGTAGCCTTAACCCTTTAGCCAATCTAATCAATATAAACTATATAAAATGTGATGTATAAACTTCATAAAACTATATATTCTAAAATGCGCATATTTATATGAAAACACTTGCAAAACTGTGAAAACATTCTCTCCTTGAAAATTTCTTTCTATTTCAAGCTTCTCCATCTTTAAATTTGTTTTGTTTGATTTCGTATCACTTCAAGATTGTCCAGTATTTTTTTTATAAAAACTTCCGCTGGGCCGATTGACAGTTCGAAAAATATTTTTTTTTTATGAAAAACTTAAATGGTCTTTTTCTCGGTGTGTATACAGACTACTCAGAAAAAAATATTGAATTTTAACAGGCGCGTAGAATTTGCCCTCATTTAATTCTCAAACAAAGCAAGCGTAAACAAGGATATTGTTTGCAATTTTCTATCAAATCTAGCATTCCCTTTATGTGCATTAGATAACGCAGAAAATTAAATGTTTCTTTTTATCTGTGTATTGTGAAAGGGGCTCAGCCTATTGAGGTGTTAAAGTAAAAAATGTTACCAATTTTATTACTTTATAAATACAGGTGCATAATCTTTTTTTTTTTAAGTTTTATAATCACAGGTGTACAATCAAGTCTGTCTTATAAAAACGGCGTATTTAAAAAGTAAAACCAACCTTTTGAATTTTCAAAATATCTCCTCAAAGATCTTGTTTTTATGTGGTCTACTGTCAATGTCTATTGAAAACAACCTTTAAAAAACAAATTGGCATAGTTTTCGATGGGTCTTAGTTCCGGTGCGTTGGGGGTGTTGGCCCTGTTGGCTTAGTACCACTCCAGGACAGCATTTGAATAGTGTCACGAAGCTAGATCCAGCAAGAAGATCGTAGGGCCCTCATGTTGCATCAACAGAGGAAGTAAACGCTTCTGTACACACTCCTTGAGGTGGATCTTCCCGTTTACAGTCCCAGTAGTAACGAGCGGTGCACTAGGTTGGCCACATGAGCAGATCGTTTGCCAAATCATGTATTTCATGACAAACTTTGAAAGTTTCTGCTTGCTCACTTCCTCCGGAACACCAAACTTGTGCTGGGCCCCGCCAGTTGGATGGAATCTTAAGTCACTACCAGGTGAATCCATATGCACATTCTTTCCATCTCTATTTCTACGCTATACGTTTTCTGCAATTAAAAGCAAGCAACAATTAGTGAAGATGTAAAAATACTGTTCAAATCCAACTCACTTTTTGTTTGGACAAATCCATAGGCAAGCATGGGAAAACTCATTCACTCGCTTGAGCACCACCGATTTAAAATAGCAAACCCTCGTGTGCTAACACAATAATGAACGAGTGTGATGTTTCCTATCACACGATTCTACACGAATCCTCGAAAACGAACATTGTAGAAAGAATAAACGAGAAAACAGAATCATGCGAAACAAATTTTCAGCTAGACGTTATATTGAATGAATGCGTTGCCACTGAACGCAAGCGATTTGAATAAGATTATTGAGATTATTTAGACTCAGAGAATGCAATCAGCTGGAAGGATCAGCAGAGATACGGTTTAAAATGATGCTTTATGTTTTTATGTTGCATTAGATTGCTTAACATCATATTAGATCATTATTTGAAATGTTAAATGATGTTTAAGGTATAATTTGAAGAAATGAGTGTGATTCAATAATTCTCTCTCAGCTGAATCCAGTGGGCGGTGAAGAACAGTAGCCCCGGAAGCTGCCGGAAGTCCGCCTTGATGTAAGTCCCATCATCCATGATGAGACAATGAGGCTTCGTCAGCATCTGGGTGTACAGTTTCTGGGCCAGAGACTTTCCCGTCGAATTTTGCCGTTCGTAACGATTTGGAGTCTTCTGCACTTTGTACGTATGCAGTCCCTGCCGGTCCTGGCTCTCTAAATGAAAGAATTGGACAGATTAAACTTTTTGACCACATCCCTGACCGATGCGTTGGGATTCTGCTTAAACGCTTCCACGACACGCTTGTGATCCGGAACACTAATAAAACATCCATTCTGACCGCATTTTTCCTTCCGTTCAGAGTTTTGTAGTAATGTTTAATCACACTTCTCACCGTTGACTGCATGATTCCAACTAGTTTTCCGATGTCCCGACGAGAGAATTGCAGATTTTCCGGGTGCTTGCGCAAGATCAATTCGCAACGTTGCTTTATGACTTAATTTGTTTTTTCAATTTCTGAAAAACTGACAGCCATAAAAATACACGAACAAGAAACACTCTAAACTACTTCTACCAGAATTTTCAAGAAAAAATACCCAATGGGTTATTTTCTACAGCGTTTTTTGCGTGATGCAATTTGATGTGGGACACTCTTTATTAGAGAATTAATAAACTAAAGAATTTATAGTGTTCCCATTCATGATTCATGAAGCTCATACTTTACTGAAGCTACCATTTCTACATAAAGTACTCCGGGGAAAGTTGAAGTGGAAGGCATAGCTACTAGCGGAAATTAGTAATCACTGTGATTAATTTTAAATACATAAAACATACCTAAACGCACCCTTTGACTGTCATAAAGGATTATTATGAGCAGCTGAACCTAGGACAGGACCTGCTAGCTTAAAGAGAGATGACCTCTTATAAATTTATGATTGCTATGATACGGGGGTCGCTCCAATGTTGCCTGATATGTTTACACAGTAATCCCATTGAAAATAATCAAAATCAAATATAATCAAAATTCGTCGATATTCTTTTAATACTCGGTAATATTCAATAAAGTAAACGTTTAACAATTGTCAATATTTTAAATAGAGAGGTTCGCGTATTTGAGGCTCTACGAATACAAAACTGCCTTACAGGGAAGAAAAGGATGATATTAAAAATTCAAATAAATAATACGCGTTACTTTCAAATCCTTTAATTTCAAATTTTAATTTTTTTAACTAAACCACTGCGAAAGTGAACTTTTATTTCCGCATTTGTTCAGTTGCCACAAACGAAAAAAGTGATAAAGCAGTGGCTAGCAACATCGCCAAACCAACAACAAACTGATTGCTTGTAATGTAACTTAACGGAAGCGGTAGAGGCGGTTGTCACAGCGACCAATAAAAAACGGTCTTTGACAGCTAAATGGTCTTGTTTTTGCACTAACAGCTGGCAGGTCCTGTCCTAGAGCTGAACGTGCCTCAAGGTTTTGTTTATTTACGTCCTGCGTAAAAACATACAATCTGTCATAATTTCTTCTCAGAGTAAGTGATTATTCAACAAAATTTTAATATTACTTTTTTCCGTACACATTTGCGAAGAGTACAGTATACCGGGAATTTTGAATATATCACCTGCAAAAAATTACAAAAAGTATCTGTCTTTAATTGCTTCTGATTAAATAAAGTCTCGCCAAGTTGAGTTGAACATTAGGGGCTGTGTATAAACTTCATGTGGTTTTAGACTTCTTCTCCTCCTACGTAAACATTTTTTTCCAAATACTTTTTCATTTCGTAGGCATTTTCCAGCAACACCCTCCACACCTATCAGTCCACGTGGTTTATTCATAGTTCTTTAGTCTAGAATCCCCTTTCTTGCATTTCTTAGCTTGTTTTAAAGCATAAACGTTGTCATATTCTAAGAAAACTTTATTTATAGATATGTTTTAACGGAAGGCCAGTTGAAACGATGTACAGCACAAATGATCCAGTATAAAATCATGTGTAAATAACCTTTTAATTGTAATTCTATATATTAGATAATATTTTGATAGTAGACAAAATAAAACGTTTCTAGCAAACAAGCGTAGATTTTTGAAATAAGAATTTCACATGATGATTTTTTACCATTAGCACGTCGGAGTTCCCTTCAAAGTTGATAAAACTATTGGACAAGTAATTCTCTTGGGCGGTGGTTGCATTCCATTATTCCAAATGTTTCGTCGAGATCGTGGTTCAAAGTTCTGGATGTAAGTCGGAGTTTCGAGTGATGTCAAGTCTCCTTTACTCGCTAGGCGGACATCTCTACAGAATTCACCTTGTCGATTGCATTTTATGTTGGTGCGGAACCGGTTATGACATCACTCACTCAGCTTGGCATTGCCCGGATAATGATGCGTCCCGAGTTCGACTATTGGATACCCTAATGGCCCGAGGTAGACAACCCTTTCGCGAGGTAAGAGATGTTTAGGGAATGCGTGCTCTTTGCAAGTTATTTACGCAAGCTATTTACGAAATCATCATCACCCCCCCTCCCCTCCAGTCTAGTAAATTCTCTGCCATTGTGTCCCAGTTATAGTAAAGGGTGTTTCGATCAAAATATAGTCGACTTAAACTTGACGAATTTCCTTTCATCGTGTAGTATCATGCCTCTATTTTGATTTTGAGATTAGCACTTCAGTTATCAAAATGTCGTCGAAGGAAGAGATTCAACGCATCAAAATTTTGCACGTGCATGGTGAAAATCCAAACAACTCTTACGCCAAGTTGGCGAAATTGTTGAATGTAGCTAAATCAACTGTTATCAACGTATTAAAAGTGTTCGGTGAACGTTTGTCGACAGCCAGGAAAGCTAGATCGGGGAGAAATCGAAAGCCGGAGGCCACAGCGACGACAAAAAGAGCTGTTTCGAGCGGAACCCTAACCTCTCCGTCTGAGATGTCGCAAGGAAGCTGGGAGTGGCACCTTTAAAAAACGAGCTGAACTGTCGACTTACAAGAAAATGGTGACTCCCAATCGCGACGAAAAACAAAACATGTGGGCCAAAGCACGATCGCGAAAGTTGCACACGGCGATGCTGACGATGTTCGACTGCGCGGTACATGACGATGAAACTTACGCCAAGGCAAACTTTAAACAGGTTCCTGGACAGGATTTTTATACGGCAACCGGACGGGAAAAGGTGGCAGATATTTTCAAGAACGTTAAACTCTCAGAGTTCGCGAAGAAATATCTGCTGTGGCAGGCCATCTGTACCTGTGACTTGAAGAGCATTGTGACCGGAACCGTCAATCGGGAAATTTATCTGAGCGAGTGCCAACAAAAACGTCTACTGCCTTTCCTGAAGCGACACAATTGTCCCGTTATATCTTAGCCGGATTTGGCATCTTACAAATAAGGAAAAAAAGGCCATGGAGTGGTATGCTGCCAACAACATTCAAGTGGTGCCCAAGGACAAGAACCCTCCCAACACGTCAGAGCTACGCCCGATTGAACAATATTAGGCCATCGTCAAGCGGAACCTTAAGAAGACTCAAAAAGCCGTTGTGAGCCAGAAACAGTTCAAGGCAAACTGACGTTCTGTGGCGAATACAGTGGACAAGGAGACTGTAAACAATCTTATGGCAGGTGTTAAACAAAAGACCCGGCAATTCACATTCGGTAAAAAGGAAGCTTAGCTGAATATTTCTCCTGTATTCTGTATTAACTGAACTTGAAGAAGAAAAAGAATTTGACTTATTAATAAAAATTTTGACCGACACACACACATTACTGTTTGACCCAATTTTGATCGGAACACCCTTTATCCTTTTGTTTTCGTGCCACTTGTACCTTCCCAGCAAGCTGTGGTCACCCATCTGCGGTTTTTTTTTTCCGAAAGGGCCTATAGTAATCGAGGAGTTGATAGCAGACGCAGGCAGCATGAGCAGCATTTATTAACTTAAATAAGTTACCTGCCTAGCCTTTTCCAAACGATGATGTGACCCACTAGCCTCGAGCTAGCCACGAGTAATTGGCACGGCCCAAACCTGCACCAAAAAGCTATACATTTTAATACAAATATTGATTACCGGCTCCGCAAAGTGTAACACACGTCTGAGCCTTACAAATAAATTAACTAATTAAAAAAAAGACGTTTCAACTTGCCCCAGTGCTCAAAAATGCCAGACCTAGTAATGGAAGAGACACGACTAACCTCATCTGTTATTTTACCTTAGAGCACATTTTGGCGTCAACCAACCAAAAAAGTCTCGTCACAAACCTTCTAATTAATGTTATCTGCTATTTATTTGTCCACGACCAATAACCGGTTGTAGCATGTCTGTTCTTCTGATATAGCTGTTATATGATTAGTTCAACAAGGTATTGATTAATGTTTGTCCTACCAATCCAAATGGATGGAAGTATTGGATTTTTTCTTTCATATGGATAAAGAAATTCTCGTCCCATTAGCGGTAACAAGTAAAGCGTAACTCGAAACTCGGTGAGTTTTGTTCTCATTGTTACAAGCGAATCTCGTTAATAAGTAAAACTCACAGGGAGGCGCCGAATTTGGTTCACTAGAAATTTACTTATTAATTTGAGTCACCGTGATCTGCTCGAAAACTGTCCGCCATAAGCAAAAGCGCCTAACAGGCTCACCTAATTTACATTACCTGTAGATTGCCATCATCGCTACACGCTAATTGATATGCGCGCAGTTTTCTGGCAGAGAAGCGGCAGTCAACTGAAAAATACCCACGTGATCCACATTTGCGGAACGCAGAGGACCGCGGTTGTCTGATGGACCGCGGAGATGTACGTCAATATGTTAATTGTATATTGTAAATAAAAGGTTTCACTGTCAACACAAAACGTGAATACAATGGTCTAGATTTTAAGGGTTCACCGGGAAAGACGGACGCAGGACGAAATGAAGCACACTGGAGAACGTTGAAAAAAAAATGTCGAAGCGTTGTCCGATCTCACATTAGGATTTATGCTAATTGAGAAAAGAGCGAATGAAAACAGATCACAATTCAAGCCATCGATCGGCAGTAGGTTGATACCAACATAATACGCGATAGGTTACAGAAGGGACCCATGCCAACGGCTAAAGGACATTGCGACGGGGGGTTCTTGAATGGAGCAGATAATTTAGGATTATTCGCATATTATTTACTTAAAAATGTATTGAATAAGATATTTTCACCGTTTTGAACTCAAAAATGCGATAAACTAGTAAACTTGACAGCAAAAGTTGCATAAAATTTTATGACATTTCTTATTAAAACGGTAGTGATGAGCTTCCATAGGTTTGTGCTTCTAGATAAGTTAGGTAAAGATTTCCAAGGATTACCACAGTAGAAACATTTTTTTTTTATCTTTTATAGCTTTAAAAAAGAACACATGTGATTGCCATTTCCATCATGCTGTTTACATATTCGTCAGACCCCTTGGTATTTAATCCGAACCACGACAGAAGCGAAGGGCCCCCTTTGATGAAATCCATCGTACCTCGATGGCAAACAAAAGGCGGAGGTGATAAGTGGTCAAGGGACGGAGGTAAATCAATAATTCCATCGTCACAACGAGCCACACTCGGCGTTCGAAGAAGCACCAGGAGGAAAGGGCTCGCCACAACAGCATCCTCATCATCGTCATCTCAAATCCAAATGCGGTGCACCTTTTTAAGTAGACGAATTAACGATATATCAGCGAGAGGCGGAGTGAATGAGAGACGACTAAGCTGGACAACAATTGCTCGGATGGTGATGATGGTGGTGATGGTGGTGTGGTGGTGGATATGGCGATCGTTTGGTAGAAGGGGAAGTCTGGGGCAGAAATAATTTCCAACAAAAGAAATCCAATTATAATTTTGTTCATTTTCCTTTGGCACATACATACGTCCAACGATGAGTGTTTGTTTGTGTGATGTGGCTCAGCCTCATGTCTTTGCTGTTCGGTTGGGATTACTGGAAGGGTTCGATCGTTCCTATAAATTCGTATGGATGTGCCGTTATCTCTCTTCCATTCCACTCCTTTTTATTTCTTCGGCCATCAATTATCAAAAATAAATACTGAAACAAATCACAGCTAAAATATACCATCGCTGCAACGGAGACGGACGAAACATACGTCGAAAGGATCATGCTGTAGACGGTGACCACGGTGATCATCAATGAAAGCGTAAAGAGACGTGCGGTAGAGAATGAGATACGCATCCTCTCTTTTGTTGACTCTTTTGGCGCGACAAAAAAAAAACACTTAAGAGGGCGAAAACTCCACGAATGTGATCCGCAAAAAATCGCATACAATCGGACACCTTGATTAGCGTATAATTGTTCAAAGAGAACATTAACGGGGAACCCTAAAAAATTAATGCGAAAAGTGGTTTAGAATTTAATCCCTCGAAATCAATACAAGCGAATGAAATTCAATATCTTCATATTTGCTCTGCATAAGGTGTGGCCCAGTTAGAATTGCCCATATTTTGAGTATACAATAACAAAATAGTATTCTATTTTAACTAAAATGTTCGAATTTATGTGGACTTTAGAGGGAAATTACGACAAAAAATGAAGCATATCGATTTCGAAGAAATTTGCGGACTTTTCCCGGAATACGTTTCATCAACCGGTGCACATTATTCTCATCCATCGTTTTGGCAATCTTACTTGGTTCTCAATTCATTGATGCTTTTGACGACACTGCCATTCGACTTCAGCTTCCTCTTCATAATTGCCCAACATCTCTCTATCGGTCTGAACTGGGGACAGTTTGGTGGTTTTTGTCTTTCGGTGTAAACTGAATCCCGTTGGTTTCATACCACTGTAGCACTGTTTTACTGTAATGAAAGCTTGCAAGATCTGGCAAAAACATGACAAGCTCATTGGGGAACGTAAATTAATTACGTCACCCAAAAAATTACTTTTTATAACCCTTGTCACGTTTTTGATATGGACCTTCAAATTGGTATGGACCTTCAAAACCCCGCCCCCCTTACTGCGTGGCATACATAATGGGCCTTCCCTTGTGGGATCTGGTGAATGGCAATATTCGCTTTTGGAGACATTTCATTCTGTACAGCTCTGTTCTAAATGTCTTATCAGAGACTAAAACCTTGGTCTTCCTACCGCAGCTACCTTGCCAAATCATGTATTTACGTGCAAATTTATCTGCAAACACAAACTTGAATTTGGCAGGAACATCTCCCCGAGCCGTAGCCAAGTAAAATATTTGTCCCGGTAGCTGTTTGAAATCGGCCTTAACATAGGTTTCATCATCCACGAAGAGACAGGCATTGAATTTTGCCAACACCTGATCATACAGTTTTTTTTGGCACGGATTCAGGCCACATTGTTCTGCTTTTGATCCCTATTTAGTTGTCTATAGGCACGGTATGACTTGAAGCCTTCCCGGATACGAATCCGTTGCACGGTACTGCGTGCGGCGCGAAACTTTTTGGCCAAATCGCTGTCTGAGATGTTGGGTTTGCCTTAATGTTGTTGATGTTTTGTTCCGCAGTTGACGGTTGACAGTACCCGCCCGACGCTTGCTTTGAGGCTTGCGATTCGTCCACAAAGTTTCTCTGTACTTTTTCAAAACACACCACACGGTATTTCGGAGAACACCCAACATTTAAGCCAGTTTTGGCCCAAACTACGAAGGGTTTTCCAAATGATTGCGCACAGTTATTTTTCTTCTTTCTTCTTCCATTTTGTATTTCTCTGAAACACGCTCGAACTGCACCGCGAAAAAAAATCTTCTGATGTTGATATTATTATAGGGAACATATAAAGATCGGTATCGTGTTCGAAACTTATTTCTTTTTCGATACCAAACCTGTGTTAAATTCCGTTCACTGGAACGAAAAAAGTAAAGAATCGAAAAGAAATTTCTGCAGCAGTATCCACCAGAAAAGAACGAAAAATAAAGTTGGAATTTGTAAGGTTTCCACGCAAACTATTGAGAGCTGTCACTTTTATTTTCGGAAAAATATTGCGCTCGATTATTCCGTAATATTGAACAATATTCCGCAACCTCTTTACTTTTTAGCGCAGAGAACAGAAATCCAGGCTCGAACATTTTTTCCCCAATTTACTGATTAAATTTTTAAAAGCAAACCGTTGGAAAAACAACGCCGCCTAGTCTGGGTTTCATCAAATAAAATTGACGAGCTATCAAATCTCGAGGCGGGCGCCATCAACATACGATTCACCAAAACTAACAGAAACGAGCTGTTATTTTAAAATGGCAGTTACAAAAATTTACACACGGAGGGCACTCCAGCTTGGGTGTCTATTGTTTGTGTTTTTATGTCGATACTCGCCTTAAGATGTCATAGATTACAAATCCGACCACTAGGGTCGCTGTTAGAATCAAAAATGTTTGTTCCAATACTAAATGGGCCACACCTTATGCTAATTGCTGTTGAGTTCTTCCTCAATTAGTAGAGGTGTCTGAGTTGGATTCCTGATCTGGCCTAGGAATTTTTTGCAAAGTAAATTTGCTTAATACTATGATTATGATTGACTACAACAGAAGGTGCTCTTCACAATGGCCCAGAAGAAAATGGTGGATAAGTTATTTTCGATACAGTCCTTAAAAGATAAATCGATAATTATTTCAACACTTCCATCCTTGCGTAACTCCTTCAAAACTTGACAAAATTTACCCAAGTTTCGCATAATTTATCTTTGTGTATTGTTTACATCTCCTCAGTTTGGTAGTTGTCAGTGAAATTGGTTGGTTTGGCCTGTACACGGTAATTCTGAGGTAATCAGTTTGTGACTACATTCTATGCATTTTAATGAACATCCTCCATTCGGCAAAAAATGCCTACTTTTCAATCCCAAAACATGAATACTTTTAAGTCCTCTTTTTATTCCAGTGTGATAAAAAATGCATGAAAACATGGCTATCGCCAAAGTGGAAACATCGATTTGTTCTGGTTGATTGGTTTTGCCGAAAAAAAATGGAGATAAATAGAATGGATTCTTGCAAAGCCATGGACAGGCTAACGAGGCACTAATTAGACCATTCGGATTGATCTACAGCTATTGATACTACAGGTATACCTCGATAGTACGTACATCAACTTTCTGACTTCAAATCGAAATTGCATAAATACGACTGGCTGTATCTAAAATGTAATACAACCAAAACACAGAGCAAACAATTGCTCTTTCTTTTGGTTTTATAAATTTTTAGATGCAACCGGTAGTTTCTATGCAATTGCGATTTGAAGTGAGAATGTTGATGTACGTACTATTGAGGTATACCTGTGTAACCGTCGCTTTCTCTGAAATGAAAACTTTCTCCTGTTAATCATAAATCGCTGTAACATGTTCTTGCATGGTGTATTTTATTTGTATGTGCGGGTTTTTGAGATAAATTGATACGCAATGATATTTATTAGAAGATGGAAAAAGCAGATCCGTACTTTTGATATACTGGCGCTAAATTCAAATCTCATCTTTATTTCATATAGTGACTATAGTTCCTAAACACAATCATTTTATCATTTGCATAGTTTCTAATCGCTTTCAAATGCTGCAAAATGCCTAATTCACTCTTATAATCTTTTAGGCATTCTTGCAGAAAATCTTTTTAAGGCATTTTATGCATAATTCTAGTCTTCATTATTTTGAAGTCATAATTGCATACTTCAAATTAATCGTATATGGTCACCAACAAAAAAACGGTGGGTGAAAGGATTTTTTTCAGTCATATGCACAAAATCCTAAGTTCTCACATCGAAACCTACACCAAAGATGAATTAATACAGTTAACAAAAAATACATTATTTACAAAAAAACACCATATAAAAATAACTATTGACTAGCATATAGAAATTCGTTCTCTTCTTGATAGATATCAAAATCAAGAATCTGAAAATGTCGACTGCATTTTGAACTACTTTATTTTAAATGTTCCCGGTTTGGAATGTGTTTGGCCGTTTTTTCGTTCTCTCTCTCTCTCTCTCTCTCTCTCTCTCTCTCTCTCTCTCTCTCTATTTCTCCTAATCTCTCTTAATTCTTTTAACGTAGGACTACGTTTTTCTTTTCTATACCGGGCGCCGTTTCAAAATTATGAAAAATGAGAGCGTTACGCAAAAGTGAAAGGTTTTTGAACGCTTATAACTCTCGTTCGACTGAACAGAATGACTTTATTCAAGCATCATTTTATCAAGAAGACTCACAAATTTTTTGCATCAAAATTTGAATGAAGTTCAATTAGTATAAGTAGTTCAATTTTTCATTTGAAAATGACCTTCTTTTGCTCCCATACAAATTTGCATATCAACAGGTTGAAAAATGTGTTTCCCCTAGCAAGGTCATAGGAAACGAGTAACAAATGTCTTCTTCTTCTTCAAAACAACTTTTCCCCGTCCCACACAAATTTCTGAACGCACAAAGCTATTGGTCGAAAATGACATCATATTTGCGCTACGCTCTGATTGGTTAATACTGCCACAGTAACCTTGCCAGCAATTATGGAACACGTGGAACGACCGAACACCAATAATCAGTTCTCGCTGTGCATCCGTATGCGACAGACGTGTTTGGCGAGCACGTTGTAGAAAACGCCGCCCGTGAAAACAAGACCAGATTCATCCCACGTCACTTGCAGCTGGCCATCCGCAACAACGAGGAGCCGAACGAAGAAAGAAAGCCCAAGTGGAATCGAAAACATTTCACCCCCGTCAATTAAATCCGTCCTTATCAGGACGACAAATCAGTTTACTAACTAAAGAGTTGGGTTGAATTTTTCTATTGTGCTGTTGTTAATTCAATTACCGCATCACGGCTGAATATGGCAATCATTAAACGTCGCGTCCCCGATTATACCACATAGAACGTTGAACAACAAACGAACGAAAGTCTAGAAGGGATAATTCGAGCCAAACTGCAACACATCAGTGACCATGTGGTGGAGTTCGCCATTGTTTCAAGTTATGCGTACCGGATTAGTTGCTGTTGGTGGGAAGCAAATTAGGCATATTTCTGTTGAGAAAATCATCCGTCTAGCGTGCACTAATTCAAACTAATTATTGTGACGCAATAACAGAAGTTCGTCCCATTGGTGCAATTTGTATCACATTGCCTTCGTTGGTACCGCCTTCTTTTGTGCAATAGCATCCGACGCCATGACATACCAGCTCTTAGCTGAAATTTTGACTCAGTCTTACAACAGTCGTGGGGCTGTGCAGTGGCTGTTCGCACGCAGTTAGCGGCAGTAAGCACCCTGGATGGTGCACTGGCGAGCAGTCGTTGCCCACACTCCCGCTTCTTTCTACTCAATTTTTGAGTACAATTGTATGCTATCTCTTTTCCCTCAAGGATGTGTTACTCAATTTTCGTTAAACAGTGGATCAACTCAATTTTTGATTAGATCAGCTTCTTACGAAAATTTAGTAATATTTCCGTGAGAGAAAAAGAGATAGCATACAATTGTACTCAAAAATTGAGTAAAGTGAAGCGGGAGTGCATAGAGGCGTTGGCACAGTTGGCTGTTGGTGCCGATGCTCCTGTTAACCTCGCTACGAGAGACGCCAGTGACGAGACAAACAACCCTAGGGAATCGCAAACTATTTCTCCCGCGTCAATTAAATCCGTCCTTTTCAGGACGACCAAATCAGTTTAATCACTAAAGAGTTTGTTTTGTTGAATTTTTCTTTTGTCGGTTTTTAGTTCAATTACGCCGCGTCCCGGAGTATATCACAAAGACCGTTGAACAACGATCGAACGAAATTTTAGAAGGGATAATTCGAGCCGAATTGCGACACGTCATAGACCGACTAGACTATGTGGTTGAGTTCGTTTTAGTTCCTAGTTCTGCATACCGGATTAGTTGCTGGCAGTGGCTAACAAATTAGGAACATTTATGTTAAGAAAATCATCCGTCTAGCGTGCACTAATTAAAACTAATTATTGTGGCCTAATAACTGAAGTTCGTCCCCTTTGATGCACTTAGTATCACATTGACTTCGTTGAATGAAAATTTGATTCAGTCTTACGGTAGTCGTAGTTCTGTGCAGAGCAAAATGTGTTGTAGCAACGCAGTAGGCGTGCGACCATACTGGAGGGTGCACTGGTGAGCATTCGTTATCCAGAGAAGTTGGTGCAGTTGGCTGTTTGGGCCGATGCTCCCGTCAACATCGCTGCGAGAAAAAAAGGCTGCTGAAGCCTATGAGTTGATGGAAAAATGCCACCCGTGACAACAACGGGACAATAATCAGCCCACGTCACCTGCAGATGGCCACCCGCACCGACGAGGAGCTGAACCAAGAATACCAAGAAGAAACCCCAAGTTCAACCGTGAACAATGTTTCTCCCCGTCAACTATATCCGTCCTTTTCAGTACGACCAAATCAGTTTGCTTATTAAAGAGTTTGTTTGGTTGAATATATCTCTTGTGCTGTTTTAAATTTCAATCATTCGATAGGAATCAAATTATTTTGGGAATGTAATGTGGTTCAACCATCGTAGAAAATACAACTAGGGCCGTATCATTATTAAAACCAAACGGTCCTTTTTAGGCCACCAAATGCTATCTAAAGAGTTAACAATAGAATTATCTTACATATTTATTTCCCAATGCTGGTCTATCGTTCAATTAGCACTATTTCGGCCTAGACGTTTATCGGAAATAATAGACTATGAATTCCCAAACAGGCCACAACCATCTACAACGCAATAAGGATAATGATTTCTAGTTGGTCGATCATATCAACAGAATATGCTCTTAAGGTGCACTCTCGCTTCACCATCTCGGAAGGCAAACAGTTCCAGCTGCAAGGCTCGGAAGAAGAAAACGTACACGGAAGAAACAAAGTCCCCAAAATTAAGTTAATTTCACCCAACTCTGGAGTTCGGTGCGGAAGCCAAATTTGAGTATATGCCATAGTACTCAAATTTGAATAACTGTATACAAAGTTTATGGAGGATAAATTTAACCGAATGCAATAAAACTCGTAAAAACCAAAGAAAAGAACTTTTCCGCACGGTTAGTTAGTAAATGTTATACAACTTTTAAAATAAAGTGCCTTAAAACATAAATTTACTTGATAATTTTATTCATTTTGTTGTTTCTTAATTTTTAACAATAACGGCTAGTTTAATACCGTAACATATTTATTGTTTTTCGGTTTTTAAATCTAATATACTTCAAATAATAAAAGTATGCAAATGACTTCCTTTTTACTCAAAAATTTGTTGTCAATGAAGTACTCACCCATTGAATAATGTTTACCTAATGTGCAGAATCAAATTTACCCATCTCTCCAGTTCAACAACAGTACTCAACTTTAAGTTTAAAAATACTCAATTCTAGGTACTTTGTTTTTGCCGTGTATAGCACCTTATCTACCGGGTGTTGAAGCATTTTAACCCGATACTGTCGTTTACTTCAAAACAATAAGCATTATGAACAGCTTCATAATTGAAATTTCCGAGCGGATTGAAAGCGTATCTGCCCGACTGACTTAAATCAATTGGCGGATGGCCCTGACGTCTCTGGAAATTCAAACTGCCCCTCGATCAAGCTGCCGGGAGAGCTAGCTAAACACGAGGTTCCCGAGCGAACCGAAGCCATGGTCAAGTAAACCAGCTTCATGACGAAATGAGGCGGTGTTAGTAGCTGTTCGCTCGAACCCAAAATGGCCCTTTTTAGGGCCATCAAAACAACTGGAAAAGAAAGTTGACATGTGTTTTGGAAAGCTGGAGGCTGGGTTTCGGGATAATCGATTGTGAAAAACATCTTTCCTGTACCGAAGCCGTAATGTTTTCAACATTTGCACTTTTGGCAGTGTTGTACACACATTACCCTAGCAGAAACCGTATGCAATTGGAGGTGAATGAAACCAGCTTCTTGAGTAAAAGTTTCCCAAATGAACAAAACTTATTCGCACTGCAAGGTATATTACGTGATATAGAGTATCTTGTTATCATATGTCACACATATTATTTCCAATGAAAGCAAGATGTATGAATGTAGATACCAAGACAGGCTATATCAATAAAGGTTGTAGTGCGAACGTTTAGTGTATAGGAGTTCGATTTGGAAGGAAACCAATTTCGGCCACTCTTTACACAATCAAGCGATCTAGATTGCACATTGCTTCGTAGTCCTACGTCAACTTTGCGTACAACCCCATTGGGCTGTCCCTTCTAGTTTTTTTCATTATTCTACGCACAACAATGCATGATATGCACATCAGACAACGATGCAAAGGATTGACATGACAAGATTTTCAGATAGGTTCAGCAATTTGGGTTTACTCACAACTAAGAGTTCAGTACAAGACAAAAATACTGAAATGTTGGTGTTATTTTTACTGAAACTGTGTGTTGTCCCGTATTTTACGGAAAATTCGGTACGCTTTTTTTCTGGGTTCACTTAATAACTGCATTTTTTTTTATGAAAAGCCGATTGTTCAGTAAAATAGGTAATTATGGTGCTAAACCTGTTTAAAAACTACTTAATAAGGAAGCTTACTGAGGTCGGTAAATTTGTACCGATTTTTCAAACAGCTGAAAAAGTCAGTGAACTTTGAATTATCAGCACGTGAAATGTTAGGAGCACTATAAAAATGTTATATTTTTTTTTAAATAGACAATAGAATGAGCATTCAGTGTGCATTTCGAAAAAAATTAAGTTTTCTTTTCAATTTTTAAGAATTGTTTTTAAGTGTACCTATCTTTTCAGCTGTTTGAAATTTTACCGAACAGATTGAGTATGTAAGTGTGTAGTCATTATTAAATTAATTGTCTCATTTAAAATGACAATCAGGTTGATCTACCAAGGATGAGCTTGAAACAAGGGAAAAATATAAGGTCTGTATCCCCAATAATTTGAACACCCAAAAACACACATGAAGAATTTTCTAATTGGTATTTTTAACACCCTGCTTCTTTCAGGAAAATACCCGCATAGTCAAAGCCCAATATCATTATCGAATGGGCATGACGCAGGACTATTGGGATGATTGGCAGGTTTTGGTACGATATTAACTCCATACAACTATCACGGTTTTAGCACGATGCCAAATCGGGCCAAAACAAAAGACTCTCATCATGGTATTCGTGGTCCTTGTTGATTGTGCCGGTAGCGATCAAAGATTTTCTTTTTCTGCCACTCGAAAAAAAGGCTTACCAAGCAAGCAATTCATTATCGAATTCATGGCCATAGCAGTGTAGAAATTCAATCCTGACAGGTGTTTAAAATCTCCCAAGACGTAAGTTCCATCGTCACTAATGGCACTTTAATACTTCGTCAAATAGTCGCAATACAATTTTCGAGGACGTGATTTTGCCGCAAAATTCTATTTATCATTTTAGCTGGACGCGTTTGACTTTGCACGACTTTAATCCGGAACATAGCTTTGAATATTGGACGAATTCTGGTGAAACTCTTATTTTCCGAGCCTGTAGCTAGAGAATCGAGAGGTTCGGTTTCCTCTCTAGTATTTTCTTAACCTTCCTGTTCCGCATGTCTAACCATGTTACGCCAAACCGTGTCTAACGGTCAGGATTTTCATAACGACTGTACAAAATCCGTTTGCGCACTTTTTGTTCGTTCCTCTTCAGTTTTAACACTACTGATGAAACTACAAAATCGATCATAGTTTTTTTATGTACATACATCCAGCGCTGTTTGAACGAAATAATTCACTCATATCTAGAATATTTCAAAAGTGTTAGTGTTTTGAATGCATCCAGAATATCGCGAATACAGACCTTAGATAATTACTTATTTTCTATTTGAAGTTTTTTTGGGTTAAAGTTTTTAGGACGGGGATTCTGAGCACTCAGTTTTGTAAATCTCATAGCTTATGGTGTCTCTGGTTACGAATGCTTCACTTCGTAGGCCACAAGTGCATATGGCTAAATCACTTACTTCGAAGCCCATTTCGACTGCTTCTTACGTCTCGAACAGTCATCCACAAATGTCCTTACCAGTGCAATTGCTTAAAATCGGCTTTCATGAAGTTCTCATCATCCATGACACAGTACCGGTATTTTGTTAGCAGCTTTGTGTGGAATTTTTGCCAAACGAAACAATAATATGGTCACAATGTAATCAAGTTAGTAATTTATTGAATATAATAAAATTGTGTGGCATCTCATGGCAACAATGGATCGGTAGAATCAGCTGTAATTGTATCTCAAAGTTATAAAAAACTAGAAGGGACAGCCCAATGGGGTTGTACGCAAAGTTGACGTAGGACTACGAAGCAATGTGCAATCTAGATCGCTTGATTGTTTAAAGAGTGGCCGAAATTGGTTTCCTTCCAAATCGAACTCCTATACACTAAACGTTCGCACTACAACCTTTATTGATATAGCCTGTCTTGGTATCTACATTCATACATCTTGCTTTCATTGGAAATAATATGTGTGACATATGATAACAAGATACTCTATATCACGTAATATACCTTGCAGTGCGAATAAGTTTTGTTCATTTGGGAAACTTTTACTCAAGAAGCTGGTTTCATTCACCTCCAATTGCATACGGTTTCTGCTAGGGTAATGTGTGTACAACACTGCCAAAAGTGCAAATGTTGAAAACATTACGGCTTCGGTACAGGAAAGATGTTTTTCACAATCGATTATCCCGAAACCCAGCCTCCAGCTTTCCAAAACACATGTCAACTTTCTTTTCCAGTTGTTTTGATGGCCCTAAAAAGGGCCATTTTGGGTTCGAGCGAACAGCTACTAACACCGCCTCATTTCGTCATGAAGCTGGTTTACTTGACCATGGCTTCGGTTCGCTCGGGAACCTCGTGTTTAGCTAGCTCTCCCGGCAGCTTGATCGAGGGCAGTTTGAATTTCCAGAGACGTCAGGGCCATCCGCCAATTGATTTAAGTCAGTCGGGCAGATACGCTTTCAATCCGCTCGGAAATTTCAATTATGAAGCTGTTCATAATGCTTATTGTTTTGAAGGAAACGACAGTATCGGGTTAAAATGCTTCAACACCCGGTAGATAAGGTGCTATACACGGCAAAAACAAAGTACCTAGAATTGAGTATTTTTAAACTTAAAGTTGAGTACTGTTGTTGAACTGGAGAGATGGGTAAATTTGATTCTGCACATTAGGTAAACATTATTCAATGGGTGAGTACTTCATTGACAACAAATTTTTGAGTAAAAAGGAAGTCATTTGCATACTTTTATTATTTGAAGTATATTAGATTTAAAAACCGAAAAACAATAAATATGTTACGGTATTAAACTAGCCGTTATTGTTAAAAATTAAGAAACAACAAAATGAATAAAATTATCAAGTAAATTTATGTTTTAAGGCACTTTATTTTAAAAGTTGTATAACATTTACTAACTAACCGTGCGGAAAAGTTCTTTTCTTTGGTTTTTACGAGTTTTATTGCATTCGGTTAAATTTATCCTCCATAAACTTTGTATACAGTTATTCAAATTTGAGTACTATGGCATATACTCAAATTTGGCTTCCCGCACCGAACTCCAGAGTTGGGTGAAATTAACTTAATTTTGGGGACTTTGTTTCTTCCGTGTACGTTTTCTTCTTCCGAGCCTTGCAGCTGGAACTGTTTGCCTTCCGAGATGGTGAAGCGAGAGTGCACCTTAAGAGCATATTCTGTTGATATGATCGACCAACTAGAAATCATTATCCTTATTGCGTTGTAGATGGTTGTGGCCTGTTTGGGAATTCATAGTCTATTATTTCCGATAAACGTCTAGGCCGAAATAGTGCTAATTGAACGATAGACCAGCATTGGGAAATAAATATGTAAGATAATTCTATTGTTAACTCTTTAGATAGCATTTGGTGGTCCTAAAAAGGACCGTTTGGTTTTAATAATGATACGGCCCTAGTTGTATTTTCTACGATGGTTGAACCACATTACATTCCCAAAATAATTTGATTCCTATCGAATGATTGAAATTTAAAACAGCACAAGAGATATATTCAACCAAACAAACTCTTTAATAAGCAAACTGATTTGGTCGTACTGAAAAGGACGGATATAGTTGACGGGGAGAAACATTGTTCACGGTTGAACTTGGGGTTTCTTCTTGGTATTCTTGGTTCAGCTCCTCGTCGGTGCGGGTGGCCATCTGCAGGTGACGTGGGCTGATTATTGTCCCGTTGTTGTCACGGGTGGCATTTTTCCATCAACTCATAGGCTTCAGCAGCCTTTTTTCTCGCAGCGATGTTGACGGGAGCATCGGCCCAAACAGCCAACTGCACCAACTTCTCTGGATAACGAATGCTCACCAGTGCACCCTCCAGTATGGTCGCACGCCTACTGCGTTGCTACAACACATTTTGCTCTGCACAGAACTACGACTACCGTAAGACTGAATCAAATTTTCATTCAACGAAGTCAATGTGATACTAAGTGCATCAAAGGGGACGAACTTCAGTTATTAGGCCACAATAATTAGTTTTAATTAGTGCACGCTAGACGGATGATTTTCTTAACATAAATGTTCCTAATTTGTTAGCCACTGCCAGCAACTAATCCGGTATGCAGAACTAGGAACTAAAACGAACTCAACCACATAGTCTAGTCGGTCTATGACGTGTCGCAATTCGGCTCGAATTATCCCTTCTAAAATTTCGTTCGATCGTTGTTCAACGGTCTTTGTGATATACTCCGGGACGCGGCGTAATTGAACTAAAAACCGACAAAAGAAAAATTCAACAAAACAAACTCTTTAGTGATTAAACTGATTTGGTCGTCCTGAAAAGGACGGATTTAATTGACGCGGGAGAAATAGTTTGCGATTCCCCTAGGGTTGTTTGTCTCGTCACTGGCGTCTCTCGTAGCGAGGTTAACAGGAGCATCGGCACCAACAGCCAACTGTGCCAACGCTTCTATGCACTCCCGCTTCACTTTACTCAATTTTTGAGTACAATTGTATGCTATCTCTTTTTCTCTCACGGAAATATTACTAAATTTTCGTAAGAAGCTGATCTAATCAAAAATTGAGTTGATCCACTGTTTAACGAAAATTGAGTAACACATCCTTGAGGGAAAAAGAGATAGCATACAATTGTACTCAAAAATTGAGTAGAAAGAAGCGGGAGTGTGGGCAACGACTGCTCGCCAGTGCACCATCCAGGGTGCTTGCTGCCGCTAACTGCGTGCGAACAGCCACTGCACAGCCCCACGACTGTTGTAAGACTGAGTCAAAATTTCAGCTAAGAGCTGGTATGTCATGGCGTCGGATGCTATTGCACAAAAGAAGGCGGTACCAACGAAGGCAATGTGATACAAATTGCACCAATGGGACGAACTTCTGTTATTGCGTCACAATAATTAGTTTGAATTAGTGCACGCTAGACGGATGATTTTCTCAACAGAAATATGCCTAATTTGCTTCCCACCAACAGCAACTAATCCGGTACGCATAACTTGAAACAATGGCGAACTCCACCACATGGTCACTGATGTGTTGCAGTTTGGCTCGAATTATCCCTTCTAGACTTTCGTTCGTTTGTTGTTCAACGTTCTATGTGGTATAATCGGGGACGCGACGTTTAATGATTGCCATATTCAGCCGTGATGCGGTAATTGAATTAACAACAGCACAATAGAAAAATTCAACCCAACTCTTTAGTTAGTAAACTGATTTGTCGTCCTGATAAGGACGGATTTAATTGACGGGGTGAAATGTTTTCGATTCCACTTGGGCTTTCTTTCTTCGTTCGGCTCCTCGTTGTTGCGGATGGCCAGCTGCAAGTGACGTGGGATGAATCTGGTCTTGTTTTCACGGGCGGCGTTTTCTACAACGTGCTCGCCAAACACGTCTGTCGCATACGGATGCACAGCGAGAACTGATTATTGGTGTTCGGTCGTTCCACGTGTTCCATAATTGCTGGCAAGGTTACTGTGGCAGTATTAACCAATCAAAGCGTAGCGCAAATATGATGTCATTTTCGACCAATAGCTTTGTGCGTTCAGAAATTTGTGTGGGACGGGGAAAAGTTGTTTTGAAGAAGAAGAAGACATTTGTTACTCGTTTCCTATGACCTTGCTAGGGAAACACATTTTTCAACCTGTTGATATGCAAATTTGTATGGGAGCAAAAGAAGGTCATTTTCAAATGAAAAATTGAACTACTTATACTAATTGAACTTCATTCAAATTTTGATGCAAAAAATTTGTGAGTCTTCTTGATAAAATGATGCTTGAATAAAGTCATTCTGTTCAGTCGAACGAGAGTTATAAGCGTTCAAAAACCTTTCTCTTTTTGCGTAACGCTCTCATTTTTCATAATTTTGAAACGGCGCCCGGTATAGAAAAGAAAAACGTAGTCCTACGTTAAAAAATTGATTCAATCATCGAGCAACTTTAGGAAATCGAAATTGGGGTTGAGGAATTATTTAGTAAGTAAACTGTGATGATGTTGTTTTGAGAAGGAAATAATTTCTCATCACCATGAGGCTCTAGGAGTAGACAGCAATTTTTTGCTAGAACAAAGTTGTTAAGAGAAAGTATTGATAGTTCCGTTAGCTCACGGCAGGCTGTGAAAATTGAATAGAAGTAGTTTGAAATTGAGCGGAGGGCATTGTGAGGTAGTATTTCGAAACAGGAACATAAACTTTTACCAAGCCTCCCCATGCGGGGTAGGTCAAGGCATGATCGAATGCACCACCTTGACTGGTAAAAGTTTGTGCATTTGATCGTGTTCATATACTATCGATAGCTTTTTAATAGTTCTAACGAACTGTCTATTTGTACTCCCAAATCCCAAATTATTTTTGACATACGACTTCTGCTTTACCTAATATAAACCCAAACGGAGCGGGAGATAGTTTCTCTCCCATGTAGGGGATTTGGGAGTACACATAGACAGTTCGTAAGAACTATTAAAAAGCTATCGGTAGTATATGAGTACGATCAAGTGCACAAACTTTTACCAGTCAAGGTGGTGCATTCGATCATGCCTTGATCGATGAGCCATGATTATAGCCCTCGCTATTCTGGTCTGATTTGGCATCTTGTCACTACGCCAAAGAAGTTTTGGAATGCTATAAAGCGAATGGAGTCCACGTTGTGCCTTATCAGAGGGATAATGAATCTCGGGGGCCATAATATCCATTTCCCATTCTCAAGATGCATGTCATCCAAACGGTTCTGGATTGTGAGGGGTGATTTTCATATTTCCGGCTTTCAACGCAGTCACCCTACGTCAGTGTCAGGTGCCTGTACTTAGGTTTATGATGAATCGTGAACCGAAACAAATAGTTTACTGATCATTTTCTCACCAGCTTTTGATTTTTGTGATGCAGCGCTTTTACCAATTGCTCTTATGTTAGTGGTTTACCTGGAATTGGATCAAAATAAGAATAATGAGTGTTGGTTGATTGTTTTTAATTACTCCTTGGTGATATATAAAAACTATATTAATAATATAAGAACTTTCGTATTTAATAAAGCTAGAAGGCTTAGAATGTATGCTAAGAAAAGGTTTTCAATCAGTAACTGGGTCCCGTTATTGTTCCATAATTTTTAAGCTCAAATTTTCAAATCCTACTGAAAAATTCATCACCCATTAATAAAGAAATCGTGCAATCCACTGCCCAAACGCGAGAGCAAGCAGATAATTTGAAAATTAATGACATCTTTTCACCGACGCGTCTCGCGTGTAATATAAAACTCTGAGAGTAATCGGCTGTTATTATAAGTTTGGATCGTTGTTTATGGATTTAACTGATTGTATGTAAATAAATGAGGACGCGCATCCGGGTATGACACGGGTGGTAGACCGGCGGGCCGCTCCCCGGTTGTATTTTGTTTATACCTACTCACTACCTAACTTGGCTTTCTGTTGGCTTCGCTCTGGGCACGAAGTCAGATAAATGAATTTAAGTCAAGAGGGGTGCGCACGCGTGAGTAGCTCGAATCGAAAAAAAGCACGCAGCCGCACGGGTGACATTTAATTAATTAAGGAGTGTCCTTTATAATTCTTCTTTTGTGTTCGCGGGTTGGACCGTTCAGCGTTCCACAACCATCACCACGAGAGCTGCGAGCTGCCAATGATGATGTCGGAGACGACGACCTAACAGCGTACGCTCGTCGATCACTGCGATGATGATTTTTGAATCGCATTTTTATCTCTGTTTTTATTTCATTTGTCGTTTTTGAATTTTTAATTCGCTTTGATTGAAGTGTGCTGCTGGGGCTTCTCTCCTTTGCTGCCGCAGCAAGCGTGGTGGTTTCATTTCTCTTTCGCCCTCACTTTGAATATTGGAATATGAAAAGTGATTTTTATTTTCTTCGTACGTGTCTCTGTTATAGATTCAAATGATGCATACTACGGGTGTTGGACGAAAAAAAAGTGATACGGCCTTTGTCTGTACCAAATCTTGCGGATCGGATGAATCCAGGTGAAAAAGGCCAGTGTCGGTGGGATGCTCAAAAATAAACAAAATTTAAAAAAAAATGGGTTTACATAGCCACAATTTAAATATTCAAAAATTATTATGCCTGTGTATTTAATCTAACACCTAATACTACTTTGGATGAAATCAGTTGACAACAATTCGAGAAGTGACCATAGAAAGCAGCTTTGTTCCTAGAGTTAGAAAGTGATAGCTCTATTTCCGATCCAGCAACACATTTCATAGAGTCACGTCCATCTCGCGGTTACTTTCTTCTACAAAAACTAAGCCCCACATGGAAACATTAATATCAATAACGGTTATGCAAACACACTGTCATGTATAATGAAAAATAACCCAACCTGGACATATATAACGACCGCCACCAAGTATATCGACCGCTACTTAATGATAAAAAAATCAAAACCAATACCAGGCTTAGGTACATAACTTTTTTTTCATATATGTCAACGAAATTTTGCTGGTTTGAAAAAATCTCAGTGTTCTCATATATGCTTTAGATATGAACTTAAACGTAAGGAATACTGATGACATGATTTTTTTTAATGATTATGAAATGAAGGTGCTGAAAGAGTTCACTGAAAGTTAATATAAAAAATATATAATCTTATAATTTGTAGTAGAGAGCATAGAACATCAAGTATGAACAATTTGATTTTGTAATGTATGCATATAAAGACTGGACTTGGAAAAAATGAGACACACAAAAATGTCACCAAAAATTCATTTTAAATCGGATACTTCTCAAATTTTCAGGGATCAAATAACAATACATTAGCTATGTTTTGACATAATTTGTTTATTGAATTTCCTCCCTCAAGCTGAATGCTCGTACATCTTCTTAACACTGCTCATGAGATCTTGGGCGAGGCTTTGTCCATCTTCCTTTAACAATTTCTCCCAGTTTTTCTTCAAAGCTTCATCGGTTTTGAATGTTTTTCCCGCTTCTCTTCAACTTCTTCTTCAATATAGAAATTTTTTTTCGATCGGACGAAGTTCTGGTGTATTTGGCGGGTTCGCCTCCTTCGGGACCACAGTAACGCCCTTCGCTTCGTACCAATCCATTACAGGCTTAGCGTAATGGCACGAAGCGAGATCCGGCAAGAACAGCGTGGGGCCACGGTGAGAGCGAGGGAAGGGCAGCAAGGGCTTCTGCAAGCATTCCTCTCGATAAATCTGCCCGTTTATGGTGCCGGTTGTTACGAACGGCTTGCTGTAGCGCCGCACTCGCAGATCGCCTGCCACAACAGGTACTTCTTCGCGAATTTGTCCATCTTTCTCTTCCGGAACTTTTCCAGAACCTCCATGCGGGACGTACCGACAAAAAACTCGAGGCCGGGGATTTGTTTGGTGTCCGCCTTGATATATGTCTCGTCGGACATGATGAGACAGCCTGGCTTGACCAGCCACTCACGGTACAGCTTCCGCGCACGCAATTTGGCCACCGTGTTTTGCTTGTCAGTCCGGTTTGGCGCCTTTCTGACCTTAAAAACACGTAGGCCAGCCCGCTTCATGGTCTGCTGGCCGAACCGCTTCGACGAATTTACCTTTTTGGCCACGTTTCGGGTGGAAAGGTTCGGGTTATTCTTAAAGTACTGCCTTATCTTCCGGGCCTTCTCTGGGTATTCCGTTTTCGGTTTTCGGCCGCTTCCAGCGCGCCGCTTGATGGTCTTCGTCTTCTAGAACATCATCACAACGCGAGACACGGTGGAATAGTGTATTCCAAGCCTTTTACCGATCCATCTGTGCGACTGACCAGGATTATCGATCAAGATTTGCTGGCATAGCTCTTCTTGTTTCGAATGCATCTTGAAAACTACTTGACAGATCGCGATGAAATTTTGCACACATAAACATAACTCTAAACTAGTATTACCCAAAATTTCAATAATTTTTACACACGCGATAAAAAGTTACACCCAAAACAAATCTTTATTACAAAATCAAATTGTTCAAAAATGGGATAAAATAAGAGACTAAGGATTATTCCGAGAGACAAAGTGATTTTTTTTTCATTAGGTCATCGGCAGTGAAATGACTCCTATGACTAACCTACTTAATTGAAGTTTTCAAAAATTGGTTTTTGATGACATTTATGTGCACCCACTTTGTATTACACGGAAAATAATCCGTGCCCAGATCCGTGAACAGCAGTCATGAATTTGAGAACAAGCAAAAATTCACGGTGAACTGAATCAATCATGAACAAATTAACGTTTAAAGGGAAACATCCTGAAAGCTCACGGTCCGTTTTCATTTTCGGGAACGGTTTTTTTTTCTGTGTATCGAAAGAAAATACAAAAAGAAAACGCTCGATTCTACGGTAATTACCAGAGTAGCCTTTGTTCAATGAAGCGTCTGACATTTTCTTCCGGCCATACAGGAAGGCCATCATTACATTACACCACTGTTCCTATCACTGACGTTGAGGACTGTGCCATTGTTGCCGACAGGGTTTCGGCCGTTTATCCGTCTACTACCGACAGGACGCCAGCCGATTGCCCAACATCAACCAGCGGCCGTCGACCATTATTTCAACCAGCGATCGTCCGCTGGTAAACCCCCCCCTGTAACCTATGCCACCGCCTCCTATGCTAGCCACAACCATCCACTTTCACCGACGGAGAGCCGTTGTCTTACGAGAACTCATCTGGATCCGCATCCCGGGCGAGACACCCGTATCGTAAGTACCCCCAAGCATAAGTGACGTCTAGACAAAAATTATTCTAGGGCACTATGAAGTTATCAAAATCTCAAAGCATGTGAAAATTTAAAATCAGGTGGTCGTGATTTTTTCAAATCTGCATCCCTGGATCAATAAGGTTACACTTGCCTCGTCCTCTGAGGGAGAATTGAACAAATTGATTCTTGAAGGCCTTTCAGCCACTTTTGTGTGAAAATGTTCATGTTATTCCTTTCGTGGTCCTATTTCATGGTACGGATTTGTTTGCAAATTCTGCTCAGGACTTGCGCTAATTTGTTAGTGCATTACGTTGGAATTATTTCCAAGATTTTCAGTAGATCCTACTCAGAACATTCAGCGATCAATATTTTGTTCCATATATTCCTCGAATCTTCGGGTCTGCTTATAAACATCTCTGTGATTGGTTGAGCGGATTGGAGATAATGAGTTCATTCCTCGAATTTTGGAAATGCGATTAAAATAATTTGCTCTTTATAAAGATCAACGTGCTTGCTGCATATATTAGGTCCAGTAGAAAAATAGTTTGTAGAACGAAGTTGTAAAGTATTAAGTGTTTTCCCAATGTTAAACCATACACGTTAAGACAAGAATATGGAAAAGTGAGTAAAAATTGCCGAAAATTGCACAAAAGATCACATACTGAAACTATCGGTGAACATGTTAATAATGTGAACGGTTAATAATTACTTATTTTATTACGGCTCTTTTTACCAAATTTGGTTGAAGCCCAATGATAGCATTTAAAAACAAATTGAAATAAAAAATTCTTTAATCCACTTTACATAAAAAATAAGTCAAGTCGAACGTTTTCTTTCGGTACCAAAATCTAATTTTCGGTAAAATAAAACCTTATTTTCAGTTACCTTGTCTAAGTGTGAAACACACTTCGCGAGTGCCCCTATCAGCATCCCTACTGTTTGTTTAAATGGGGTGAAATCGGCTCTCAAGCGTTATGAAAATAGAACATGTTTTCTCAGTAAAAAAAACATTATTACATTTTTTGAGTGGCCCCACCTGCATCTCTACTGTTGGTTTCAATTGGTTCAGAGCGATTATTTGTACTATTGGTACAAACTGGTCCAAGGATGAAATCGGTCTTATGTACAAATAAACAATCGCGGAAGTGCAGAAACGTTCTCGGCTTCCAATGAAAAAAAAGGACCACGTCATCTGATTCCTACCAAATTCTTATTAGACCTGCACTCGTGCGTGGCCAGCGCCGGTATTGCCTTGGTCTTGGTTCAGCCATTTTTACACATTGAGGACGTATGATAGTCCCAAGAATCATTTGTTGGTTCTCTGTGTAATAAAAGCTGATCTGGAAGTAACGGCCTAGCAACCTCGGGCGATCAATCATGCTCATGGTCGTGCTCTTGCTCAATCTCTATCAGGGTTATGTGTAAATAATACGAGGAATTGTCATTAATTTACTTAAATCTTACCGTGTCTCAAATTCGAAGATTACCCCTCAAGCGAGTGTGACACAGGACTATAAATTGATTCTTCTCGAGGCGTCAATTGGATCAAGCTGTTTAAAGAATTCTACTCATGATCATCAGTTTTTAAGAAATTGTCAAAAGTCAGGGAAAGTTTTGTTGATCATTTTAAGCACAGCATTCAGATCGTAAAGTATAAGCAATTCTAATAGCTGGCCCACAATTGCTACGTTGCGACAGTTTTCCCATTGGTTTTCTGTAAAATTTTCGTCAACGGAACGCGAATGTATCTATTGTGGGCCAGCCTTAACTCAGTTGTTGAACGAATCTTGTTTGGCATTTTACATAATTGGCATGTTAGAATGCTAAACATATGTTACGCGAGACTACAGTTTTCCCAGGTTTCGATTTTATATTTCAAAGCTAAACAGATTTTTCTCTTTAAGAGCAAATCTCGTTTCTAGAATCTCGTTTATCTGTAGTAATTTTTAATTATATGTTCTCGGAATATCTTCCATATGCGTCATTAATGAGAATTTACAATATGTGTATTCATTGTATGTGATTGTAAAATGATTAAAAAAAACCTTAAGAACTGCATCCAATAACCTTAAGCAATTTTACCAAAAGGAATCGAATTAAATTTATGTTGATTAATTAAATATCAACAATGTCGTATTTGTACCAAAGAAGATGAATCCACCAAACTACCCAAAGATTCGCCCAATCCTATCAATGAAAAGTTGAGAAAACACATGAAACAAGCGAATAGTGTTGAAAAAATAAAGAAAGATTGGCCAAAAGTGGTGAAAATGGTAAGTGAAAGCACTGTGCAGAAGCTTAAGAGTAGTGTTAAGGGAAAAGTTGGAGAACTCAACTACCTTATGAAAAATCATGCAAATTGAAATAAAGATAAAAAACAATGTTACCACCAAACAACCACAGTTTGGTGTTTTTAATTTAAGAAAGAAAGTGTATTTATATTTTTCGAGACAGTCTATACAGTAGTTCATTGAGCTTCTTTACACAGCCTTATGAAACACATTGTTGCGGATTATGGTAGTCAAAAGTATGCCATATGTTTTTTTCTTTCTTTTTTCGTTCTATATTCATTATTATGGTTATGACCAGGGCGAGAGTAATGGGTAGGATTGTTTTTTTATTCAGAATATAATAAATGATGATCTGAAAACCAAAAAGTCTTTATTTGCAATCAACACAGTGCCTAACTATCATTAAATAGAACATCGCATGGATACCAAGCTGATGTAACCACCAAAAAGTGTTGTGTTGTTACCGTTGAAAAGCCTGTCCAGAATCGATGACAAGCTAGTTTGAGTTATTTTTTAAATTCCTGTATTTTTCTTGTTCTTGTGCAATGTCCATCAGATGTTTCATCGTATTGCACGGTGCATTTTACAGAAATTTTGCCAACCAGAAATATCCAGCACGTCCACTTGATTTGCTTATTGGAGTGTTTCATCTATTTAGTGGCAAGTGGCAGCTAGATGAATTATGATATTTCCCTCCAAAAGATGATTGTGAAAACCATAAGGTATTGTTATGAAACTGAAGTGTAAAGAAAATGAATCCATGTGCGTTGATAAGCGATTCATACGAAAACCTTTTAAACGTCATAATAACCTTATGAAGATACAAATGTTTTCGTTTGAGATGCTTCACACTGCAAAATTTATGAGTTCCAAAACTCGAAAATGAGAAGAAAAATTAGTAATTTCCATTTGATTCCAACTACCTTTATTGCTTATTTTGACAGATACGCGTATTTCGTTTACAATGTGCAGACTTCTTCAGTGGCGTGTACTCATACTCGGATATCTATAAATATCAATAAAGGTAGTTGGAATTAAATGAAAATGTTTACTCTTTCTTCTCAGTTGCTAGTTAGAGGTAGTCCACTAAACCGCTCACACTCACCAAGAATTCCAAAACTTTTTTTCTATCAGTGTATATAAAGTCTGTCCACGTTAAATTTCGGACACCAAAACAATATCAGCCATCACAAAAATTTACACATAATTCAACAAAACCAATTGTTTATTTCACAATGAAAGAGTTATATCTACATTAGAAACCGTTCATTAAAATGTTAGTCATTCTTTCTGTAAAATTCTGGAACTTTCTGTGGTACATCCGCCATCAGGTTCCGTACGGTATCCTCAGATACGCCCGATTCTGACGATTTTCCAGCTTCTCTTGAAATCATCGGTACCATTTGCTTTCTTCTTAGTTTCGAAGAGTTTCCGCTTAACTAGAGCCCAGTACTTTTTTTTTTGCAATATTCTGGACAGTTTGGTGGATTGGCTGTTTTTGGCACATATTTGCCCTCTTGTACTTTATACCATTCCAGGAAGGACTCATAGTGACAAGTGGTCAAATCAGGCCCAAACAGAGCTGGAGAGTCGTGGATTCTGCTAAAACGGTACCAGCCGCTTTTGCAGACATTCTTTTTCGTACACATCGTTATTGATAGTGCCGGTAGAGACGAAACTTTTATATTTTCGACCACAACTATATATGACCTGCCAAATCAAATACTTCTTCGGGAATTTGGTCACCTTTTTTGTCCAGAAATGCCCGGCAACGGCGTTTCTTTGCATTGCTGTATACAAAGCCAGACCCGGAAGTTGTTTAAAATCTTCGAGTACGTATGTTTCGTCGTCCATTGTGGTACAAGAAAATGTTTGCAAAAAATGGTGTAAAGCTCTTTAGCACCATTTTTTGCAGTAAAATTTTGCTTGTCATCACGGTTGGGCACCTTTTTCCATTAGTACGCCTCATTCTTTGCCTTTGCTTCCCTTTGTGTACGTATGATTTAGACTTCCCAACTTTGCAACCCACATTTCACAAAAAAATTGGGATTTCGGTACTTTTTTGTAGTTTTAGTTTCTTGGCAAGATCGCGTACCGATAAATTCGGATTTTGCTGCCGTTCGTATAAAATGCGTTTGCACACTTCCACTTGATTCGACACCATTTTACTGAATGTTACATGAATGTAAACATGTTGTACCACGAAATATAGTGGAGGATTTCAGCTGTCATATGAGTGAAACGTTTCAGCGATCCTCAAAATAAGTCAAAATGTACACTGATAGAAAAGTATCCGAAATTTAACGTGAACAGGCTTTACAATTGTATATAAACGTGTTTGTTGAATTTGCGTGATTGATCTTTGAAGAAGCATAGATCACTAAGAAAACAAATTTGAAAATATATATAGTAAAGTAAACAAAAAAATTAACTTAAACGTTTTGAATCAATATGATGTGATCAATGATAATCTCACCAACACCCCATTCATTTCATCTATTTTCTGCCTCTTTCAAACAATGGTTCACTCATTACAACCTAGACAGGATGATCCCTTAGTATTGCTAACAGGGTATATTTTTGAGCCACCCTATTATATAAGTGTATGTAACAAACTTTCAAATGTTTCTTTTTGGCTTTTTACATTTGTCTTACAGATAATCAAGATATAAACAACACCTTGAGAAAAGTATGCAAATTTGAAAATTAAAATATAACAACACATAATTAACAGGACTGTCCAAACATTTCTCAATCAACATCTGTTCTTCAAACTTACAGCGAGTGCACCCCTAGCGCTGGATACTGAACCGGAGACCGATGACTTAGTTATAGCACATCATCGGTAAAGAGTCTCACCAACCCAACCGTTGTAATCGTCATCACGACGCGCAGCTCCCCTCCGACTGTGTTCGCATTGCTGTATATCATTGTTCGGTCCATCAGAGGTTTCGAAAGACTCGACAGAGCCCCGTTTCCTTAAGACGATGATGCGGAGTAGGGGAGGCATTCGAGAGCTTTTATTAATTTACAAGTAAATGATGTCAGATAAAATTAAAAGTCATTCAATTAATCTTTCGACGAAGGAGGAGGTTAATGACATACAACACTCGAGCGCAGCGCAAACGCGTCTGTGATTTCAATAATAATTAATCAGTCTGTGTGCTCGCGCATATCGGCCAAACCACCGTCGTCGCCGCCGCCGCCAACTGACCTGAGAGGACCCGCCTCTGGAATCCCCTAATAATAACACAATAGCAGCACATCTCGAGGGAGAGTACGAGATATGAAAATAAGCACTTTTGGCTATAAATGGAAGCATGGCGGTGAAGGTTTGGCACTGTTAACTAGACGAGAGGCATTTATTGCTGCTCTTGTGCTCAAGTGCCCATTTCCTTGTTTTAGAACTGTCATGTCTGCTGGTAGCTTTCGCGCTCAATTAACGTACCATTTTAATTGTTGTTGGGCCTTCGCAGACGTGGTTCAATTTAAGTTTTGTTTAACTCCTCTTAAGTGAATATATACCAAATCAGGTCTTGATAATTTTTCAAAATTATTCGATGTCTTGTTGCAAAATTGTTCTGCACCACTGAGGTTTGAGGAGCAGGAAGTTTAATTCTCGTCCTTTAAACGCTTCATCATAATAACAGATGGAAATTTTCACCGAAAAATTCACCGAAAAATATTATCTGTGACAACTTTGCTGGATAACATACTTGCATAAATTAAACGTCAAGATGATTAACTACTTTTATGAACTTTTTTTGTAGTTCCACACATTTGGCAATTAAAACAATAAGGGAAATAAAGTTTACAAGAGTTTAGAGGATCAAGAGGAACTAAAATCTTTTAACCATCCCTCGTGATGAGAAAGCGTGCATTTTTGTCTTTCGATCAGTCACGCACGAATTCAACACAATGAAAATCATAGGTAAAAAACAAATTTAAAAAGAAATTCAACATGAAAATTCATAATCATGCAATGAAAGAAAAATTAAATTTTGCAATGAAAGAAAAAACGTTGAATTTTCACGTGGATGTCCAAACTATTCTAGAATCATAATCTGCTAATGTAGTAAAACAATCAAATTATATAATTTAGACAGGTCAAATCTAGCTGAAACTTTTCAAAACAATAGCTATTTACGCGTTTCACCTCAATCTGCAAGTAGGGCTCAGACAAAATATCCAAAGCAATGGTTTCCTTCAGGAAGTTCGCCCAATTCGTTTTGTCTCGCATCTTGAAAAATGTTAATCATCGCATCACAAACAACATCCCATACGTGGTAGACTGTTTCAGAATTCCATGCAAAATCCGGCTCATTAAAATTCCAACCACTCCACCAGCTTTGCTGTTATTCAAGGTGGAAAAGTAAAGTCATGACCATCGTCTGCCTTGTTCCACGAACCGGTGATATATTTATGAAAATTTAATAATTTTCACCCTCACCGAGCGGCCAAGACCAGTCACACTGATCCCACTCATTGTTTGGAAGCGATTATTGCTTTGCATACATGTATCGAAGCATGTGCAGAGACCTACGGTCGCCTCCGTTTCTTCGAATGGGCTCATACGAAATGCACATTTTCCGCTCTTATATGCTACGTCCAGCATCCAATGGCAAAGATCATTAATTCTTTCTCACCTCATTTTAATATCGGCTCTTTGCATGGGCTTCCCATTTCAGTGGGCCCTTCTTCCCAACATCCCAGGGTAATAACTAGCCAGGAACGGTTGCGAGTCCCCATTTACAGGAGGTAGCGAGAAAGAGATAGAGCGGTAGATATGAAATAAGTGTAAGAAACGTACAATGGTACATCGCGAAATTCGCGCGAAGAATATGAAATTATTACTGCCCAGCTTAACAACATCAAACAAGAAGCAGTAAGAAAACGGCAGACAACGCGCGACCGCGAGAATGAGCAATGCGCGAGCATCATACCCAACCCTCTAAATCTGCCGTCGCGGCCACCACCGAGTCAATGGGTATGGGCCGGTATATCGCTGAAACGAGCCGCCAAAATAAAAACAGCCTTGCAAGTGAGTTTAAACTAGGCATACTTACGGTACGGTTTCTACACTAGTAAGGTTCACGAACGGAGGCGATGGTTTTCTGGGTAATTAGATACGCTTTGAGGTAAACCACAGGTTTATCGGGGTAAATGGGATGCGAAACTATTCTGGGCTGTGTCTGCGTAGAACGATAGGGCATCAGTAGGATCGAAAAATTTTCCAACATGCTACTGTACTTATTTTAGATTTATTGAATAATTAAAGGCTACTTTTGAATAGAGGAATGTTTTACGTGTTAAATCAGAAGTTGTCATAAGGAACATCGATTGGCAAAAAATCACAACGATGGTAACAATAGTTACTGTGTCTGGCAATAATCCTCCACCTTCAGAAAAATATCGATTCCTTGACCGAACTGATCTACAAATGCTCATTGTATGCACACAACTGAAAGGTTTCAAGTGGCAGGTCCTCAAGTTGGGACGATGAATGCACAAAATTGTGTTTAAAGGGTGTATTCGATAAAAATGGCACACAGAAAATGATCTGTAACTTTTGAATCGTATGAGTAAAAAACCTACAAATTTGAGTAGATCTTATCCATAGTGTATTATATACATCTGCCAAGTTTCATAGTTATACATTCAGTAGTTCCAGTCATGTCGTCGAAACAAGAAATTGTCCGTGAGAAAATTGTGTGCACTCACAATCAAAATCCAGAGGCGTCCCACCGGTGGATTGCTAAAAGGTTTGGAATTGCAAATACAACTGTGTCTCGTGTAATAAGAACCTTCAAGGAGCGTCTGAGTGTTCAAAGGAAGGAAGGGAGTGGTCGCAAAAGTGGTCCAATGGACAGTAAAATGGCCAGGAAAGTCGTACAACAATTCAAGAACCGTCCAAACATGTCAATTCGAGATGTCGCTAAAAAGTCTAAGGTGTCCGTCTGTTTTGTGCAGAAAACCATGAAGCGTGCTGGGTTACATGTTTACAAAGTGCAAAAAGCCCCAAACCGGAATGAAAAACAAAACATCACTGCGAAAACCCGCGCCCGGAAACTTTACACGAAGCTGCTCACCAAATCCGGTTGCATCGTGATGTATGGCGAAACATACGTCAAGGCCGACTTCCGTCAACTTCCTGGGCAAGAATATTGCGTTGCCAAGTCGAAGTTCGATGTTCCGGAGGATGTTTGAAAGAAGAAACTATCGAAATTTGCAAAGAAGTTTCTAATCTGGCAGGCGATTTGCGGATGTGGTGAAATAAGTGCTCCCTTCATCACTTCCGGAACAATAAACGGTGCGATTTACACGGAAGAGTGCCTTAAGAAGCGTCTCTTGCCATTCATTAAGAAGCACAAAGGATCAACTCTGTTTTGGCCTGATCTTGCATCCTGCCACTACGCTCGAAACGTATTGGAGTGGTACCGAGCCAACGGAGTCAATTTTGTGCCAAAGGATATGAACCCACCAAATTCACCGGAACTTCGTCCAATTGAAATTTTCTGGGCAATTATGAAAACGGAACTTCGCAAACATCCCAAAACTATAAAACGAGCTAGAATTGAAAAAAATTTGGGTAAAAACAACAAAAACACTGGGAAAATCGGTTGTACAAAATTTGATGGGTGGAGTGAAAAGGAAGGTGCGGGCATTCGGGATGGTAGACGAAATTGAATAAAACAAATGTTGTAAATCAAAACTCATTAGTAGTTCTTCATTCCCTGAAAATTTCAAGAAAATCCGATAATCAGTTTAATTTTGATGAGTATATATGTGTGTGCCATTTTTATCGAATATACCCTTTAGTAAAATCTGATGCTTTCATAGCTTAATGTAGACATATAACTTCCACTTACTTTAAAGAATATTCAAAGCTTGAAACAAAGCTAAAACACTGGCCAGACTGAGCAGTTATAACATGTTATAAGCCTATCTTGATGACGAATTTCTTGTTGAAATTATTTGACAACCGTTATAACATGTTATAACTCTGTAATCTGAACAAGGCATAATGCCTTGTTCAGACTACACAGTTATAACATGTTATAACGGTTGTCAAATAATTTCAACAAGAAACTCGTAATCAAGATAGGCTTATAACATGTTATAACTGTTCAGTCTGGCCGGTGTTTAAAGGATGTTTCGATCAAAATTTGGTCGACTTAAACTCGACGCATTTCCTCTCATCGTGCATTAAAAAAGTTTTGCACATCCCTTTTTGAAGATGTGTGCCTGTAGCATTATGCCTCTATTTTGATTTTGAGATTAGCTATCAAAATGTCGTCGAAGGAAGAGAAGCAACGCATCAAAATTGTGCACGTGCATGGCGAAAATCCAAGCTACTCTCACGCCAAGTTGGCGAAACTGTTGAATGTGGCTAAATCAACTGTTACAAACGTATTAAAACTGTTTGCCGAACGTTTGTCGACAGCCAGGAAAGCTAGTCCGGGGGGAAATCGAAAGCCGGAGGCCACAGCGACGACAAAAAGAGTCGCTCTCCGTCCGAGATGTCGCAAAGAAGCTGGGAGTGGCGCCTTCAACCATGGGTAGAGCTTAAAAACAAACTGGACTGTCGACTTACAAGAAAGTGGTGACTCCAAATCGTGATGATAAACAAAACACGTCGGCCAAAGCACGATCGCGAAAGTTGTACACGACGATAATGACGAAGTTTGATTGCGTGATACAGGAAATGAAACTTTCCTCAAGGCAGACTTCAAACAGCTTCCTAGACAGGAATTTTGTACGCCAACTGGACGGGAAAAAGTGGCAGATATTTTCAAGCACATTAAACTGTCAAAATTCGCTAATAAATATCTGGTGTGGCAGGCCATCTGTCCCTGTTGCTTGAAGAGCAACGTTTACATTGCAAATTTATCTGAGCGAGTTCCTACAAAAACGTCTACTGCCTTGCTAGAAGCGACACAACTGGTCCGACGATTCGGCAATTCGCATTTAGTAAAAAGGAAGTTTAGCTGAATATTTCTCCTGTATTCTGTATTAACTGAACTTGAAAAAGAAAAAGAATTTGACTTATTAATAAAAACTTTGATCGACTCACACATTACTGTTTGACCAAATTTTGATCGGAACACCCTTTAATACAACTGAAAAAAAAACGCGTTTATTGTCGAAATTTTGTCGAGGGACTCTTACGGGAGACTTATTGACCACTTTGTGGAGAGTGGCTCGCACCATGCGAAACCGCTCATTTTCTAACGTGAGTGATTAATACTCCTACCGATGAATATTTAATTTTGCGTAAAAGGGTCTGTCCGGATTCTGTTCCAACAAAACATTTTTTTTAGGAACGATCCAAACGACGGGTCTCTGGACAAACAAGTCACTGTGCTGGAATTCTCTAGGGCTCCTCGTTCATCACACAACTCCTCATCCGAATGTGATATGAAAAATATCAATCTTCTGAAAAATCCCCCAGATATCGCAAAAAGTTAATTCCTTACATCAAAACAACATTATACCACCTGAGTGGGGACAGGTCAAAATAATAGCTTTTCAATAGCTTAGTAAACCAGTGCACAGTGGGCAAAAATGGACTCTTATTCCCATTACTGTAGACGGCGTAGGAGTTAGAGGGGTAGGATTCTTAAACAATATCTTATGGGAAAAAATGCGGGTCTCATTTAGGGTTGACCGAAGAAAGTGTCCCGTTTTGCCCATTTTTCCCCTCATTTTGGAAGTATGCTAGAATTATAAACCAAAAATTCAACTTGGTGCTACTGAATTGCACCCAAGTGCACTGTAAAGGTTCAAAAACCGCTGGAAAATTGAATGGAACATGGTTTACTTTGATCGGCTGCCAGAAAGTGGTTCGTTTTACCCAATTTTCTTTCTTACTTGAATAAACTCGTACATCAGGTGATTTTGAAGATTGGTGCCATTAACTCTTATGTCATGTCCGAAATATCGATTGGTGATAGTCCCATAAGAGTTTATTCAAATATAAGGGGAGATTGGGTAAAATGGATTTTTCCCGAGGTTAACCCTCTATGTTACCAGCACCATTTGACTCTCCGGACATTTTGACATAAATACAGTGAGCCTAACACTAATGGTGTCAATCTTCAAAACAGCATGACTGTCAATAACCCTAAATAGTACTATCACCATTCGATTTGGAGGAAATCGAGTGAAATGGACCACCTCCTGGCAGCCGATCAAAGTAAAACTTGAATCCTGGCAAGTGTTTGTGTGTGTTTGTGTGTGTGTGTGTGTGTGTGTGTGTGTGTGTGTGTGTGTGTGTGTGTGTGTGTGTGTGTGTGTGTGTGTGTGTGTGTGTGTGTGTGTGTGTGTGTGTGTGTGTGTGTGTGTGTTTGCAATCAATCTCCCACTGACCGGCAGTGTTTTTATGGAAGAAACACATGTCAATTCGAGATGTCGCTAAAAATTCTAAGGTGTCAGTCGGTTTTGTGCAGAAAACCATGAAGCGTGCTGGGTTACATGTTTACAAAGTGCAAAAAGCCCCAAACCGGCATGAAAAAGCAAACCTCACTGCGAAAACCCGCGCCCGGAAACTTTACACGAAGCTGCTCACCAAATCCGGTTGCATCGTGATGGATGACGAAACATACGTCAAGGCCGACTTCCGTCAACTTCCTGGGCAAGAATATTTCGTTGCCAAGACGAAGTTCGATGTTCCGGAGGATGTTCGAAAGAAGAAACTATCGAAATTTGCAAAGAAGTTTCTAATCTGGTAGGCGATTTGCGTATGTGGTGAAATAAGTGCTCCCTTCATCACTTCCGGAACAATAAACGGTGCGATTTACACGGAAGAGTGCCTTAAAAAGCGTCTCTTGCCATTCATTAAGAAGCACAAAGGATCAACTTTGTTTTGGCCTGATCTAGCATCCGGCCACAACGCTCGAAACGTATTGGAGTGGTACCGAGCCAACGGAGTCAATTTTGTGCCAAAGGATATGAACCCACCAAATTCACCGGAACTTCGTCCAATTGAAAAATTCTGGGCAATTATGAAGAACAACAAAAACACTGGGAAAATCGGTTGTACAAAATTTGATGGGTGGAGTGAAAAGGAAGGTGCGGGCATTCGGGATGGGAGACGAAATTGAATAAAACAAATGTTGTAAATCAAAACTCATTAGTAGTTCTTCATTCCCTGAAAATTTCAAGAAAATCCGATAATCAGTTTAAGTTTGATGAGTGTATATGTGTGTGCCATTTTTATCGAATACACCCTTTACACTAAGAGAGGGATTCTATTCAAATCGTCGTATGCAAAGCACTCGGAAAACTATAATTTCACCATTTACTTTAGTACAAAAAAGGAATAATTTTTAATTTTTTTTCCGCGAAAACGACGCAGCAAAAGCAAAACACGTCAATTTCAAAGCACGGGTTGCTGCGATCTTTTCAATTTGAATTCTGGAAAGAGTGAGCTGTTTAGTGGAATCTGTGAGTAGAACATGAAAAGAAAGATTAGTATTTTCCATTTTATTCCAACTACATTTATTGCTTATCTTGGACCGCAGCAAGCCGTGCTTTGAAAATGACGTGTTTTGCTTTTGCTGCGTTATTTTCGCGAAAATAAAATTGAAAATTATTCTTTTTTTTTCAACTAAAGTAAATGGTGAAATTATAGTTTTTCGAGTAATTTGCGTTGGACGTTGTGAATGGAATCCCTCTCTTAGTGTGTTATGGTCGTGTTTCTTTAGATAGATTGTGCGTCGGTAGTTTTTCCCCATTTTTTGTTTTTTAGTGCCCCGCTCCCGCATCCGGACGAACTTTCCAACATCAGAAAAGGAACATTGGTGAGGTCGTTTTATATTATCAAAAATATAAATTAACTATATACACGCCAGGATCAAGAATATCCATTTTTGATTCTGGAAGTGTGAAATCTCTTGTCATATCCATTTGATATGCGATAAGATTTTCATGCGGGGCTTATTGTATATGAAGATGACCTCAGAATGTACGTGTAGGAACAGGTTTTCTTGGAATGGGTCGTTGGATTTTCGATAGAGCTGTCACCTTCAATCTACAGGGCTAAAAATGTTTGCACATAGTGATTACCTATGAATTACTGAAGAAATGCAGACAAGTTTCTTCCATAAATACACTGCCGGTCAGTGGGAGATTGATTGCAAACACACACACACACACACACAACTACATTTATTGCTTATCTTGACAGATACGCGTATTTCGTCTATAATGTGCACTCTTTTTCAGTGTGGTGTACTAATACACGACTGGTATTTTCTAGTTAAAGTAAAGCTTGTTCCATTCAATATCCCAGCTTTTTTGCAAATGTACAGTGCATTTGGTTTCAATATAGTAGCACCAAAATATATGTTTGAGTAATGATTCTAATTTGTTTTTAAATGAGCGGAAAAACGGGCAAAAGTGTACACTTACTGCGGTCAACCCTAAATGAGACCAACACCATTCGATTACCCGCATTTTTCCGCATGACATAAGATATTGTAGAGGACTTCTACAGTGCGCCGTTAAAATAAATGAAAATTTGGGTCCGTTCTACCCACTGTGCAGCGTTTGATTATAACTTATACCGTCCGATTGTTATGCAAGAACCAACTGGCTTCAGTATTACTGGAAGTTAAGGGGACTTTTGATGCATTTGCCATTAAATTGATGTAGAGATGTGGACTTCCTCTGGAATTTTAAATATCGTTTTGTTTAATAAAAAAAATAAAATGAAGTTTACTATTTATTGGACAACTGACAACTTCCACAATTTATTAACAAGGGCCTGCACCACGGTTCATGCCACAGCCCTCTTCGATATAACTTTTACGTCAAAGATATTGACAATTGTTTTGCAGAACAATGCGCGCTAATACCCCATCCAGGCAACAATGTATATTACGTGATATAGAGTATCTTGATAACATGTGTTATACATTTTATTTCCAGGGAATTTAGATGTCAGAATGTTCATATCATGATAGGCTATATCAAGTGTTCTAGGTCGTAGTGTGGATGGGTTAAAAGACAATTTTCTGATGACAGTATGGTTTCCTTAGGAGATTTACATGCCGGCAACTTGCAAAACTCCTTACACACTTAGATTTTTTTACAGAAATCTGTAAAGCTTTACCGAATTCTCAACAGCTGAACGTTCGGTAATCCGATTTAACGGATTTCGGTGAAATTTTACAGATATCTGTAAAAAAATTACCGGATTTCGGTAAAATTTTACTGAAATCCGTTAAATCAGATTACCGAACGTTCAGCTGTTGAGAATTCGGTAAAATTGTACAGATTTCTGTAAAATAATCTGAGTGTGTAGATAACATGTCGTCTTTAGCTAGAATTCGGAAATCGAATTTATATCTAGGAATCAAATTTTCACCGGAGAAAAGTGAACTGGTAGTGTTTACCTCAATGCTCAGTCCAATTGTAGCTTAATCTTTTGGGCAGAAACATTACCCAATCGTTATCTTTCAAATATCTTTGGGTCTGGTTTGACTAAAAGTGTACTTGGAATGCCCACATAACGTATTAATAAAGTATCAACTTCCTTCTTTCAATTTGTTGTACATGATCGGGTGCTGTTGTGGCAGACCACATAACGCTTGATATAACCACTTTTCTCTATGTTCTAAAGTTTGGATATTTTTGCTTTCTCTCGGCAAGAAAAAATCACCTCATAAAATTGGAATGATTTCTATATCGTTGTCTGCGTGTTGCTTTTGGCTGTATGCATAAAACGTGTAATATGAGTATCAAAGCTCTGGCAGGCCATATGCCAATGCGGTAAACTGAGTAAACCGTACATCACAACGGGTACCATCAAAGGTGAAATTTATCGCACCGATTGCTTCTAGTCCCACGGAGGCGCGATATTATTTTGGCCGGACCTGCCATCATGCCAGTACGCGCGATCGACGTTGGATTGGTACAGAGACAATAACGTTGTTTTTGTACCAAAAACCGCCAACCTCCCAAATTCACCAGAAATTCGTCCTGTGGAAAGATTTTGGGTCATAATGAAGGCCAAAGTTCAAAAATCGTCCAAGGTGTTTGAAAGTGACCAAAAAGGTCGGCTCCACCATTGCACAAAATGTAATGAGGGGTCTTAAGGGAATGGTGCGAGCTTTCAGCGATGGAAAGGAACTTGAATAAAGTAATTATGCTGAAAAATAATCCATATCTATTAGTTCATTTCCTGAATGTTTCAAGAAAATCCGACTTATAATAAATTTTTGGCGAACACTTTTGTCTAGTGCATTTTTTTTTTCGAGTACAGGCCTTATCATGCAGTGACGAAGTACCGAGAATGTACACGATTTTGAAAACCCTGGAGACCCAAGGAAGACACCCTCGTGATCTCTGTAACATGCAGTCAATTTTTGTGTATTTATTATAAAAGTTTGATCTGTGTGGCTTATTTTTCTTAATTTATTAGTTTGTGTTTGTTTTTTTTCCGGAATCTTGAGTAATCTAATAGTCACCCAATCGCCACCACAACCAGCCGAACACAAAAAGGGAGCTTTCGCCATACCGCACAACGATCTAAATAGTGCAGAAGACAACTACTACAAGACAAGACAACAGAATTCCATTTCTATGTTCTTTTGTCCAATCCCTTCCCAAAAAATGTTACCCCGTTTTAACCTCGTGTAATCCGCGAGTAAACGTTCAAAGTCCAACAAAAAGTAATATTAAAACATTCGTGTTATTAAAAATATAAGAAAATTATTTATTGTCTTCGTATAGCAAACGCGATTGAGCCTCCAAACTTTACGAACTAAATAAAATTAAAATGATTAGAAGTTTAAAGCTAACAAACAATTGTGTGAAGTTTATTTATAAAATCGATTATTTCTTATATCCTTATATCTCTGAAAAGCGCCTAAACATACAATTAGCTTCAATAAAACAATAAAAAAAAATCATGTTAAAAATAATAACTAGTCTTAGCAAATCCCAACGCAGAATATTAGAAGAACGAACATGAAGGGCAATGAATGTTCTCTTTAACCACGTCCAGTTGAGGCACACCAACCGTACCAGCCTTGGCACAAAAAAGACAATGAAAATCTTTTTTATTATCAGATTAAAGACAGATGAATTATGAATACAGAAAATACCTAATGAAGTTCATTATAATCTGTAGCGCGCGAGAATGTACGAATATTTACCCGCCAACAACGGAGAGCCGCGAAAGCATTGCCCCGCCAACTACAATAACGGAGTTCGCGCACGTCGTTGTCGTCGTCGGTTTGGCTGAGCGAGTATTGCGGTTTTGGTCATCATCGAACAGAACAGAAGAAAACCTTCCGCCACGGTTGTGAAGGAAGCAGACGAAGACGATGGCCGACGACAACAACCAACGATGATATACATTAGCGCAAAGAACTGCCAGCACATATTGGACAGCAGAACCGCTTGGGTGATGAAAGGTGTACGATCCACGAGGGGGAGGTAATAAAGAGTAGATACCTCCGCTCCACTCCACTGAAATGGGAGGAAGCATGCATGTTGCAAACAAATAGTCGTCGTCGGTCGTGGCAGACTTTGTGGTGTTGACTTAAGTCCTGCTCTCACGTGTGTATGTAAGAGGTAGGCCGAGACAGGAGACCCACATAAACCATGCAGATAGAACTCTAACGGCTATGTATATTTCACTGTATCGAATAAGAGCAGAGAAAATATATGGTACACTCGACATGTATGAAAAGCAAAATAATAACAGCCCGAGCCCAAGTACATCTCAGGATTGGAGGCTCATGACTTTCGATTTATTTACGATTATTTATTTATTTATGTTTTCCTCTACTAACAGCATAAATTGTTTTATTGTATTCAATTAACAAATATTTAATGGAATTCCAATATATCACGGCTCACTGGTTCAATCTGATAGCATTCATGACGACAGTGCCAGTTTTGCGGTTTGTCGGAGATCGCATTACTTTTGCGCAAGGTATATTCTTATTATTCGCATCTCTAGTCGATGCTAGTGACGCTTAAAATTGTATTGCATGAGGGTAAATTGGGTACATTATCTACCGTTGAGAAAAGCGGCTGTGTTGTGACTGTTGTCACTTGAATTGACAGGATGGCTGCATGCGTTCGTTACTTTGGGAGCTGGATTGATAAAAGTCTAACGGCTGTTTTGTTATTGGCTGCATGACAAATCTCCAATGCAGACGTTAAAGCTCCAGCATGTAGCCGTTAACAATTAACAGTCCTGCACGCAAGCGATCTGTTTATTTTACAGTAACAAATGAAATAAAATATTCGAAACAACGCTTAACCCTCTCAACTAAGTAACTTACAAAATTTCAAACTAATTTCAGTTTGTATTGGGAAATCGAAGGTAGAACTAACCAATCTATTCGTTGTTTTCTGCAGCGAAATTGATTTGTACTTTTTATGAAGCTATAGCTTCGTAATTTTATGACACGCGCACAACTCTCAAAAGCAGGAATCATTTGTTAACACAGAAAGAACATTTTACGAAAACAATGCAAAGAGCTACGAATACTTTGTTACAAAGTAAGAAGAAACGCCTCTCTGGTGGTTACACGAATGACTGACAGATCTGCTATATCGACTGGAAATGTAATTGCAAAGAAAAGCGCAATTACGTGGAGTAGTCCAGCGTTTTTTTTATTGTTTCTGACAAGGGATTCCATCCCCTATTTTCTGGAAAGAGCTGTTACTGAGTCCGTGGTGGATCTCACTAGGCCATGGCGACTCGTGAGAAGATGTTTGATGGATGAGTATGAAGTTATAACTCTCGACAGTGCTTTAAGTTTTACTTTGGGATAAATAAATTATCCAGCGCATCCCAGCAGCAACGCAGCAAGATATATTAAAGGGTGTATTCGATAAAAATGGCACACACATATATACTCATCAAAATTAAACTGATTATCGGATTTTCTTGAAATTTTCAGGGAATGAAGAACTACTAATGAGTTTTGATTTACAACATTTGTTTTATTCAATTTCGTCTCCCATCCCGAATGCCCGCACCTTCCTTTTCACTCCACCCATCAAATTTTGTACAACCGATTTTCCCAGTGTTTTTGTTGTTTTTACCCAAATTTTCTTCAATTCTAGCTCTGTTTTTATAGTTTTGGGATGTTTGCGAAGTTCCGTTTTCATAATTGCCCAGAATTTTCCAATTGGACGAAGTTCCGGTGGATTTGGTGGGTTCATATCCTTTGGCACAAAATTGACTCCGTTGGCTCGGTACCACTCCAATACGTTTCGAGCGTAGTGGCAGGATGCTAGATCAGGCCAAAACAGAGTTGATCCTTTGTGTTTCTTAATGAATGGCAAGAGACGCTTCTTAAGGCACTCTTCCGTTTAAATCGCACCGTTTATTGTTCCGGAAGTGATGAAGGGAGCACTTACTTCACCACATCCGCAAATCGCCTGCCAGATTAGAAACTTCTTTGCAAATTTCGATAGTTTCTTCTTTCGAACATCCTCCGGAACATCGAACTTCGAATTGGCAACGAAATATTCTTGCCCAGGAAGTTGACGGAAGTCGGCCTTGTTTCGTCATCCATCACGATGCAACCGGATTTGGTGAGCAGCTTCGTGTTTCCGGGCGCGGGTTTTCGCAGTGATGTTTTGTTTTTCATTCCGGTTTGGGGCTTTTTGCACTTTGTAAACATGTAACCCAGCACGCTTCATGGTTTTCTGCACAAAACAGACGGACACCTTAGACTTTTTAGCGACATCTCGAATTGACATGTTTGGACGGTTCTTGAATTGTTGTACGACTTTCCTGGCCATTTTACTGTCCATTGGACCACTTTTGCGACCACTCCCTTCCTTCCTTTGAACACGCAGACGCTCCTTGAAGGTTCTTATTACACGAGACACAGTTTTATTTGCAATTCCAAGCATTTTAGCAATCCACCGGTGGGACGCCACTGGATTTTGATTGTGAGTGCACAAAATTTTCTCACGGACAATTTCTTGTTTCGACGACATGACTGGAACTACTGAATGTATAACTATGAAACTTGGCAGATGTAAAAAATACACTATGGATAAGATCTACTCAAATTTCTAGGTTTTTTACTCATACGATTCAAAAGTTACAGAAGATTTTCTGTGTGCCATTTTTATCGAATACACCCTTTAGTACGATAAAAGAGAAACAGCGATTAGCTGGTCTTCACGAAATTCATTTCGTGCATTTCATAACATAGTGTAACGATAGCAGCATTTCACAAGATAAAAAGCAATATGAATGTTGAATGTTTGTGCTCTAGATATAATGCAATAATATATCTAGACTATCTGGAATCAACTTTCGTTTAACCTTGAAGCATACTGGGCTCAAAAATGATTGTTTTTGTGTATGAAATAGAAAATGTAGGATCATTTTTCTACTGAGCCCATAAATGGTTATTTATTTCTGAAAAATGGAAAATATAGGAACATAAACAATGGTAGTTTTTGAATTACATGTTTAATTTTTTTAAATTAAGAAAGAAAAAAGCATTTGAGCTAACATTAAGCTACTATGAGAAATCGGAGTTGCTCTGGAATACGCTTAGGAATTCTCTAGCGGAGTTGCTTAGGAATTATGAAGCAACTATAATTTAGAAGAAAAATTAGTAATCTCCATTTAATTCCAACTACCTTTGCTTATCTTCGACAGATACGCGTATTTCGTCTACAATGTGCAGACTTCTTCAGTGTCTCGTACTTATAACTCGACTCGAGTTATTAGTACGAGAAACTGAAGAAGTCTGCACATTGTAGACGAAATACGCGTATCTGTCGAAGATAAGCAAAGGTAGTTGGAATTAAATGGAGATTACTAATTTTTCTTCTAAATTATAGTTACAAGTATTCCACTAAACAGCTCAAACCCTCAAGGTTTTAATTATGAAGCGTCTTCACCGAGGAGAAATTGAGCGATGATCACATTAGACTTGCGGCCAGCAACGTTCCACTTGCTGGTCAAACATTGGGCCAAGTCAACATCAATGCAGAGATGATAGTCAAGGCCTGCTTAAAATCGTACCTCACTGACCGTCATCTGACTGTAGTCATATGAGATTGTCAGTCTCACATGTTCAAAGCCCCGTCTGGTATACCGCAGGGTAGTCACTTGGGACCGTTGATTTTTTGATCTACTTCAACGACATAAATTTGGCTTTCGAAGGACCACGACTATCATACGCTTACCATACCTTACCAATCAGACTAAGGCCGGCGTGGCCTCTGCTGTACACAGAAGTTGTCTCCATTCTATTCGGTCCATGGCTGTCACTCGCCAGCGTCGCTGTCTGCGGAGGGTCTGCAGGTCGGCTTCTACTTGACCGATCCACCTTGCTCGTTGCGCGCCTCTTCTTCTTGTACCTGTCGGTTCGTTTTCGAGAACCATTTTCACAGGGCGACATGCACATTCTTAGGACATGCCCAGCCCATCGTAGTCGACCGATTTTTGCGATGTGTACGATGGGAGGTTCTCCCAGCAACTGGTGCAATTCGTGATTCATTCGCCTCCTCCACGTTCTGTCTTCCATCTGCACTCCACCGTAAATGGTACGCAGCACCTTCCGTTCAACTTGTGCTAGGAGGCTAACATTGTCTTCTCGCGAGCCTCTTTCTTTCATGTATTTTGTTTTCAACGCATTAATCACAAGCCCAATCCTACCAGCTTCAGCCATAAGTCTGATGTACGTTTCTGCCATGGTCTCAAAGTTACGTGCTACGATATCAACGTCGTCGGCGAAGCCAAATAGTTGGACAGACTTTCTGAAGATCGTGCCACTCGTGTCCATCCCAGCTCTTCGAATCACACCCTCCAGTGCAATGTTAAACAACAAACACGACAATCCATCACCTTGCCGTAACCCTCTCTGAGATTCGAAGGGACTCAAGAGCGACCCTGATACTCGGACGACACACATCACTCGATCCATCATTGCTTTGATCAACCGCGTCAGTTTTTCCGGAAATCCATATTCGTGCATGATTTGCCATAGCTGGCTCGATCGATTGTATCATACGCAGATGACCTGAAACTCTTTCTTCGAGTGCACTCACTCACTCGATGACTGTCACTTTCTCCAACGTCAGCTGAATGCTTTTGCCGACTGGTGCAATTTGAATAGCATGGATGTCAACCCGGCCAAATGCACGGTTATCTCGTTTTCGCACAAGAAACAGACTATTTAATTCAAGTATGTCTTGTTAGGCACCGAAATTGAGCGCAGTCACGTCAATGACCTAGGAGTAATTCTGGACACCCAACTCACCATCAAGCACCATATCTCGAACGCTGTCGGAAAAGCCTCCTGCGTTCTGGGGTTCATCTTCCGGATTGCTAAAGACTTCACGGACATCTACTGCCTCATATCGTTGTACTGATCATTGTGTCGTTCTATATTAGAGTATTGCTCGGTTGTGTGGACTCCTCGTTACAACAACAGTATCGTTAGAGTAGAGGCTGTTCATAGACGGTTTTGAGATTTGCGCTACGTAAACTACCGTGGACGGATCCCTATCGTTTGCCAAGCTACGAAAACCGTTGCCGTCTGTTTAACCTGGAGTCCCTGTTAGCCCGTAGAGATACAGCCAGGGTTTTGTTAATCGCAGACATCTTGCAAGGCCGTATCGAGTGTCCTGATCTGCTGGAGCAAATCAACATCAACGTGCAACCCCGAGCCCTGAGGAATAGTGCGATGCTGCGATTACCTCCACAGCGAACCAATTACAGTATGTTTGGCGAAATTGGCAGTTTACAAAGACTCTTTAATAGAGTTTCCACCTTGTTTGATTTTAACGTGACTCGCTAGATGCTTCGTCGTAAGTTTCGTCGTATGACCTGTCTAATTCACATCGATAGTGTAATTTTTTGTTAGTTTTATGTCATGACCATTAATGTTCCATTCTAGTGTAGCTTTAAGTAATATCATTGGGGTTTATTAATAATCTGTTGATGAATAGAAATAAATAAATAACGTGCAACAGCTGCGAGCAGCCCTACCAACGGAAGAGCAACTACTCTGTATGATGGCTGGAGAGATACTAGAACCGCCAAAATACCAAAGGTGATGGATTGTGGTGCATGCTATTTAACATAGCATTGGAGGGTGGGATTCGAAGAGCAGCGATAGACACAAGTGGCACGATTTTCATGAAGTCCGTCCAATTTTGACGTAAGACTATGTCTAGGGTAACGGGATGTAATGTTAGCCTAGTTCCTTCATTCGGCCTATGTACCAAATATGTCATTTATTCAGCTATAACCAACAAAATCATGTCCCTATCATGCTGACTAATGAATTTCAAGGCAATTGAGATATTATTAATCAATCTATAGAAGTTCACTTCCTCGTAATTATTGATTTCCTCAACTTTTTAGACATCATGACTTCACTGGTTAAGCTGAACCGATTATCATCACGGTCTTTGGATAATCTAACATTGGCCAAATCGAACCGATAATCTTAGTTTTGTAGCCTAGATTTACAGACAATAGTCATACGTTATAAACTTATTGTTTTCATAGATAAAATAACAACGATTTAACAAGATAACCGTGGACCCAATATAAGGAACATATTTTTTTTTATGTTCCCAACTGTGGCCTGTTTTATTAATAACATAGTAAACATTTTTTTTACTGGTAAAATTTACAATGGAAATTTATAACATTCGAATGTACATTAATTGTTATGTTATATATTCTCCGTGCGAGGAGTAACGATTATGATGTAGAAGGAGATGTTCGCTCATCACCATGAGGCACCAAGAGTGAACAACAATGTTTTTGGCTAGAATGAAAGATATGAAGAGAAAGTTTTGATAGTTCCGCTAGTGTGCGGCAGGCTTGGAAACATAGCAGATGTTTTAGGAAAATTGAGCGAAAAGGGCATGTGTACAGTGGTACGCGAACCAACGACATTTTTGCCTAACATCCCACTGCGTGCTTCAACCTACCCCGCAGTGGGATGTTAGGCTAAAATGTCGTTGGTTCGAGTACCACTGTACACATGCTCTTTTCGCTCAATTTTCCTAAAACATCTGCTATGTTTCCAAGCCTGCCGCACACTAGCGAAACTATCAAAACTTTCTCTTCATATCTTTCATTCTAGCCAAAAACATTGTTGTTCACTCTTGGTGCCTCATGGTGATGAGCGAACATCTCCTTCTACATTCGAATGTATATTTTTCAAATGTTTCATGTTAACACAAAACACAGGAACAAAATCTGTTTAGAGTGAATAGAAATATTTTCATTATTAAATGGCTGATAAATTATACGTGAATACAATTTAAGTGTTTCAAAGCAGTTTTATTTAAATTTGTTTCGAAATTTATGTTGTAGGGTAGAATGAAAATAGCTGGCATTGCCTTAAATACAAAAATCAGGGGAAAAAATCGCACGATCATTGCATTCAAAAAAAAAACCCGCATTAATCCACCGATGGTGAGACTGAACCCTTCTTACATTTCACCAGAATTATAAACTCAAATGTGGGCAATATTGTACTGGATACATATTTTCATCAGAAATTCCAAGAAAATTCAGAAATATTCAATATGCCATACATTTAGTTGATAAAATGAACTATATGTCAATCCTGAACGTATTGTTCAGGATTGAACAAAAATTAAAATATTACCATTAATAGTCTTTAATGACCTGTGTATGTTAGTTATATAAAAGGGGAAATTACATAAATATTAGAAATTTCATATAATCAGTCCATAGAATGAATTATTAGACAATCCTAAGCGTCAATTTTGATTATCGACATGGATTCAAGATGCTTAATAAGTACATATTCGTTGAAAATAGTAAATGGCGACTTTGTGTAATTTTCGAATATACTCGTTGCAGTTCAAAACCAGACCACTCGAGCCAATCGATGCTGCTCTAATTCTATACAGTCGCATAGTGTGGCTAGTCCGCTGTATGTGCTATACAACGCACCAGATGCGACACAATAGAATGCAAGCGGCATCGATTGGTGTGATTGGTCTTGTTTGGTTTTGCACTGCAACGAGTATATTTTCATCTCACAATTATGTGCTCTCAGGTATTGTTTAGGTCATATCTCCATGAAGGATTATTCAATCCTAATGAAATTTTGACCAGTTATTTGGAGATTTTAACAAAACTAAAATCGGTACACAAATAGCTCAGTATGTAATCGGAGACTAAACTGTTTGATTACTATTATAATAGGCCTTAAAGTACTGTTTCGTATATATCTTCGTAACGAAATGTCCGAATGAATAAAAAACAATAACGTTCTATGGGAATGTTGTAGCTTCCATTTGCCGTCAACAGAACTGAAATCGGTTCACAGATGGCTGAGAAACCGATGTGACATTATTTGTAACGCACACACACACACATACACACACATACACACACACATACATACACACACATACATACATACAGACATGTGCTCAGTTCGTCGAGCTGAGTCGAATGGTATATGACACTCGGCCCTGTGGGCCTCGGATAAAAAGTCGAGTTTTCAAGCGATCTTAATACCCTTCTATTGATGTAAGAAGGGTAAAAACTATCGAATGGGACAAAGTTGCATCCACGAATAGACCCAAATTGATGCTTAAAGACCGACATAACATCCATATTCCTCGAAAGTTTTCGTCTTAATAAAGTTAGTTGTTTAGTTTGTCGTAATTTTAAATAACAGGTGTCTTACTAGGCATATCTTCGCAAGCAAATAACTTGTTGAATGCCTTTTGTAGCTCAATTACCTTATGAGTAACAATGAAAAATGTAACAGACGGCTGCATGCTAGGCTAAGGAATGGGACATATACCCTATTTAGTAGTTTCATAATTGGTTACAATCAACATACTCGTAAGTAGAATTGAACTGGTCAATTGAATGAAACCTAACGCTAAATTTGAACAGGCATGTTGAGGTGGCGGACTCGTCCGTGCCTCGACCTACCCCGCAGAGGGATGTTAGGCAAAGGTTATGTCCTTGGTTCGAGTACTACTTTACCCAGGCCCTTTCGCTCAATTGTCAATAATTCTGCTCAATTTTCAACCTACCGTACACTGACGGAACTTTCAACACTTTCTCTTCATATCTTTCATTCTAGCAAACATTACTGTCCACTCTTTGTGCCTCACGGTGATGAGCGAACATCTCCTTCTACATCATAATCGTTACTCCACGCACGGAGAATACAAAACACAACAATTAGAGTAGGGTATGTGTCCCTTGAGTCAGCCTATTATGCAACCCGCGATCACATTTTTCATTATAACTCATAAAGTTTTTCAGCTGTAAGCGAGATTCAACTAGTTATACACTTGCAAAGATAAGTTTGATAAGACATTTGGTAGAATGTATCACTAAAAGTTACACAACTCTTTTTATAATGCCATAAACTTTCGAGGGACGTGAATTTAATGTCGGTCTATAAGCACCAAATTGGGTCTATTTGTGGATGCAACTTCGTCCCATTCGATGGATTTATTACTAACTGCAGTGTTTGTACGTTTTTTTTCTGATTTTATGAATTAAGGCATTGTTAGCTGTACTGGATTTACTTAATACAACATTTCACAAATCAAGCTAAAGTAAAACTGCCTCGAAACACTTAAATGTTGTTCATATATGATTTATCAGCCATTCAATAATGAAAACATTATAATTCACTATACAATGATTTTGTCTCTTCAATTTGTGTTTAGATGAGCCACTTGAATATAAACAACTGCAAATTCATGCATTTCCACTTGAGATTTTACCAATAACAACCTTTTAACTACGTTATTGATACAACAGGCCATAGTTAGGAACATACAAAAAAATATGTACCCAACATTGGGTCTACGATTTTCTTTTAAAATCATTGTTATTTTAGCTATGTGAACAGTTAGTTTGTAACTTGTAACTATTTTCTGCACATCCAGACTGCATTACTTGCTTTATCGATTCAATTAAGCCAACTTTAGATCACTTGAAATCGTGTAGATCATCTGTTCAACATAACCAGTGAAATCATGATGCCCCAAAAGTTCAAGAAACTGAAAATTACGCGGAAGTGAACAACTTTAAGATGATTAATATTGTCTCAATTGCTTCGGATTACATCTATCATGCTAATAGCAACATGATTTTGTTGAATATCGCTAAATTAATGACACATTTGGTACATAGGCCGAATGATGGAGCTAGGCTAACATTACATCCCCTTACCCTATGTACCATTTTCTAGTTTCCCTAAAATTTTGATTTTTCAAAGTTGTTAACCTTATAATCGCCTCCAAATACTCAAATTTTATGTCTATTTAGACCCATCAGCCAAGCTTGAACGCTTCAGAACTCACGCCGAGCTGAATGGGTATTTTGACTCCCCTGATTACCTCTGAGGTCCCTCTTCCGATGACTGTTGAGCAACACAAGTTTTTCACAACTTCGTCAGTCGATTGTTCGCTCTAGCAAACCCGGCTTAGTGTGAGTCTTCGCGTTTATCATACACTAATGATATAATTATAATAACTGCTAAATTACTCTTTATTCTATCTAAATTGAAAATGTTTTTAAACGCATATTGTTGCGATGAAATGCTCCTCCCATGAAAATCAACGTTTCGCATGTTGTAGAATGTTCAAATTTGCAAGTTCAACTCATCTTCGCTTACTTTTACAGAAAGATAAAGCTCAACAGTTAAAGCAGTTGATTACAACTAGAAGACCGTAAACGGGTACAGCCCCACGAATTTCCATCACATCGTTAACATGTTGGCTCATAATTGGTTCGATGACGTTATGCTTGTGTGATAGAAATGATTAGTACACAGAACTAACACAACGTGATATCGAATCGTCTCTAGCCAACCCTGTAGGTAGCTTGTTGTGGCCAACACTAAAAGGAAGGCCCCCGCATTGCTCGGTCTGCGGAGACGGAATGTAGCGGGTAAAAAGCAGAACACACATGCAATAACAATGTGTTCAAAATGTAGAGCGAAGAGCTTCTCGATATGCCCGGCGCAGTTCAAAATGCAAATGAAAATAATTGCTATTCTCTGAACGATCTGAGATTTTTCCCCTGCTGTCTCTCTTTCTGGACTCTGTCATTCAAAACGAATTTAATTAAAATGACTATTAATATAATTGTTCGTCTGACTGAGCTCTGGCTGGAACGGAGCATGGCAGCTCGAGCGCTTCGAATGTGTCCCCCATATATCAGCGCGTGTATTCGTAGCTACAGAGAGTTCAGTAACAGCGTTGGGGCTGGGTGAAACGTAGGGAATTCAAGTGACGACCACTGACTGACCACTGGCCGTTCAGATAACAACAACAACAACAAAAACTAGTGTACCAATGAACGCTTCATTGACGTGATATTCATTAATATTCAAGCCATCGCAATTATAGAAAACCGCGCAGCCGTTAGACACAATGGTTAATTTGGCGCTGCAAACTCGTCGTCGTCGGTTGACACTCATTCGATCAAACGCTGGGATTAGGTTTGGGTTGAATCGGACCGATTTGCCATTAAAATTGCTTGGAAATCATAAAAACGTGCGAAAGTAGGGAATTGGTCATCATATTTTGGTTCGCTCTGTGGGAAATAAATTTGACTTGAATGAATCATCTGACGACGTAGCCTACTTAAAAGCGAGAAAACGGATTACTTCATCGCTCTTCAAAGCGGAGATAATTGAAATCCTAAGCATGTGTTTTGTTTAGTGGTGCTATAGAAACGGATACTACTTTTTATGGAGTAGAAACACACTTTGATTGATGGATACAAAGTTTTGTTACAGGCGGTAATATTCTTATTCCAGTAATAAAATTCCAGTAGGGCTTGGTTTGGTAGTAGACAAAATATTCATAGATATATTTAGGCGAGTCTAGTCTAGCCAATAATCTTAGACTAGACTGGAAATACGACACATTTTTTATAATTTTTGTTGAACATTAGGAATGTGAAACAAATTCTAATACAGTCAGGCCAACTGTACAGCGACAAATAAATTATGTAGAAGCCATGTAAATCCCATGTAGTCAATGTAGATCAATGCGTTATATACATGAAATGTTGAATCAATTATTTTTAATGATCGTCTGGACCATGATTATAGTCGATTCAAAATCATTATACTGCAAAAGTCATACTAACCCTCAATAATGGTAAAATTGACTATCTTACTTGTCTCTGTGTATAAGAGCAATTGAATTATCAACAACTAGTCCACCTTTCTATATACACCTTGGTTATCTGTCATGCGTGTCAGAGCTGTGCGAGCTTGTATGTAAACAATAGCCTGGGACCGTATTTTGGATCCCGAATCGAACGACTTTTTGTACGAACGCTTGTGAGAAAAAGTTCTTCGTTTCGAGTTCCAAAATACGGCCCCTGAATTGCTGGTATTTGACGATGCCAACAGTAAAGCTCTTGGACGAAACAGAGCGGGGATTGATACCTCCTCGAATTGAAGGATATTGGTTTAAATAACCGAGGTATAGCCAAAAGAATCAATAGAGGAGAAACAGTGATAATAAATTAAGAAGGTTAAGCTTAAGAACGGTGAAGAAAATGGAATCCGGAAGAAAACCGAGGTCCAATTGAGACCCGAACCGCATCATACAGCTTGGGGGAACTGCCAAGTTCAATGCTTCGTAAATAAACCAGGAACTTAACCTTACCATAACGAAGAGACGTGTTGCTCAAATTTTGCAAGAATGTGGACATCTTGTTTAGAAAAAAGTCCAAAAAACCTAACCTCACTCTGAAGCACATTTAAGCGCGACTGAATTTTGCCAAGTAGCAGTTTGGAACAATTCGTGAGCTTAAAACATGCGTAAGAGACGAATGGCGGAAAATCTCAAAACGGATTTCTGAAAAAAATCTGATAAATGGTATGCAAACCAATTACTAATTTCTGTTATTTACTGGTTCAAATTGGCTTTATATTAATAAAATTTGATATCCGCTTACAGGAATTTCTACGCGAAAAATGTGTTTTTTTTCCTTTTAAAATTAATATTCTAATATTAATTTTAAAAGGAAAAAAAACCCCTTATGGTGCCTTATTTTTTGAAAGCCTTTTTGAAACCATATTTATGTTTTTCAAATAGCTTCAAATTGGACCAAACGGTCACAAAAAATATGTGCGCTTATAGAAATTTCCCTCACTGTAGGATATAGTCATATCAACGTTCGTTTTAGTACAATGAAACACAAATTAGGACTTGAATGGAACGAATTACACAGCAATTGGGCCAAAAAAAAGTACCGTTTTCCCAAGGGTAAGGTGCTTAGAACAGTGTGCCAGCCACTTCATTTTTCAATCCATACCACATGTGTGGCACAATGAGGAACGCTTTTGACAGTTGACGTTTCAGACCTTGTCAGCAACCTTGCCAAAATGCGTTGCTTTTGGTGACATATTTTTCGCTGTTTTGTATCATCACGTTGATCTTGCGAGGGTTTTTTTTTTTGAATTCGCACAGCAAATCTTAGGGAAAACTAATTCACGTAAATTGTGAAGGTAAAGTGTACAATTCTTCGCATATTTCGTTTATCTGCTCGCTTCGATGGAATTTTTCACATAATTTTTTTCTTCTGTCTATGGAATCGGTAGATTCAGTTAGCATATCACGTTCATCATCGTTTTGTGGCTCGAAAGATGACCGAGGAAATGAAAAGTAATGCTTAACATAATCAATTTGCAGCGCGCTAATACCGGAAGGCCGATTTTTGCCTCTAGACTGGGTTGCACTGGGAGTTGCGTTGGACTTTCGACTAACAGAACTCGACCACACGAACTGCTTTTGTGATTTTGAATCAAATAGTGAATAACTCAGTGGCATTCTTTCATCCATCTATTGTCGTTTGGTGCACGGGAGAAGTAAGCTAGAGGCAATAATCAAACCCTGCAACTACTTGAACAACGTTCTATTCACTTTTAACATCTTTCTAAACATGGAAAGCCCGCTTTATCATTTAGAAATGTATAATTTATGTCCTCCAAATCCTAGAAGAGACCCGGTTAAGTGCACCGCTACTTGTTTTCTGTATTGTTTATTGCTTGTAGAAAACAAAACAAATGCCTGGTTGCCAGGAACAGCAAAATTTGTAATTTGGACTGTCAACACATCGGCACCTTGGGCACCTTATAGGAACACAAAACGCTTGTATGCACACTAAATAAAAATAGCACAGGAGAAAAGCGTGCTGAGCGACTCACCCCTTGCGTTTTCCACACATTCGTCGTTGCGATTGGCAAAACTAAGAAAACTAATATTTACTCGGTTGTTGTTTAATCTCCTGGGACGGGACATTGGTGTTTCACCTTTATGTCCGAGCCCTTGAGCCTAAGATATAGCACATTTTCTCGCATTTATTCTATTTCCAGAACATGAGCACTCTCTCTTGCCTAAGTCTTATTAAAATTTGGATTAAGGGATGGAACGGTCAAAGCTTGGTCGACGCAAAAATGACGTAGTTTTTTTATCGTGCATTTTAAAAACTTTAACACCCATTGTTTTGTTGGTGTATGCGTATTTTTTCTATTCAGTTGTCAAAATGGCGTCGAAACAAGAAGAGCAGCGTATAAAAATTTCGCATGCGCATAAGCAAAATCCAAATTATTACCACGCCGACTTGAAAAAATAATTTATTATTTGAGTTATCAGCACAGAGAACAGACATCGAACTTTTTTTTCCAATTCACTGTGTAAATTTTTAAAGGCAAACCGTTGGAAAAACAACGCCGCCTAGTCTAGGTTTTACCATACTAAATTGATAGACTATCAAATCTCGAGGTGAGCAAGTGGCGCCATCAACATGCGATTAACCAAAACTAACGGAAACGAGTTATAAATTAAAAATGGCAGTTACAGAAATTTACACAAGGAGGCACTCCAGCTTGGATGTCTGTTCTCTGTGTTATTAGTACGAGACACTGAAGAAGTCTGCACATTGTAGACGAAATACGCGTATCTGTCAAGATAAGCAAAGATAATTGGAATTAAATGGAAAACACTAATTTTTCTTCTCATGTCTAGTTACAGGTATTCCAGTAAACAGCTCAAACTCTCTAGGATTCAATTTATTATTGCCAAATCAACTGTGACGAATGTTATGAAAGTGTTCGGAAAAAGTCTGACGACTGCCAGGAAGCTGGCGTCAGGACGAAACAGAAACCAGGACGCAGCAGCGACCGGAAGAATAGTGGCCAGCCTTTTCAACCGCAATTCCAACATTTCCTTCAGAGATATCGGAAACAAATTAGGAGAGCCCCACCCAACAATGCAAAGGGCAAAAAAATGAGCCGGACTGTCAACAAATAAGGTTACAGTGACACCAAATCGAGATGATAAGCAGAACACAATTCAGAACAGTAATTCAGTAAATAGTTGGTCATTTTCTGGTCTGATCAGACTTTCGATAAAGCACCAACTGGAGCACTCTCTCTGGGAGACTCTAATACAACCGTCAATATGGTCAATTTTTGAAACGAAGCTGAGAACTTTGCGGAACTTGCAAGATCATCATTTGAATATATTTGCACTTGTGTCCTAGAGACTGACCCTCCGACCCACTGCGAGGTCTTCTTGATTATGCGGAAGAGCTGTAAATGTGATTGATTATGGAATTAGTCTTAAAAATCTGCAGTTTTACTTTCGAATGTTCTTTAAAGGCATCATTTGCTTTTGTTATCTGAAAGAGCCGTATTTTTAAATAGCATTGCAAACAGAGTTTCAGGTGTGAAATTGTATTACTATATGGAGTCTCCTAGTGTAGTCGGTTTTCTAACAATTAGGCATGGAAAGAAAGTCCTCAATGAAGAACTATACAAATGTTTTTGAACGCTAATTTGAGCGGGATACAGTTACTACTATACATCAAATCAATACATTTTTGACGTAGCACTGCCGATGCAAAAAGTTAGCGCGACACGAAATATGATTAGATTTTAAACGTTAATTGTTCAGTTATTTCACGATCGATTCCCAAAATTTTACCCTAATCGATCGACACATTCACAACGCGAAACAATGAACAATAACAATGAAAAATAAAAATAAATCTCTTCACTCTTCTAATAAAAGCTGTTAAAAACACTGTTTTGAGCTCACTAGTAGAACGAATATAATTGTAAAATTAGGAAAATTTAAACTAACATTTCACTTCAGTACTTTTTAAAATTCAAAAAAAAATTTAAACACTTTTATAAACTGTTACTAGTAAACGCGAGGAAATTCCTTTAAATTCCTGTCTTTTGACAGATAGGCCTATTTTGTCTGTGACTTTTAAACTTCTCCAGTGTCTAGCACTCGACACTGAAGAATTCTGTAAGTCTATAAGACTTATTAATAACCTTAAGGGTAAAATTATGAATCAAAATTGCAATTGTCTTTAAATCCTGCTTTAGAATCAATTTGTAACAAATTCTAAGAGTTCTGTAACAAATTCTAAGACAATAATTTCACAAATGAACCTTTGGAGTTGTTCAAGATCATGCAAGCTCAACCGCATGGCACAAGGTCACTAGTGCAAATGTATTCAAATGTCGCTGTTAGAAGTGATGTAGAGAAAACCAAAGTTTTATATGTGTAAGCTGCGTCGCTCTCTTTCTGATGCGCATCGTTGAATGTACTCACACACATCCAAACCGGTTAATGCGCGCATTAAAAAACCCACTATTTTCGGATATATGGTAAACTTCACAAACATACACTCAGTAGCAAAAAAAAGCATATTAGCATATTACAAATTTTTCCATAGCTTATAAAAGCACAGAAAATAATGTGGACAAAATTTGAACTGTTTCCATCAAGTGGCTTGGACTACAGCTGGCGTCAAAGTTGACGTACCAACATGAGCATTTCCCTTTTTCACCCGATGCTGGCCTTGCTGAAATATCGGTGCAAAAAAAAGCCGAGGTGAATTTTATTAATAATACTGTATAGCACTGTATACGTAGTTTACACTAACCAATTCATATTGAATGCCATATTTGCAAAGTTCTTCGTGGATTACACTAGTTGTTTAGGATATTTCAGGCATAACAAATCATGTGTATTAAAAGATGAATTCACCTCGGCTTTTTTTTGCACCGATATTTCAGCAAGTTTTTGTAATATGCTACCTAATTTTTTCACAGAAATACGGGTTTTTGAAATTGGTATGTCCAAAAATGATTTTTTTCACATATGCTATGATAACTTCAAATTTATAAATTCTATCAACATGAAATTTTGAACACATGAGGTTTGTATTAATGTTGTGAAATTTTCAGCTAAAAATATGGATAATTGACAAAGTTACAGGAGGTTGAACATGGAGTTTTTTGCTAACAAAATTTTGCTCGGCTTTTTTTTGCTACTGAGTGTACTTCTACTCTGGCAGTTAGCCGAAACTTTGGCCATAGGTCAAAAAACAAGCTTGTAGGCATATTATTCAGTTGCTTGGTCGCTTTTTTTTATCAAATCAACTGCCGTTTTGGAAACTAAATTATTTGAATACACTCTCGTCATCAAATTTCCCCATCAAGAACATGAAGGCAAACCCCAACATCCCACACCGCGATTTGGCCAAAAAGTTTCACGCCGCATGCAGTACCGTTCAACGGATTAGTCTCCGGGAAGACTTCAAGTCATACCGTGCCTGTAGACAACCAAATAGGGATCAAAATCAGAACAATGTGGCAAGAGTCCGTGCCAGAAAACTGTATGATCAGATGTTGACAAAATTCAATGGCTGTTTGCAGATAAATTTGCACGTAAATACATGATTTAGCAAGGCATCTGTAGCTGCGGTAGGAAGATCAAGGTTTTCATCACTTTATAAGACATTTAATTCAGAACTGTACCGAACGGAATGTCTCCCATAGCGAATATTGCTATTCATTTGATCCCACAATAAACCTGTCATGATTTGGCCAGATCTAGAAAGCTGTCATTATAGTAAAACAGTGCTACAGTGGTATGAAACCAACGGGATTCAGTCTATACCGAAAGAACTCGGCCCATCAAACTCTTCCCAGCTCAGACCGATAGAGCTTTGATTTGTTTGTCCAAAACCTGTATGATCTGCCCCAGTGTCAACCAGGTAGACAACCTGAACCCTTCACATAGAACCCATCAACACTTGAACATCAAATTTCCAAAATTATGTTCGGTATTTTTTTTTTTGCTGAACTCGGACTTTAAAACAGTAATTTCACCGAAAATTTTGTAAAATATGACATTGACAAAATTCTAGCAATCAAAAATGCTGAATTTCGGTAATTTATAGAAAACTACCCGTGGGCCAGAACAACTCTAGACAAAATCGTAAAAAGGTCGAAAGTAACAATTGTGAACAATGACCTAAAACGTAAATTTCCTGGAAATGCCAGGATGCTAACATCTATATCCACTACCGACGGGAAGTTTATACCTCCCTGTATCTATTTCTAGTGCTATTTTGTTTATTGGAACAAGTAGATCCCAGAAAAATACGCTAGAAGTCATTGTTTACAAATGTAACTTTGGACCTTTCAACTATTTTGTCTAGAACTGGGGTAACTTCGCTCCGCTTAAGACGTGATTTTAGATCTTTAATTTTAGAAAATCCCAATGGCACTGGCTAGAATTGGTGTGAGGAGTGGAAATCACGCTTACGACTTCATCATCGGCGTCAGCTGATTTGCCTTAATGATTCAAGGTTTCATTCCGCTTTCGTTTGAAACCAGCAGAAAGTTCTCTTCGCTGAAAATTCCAAATATCCTGTTTATAAACTTATAATCATTAAGTTTTCAAAAACAACGCACTTATTCGCAAAATGGGTACTACTAGCAGATGGCATTTTTCCACTTCATAAATCAAAGTAATATTTTTTTTCCATGTTTGATGTGATAATGGCAAATAATAAACCTCTTATCTATGTTAATAAAGATCGATTCACGAGCGAAAACTGATCAGTTGTGTATTTTTGTTTACCAAAAAGAAAATAAACACGTATACCTAATAAGGTGAATGTATTTTTCACAAATCCTGCACGTTGAACTTTGTACAATTCAAAATCTCATTATTCACGGTATCACTCATAGGAAGGTCCGTAAAAAACCGAGTCCGATTCATAGTTTGACACCCTTGCATTAACAATGTAGCCGTTTTTCCTCCGAAACTCCAAGAACAATACCCTAATTATGAGCAATTATTTTCAGCACGTCAAATTGACGGTAATTATTCTGTAATTTGCGTTTAATTTGAATGTGTTCCAGTGGAACAAAAAAATCATATTTAATTTAATAATAATGACATAAAACGCAACGCAAAACTATATATAAAAAAAACTGAACCAGCAACGGTTACCCGCGCGATGAAGGGAGTTTGCTATACACAACGAACAAACCATAGCTGGTTATCATGTATGAGTTGAAAAGAAGACCCGAATAGATCGAAGAAAACAGAAAGAAACGGCCTGCTCCAAAGGAGAGAAAGAGAGAGAGCACATCACTCAGCAGAAGTTTTAGGGCAAATCAGTGATCGTACGGCACAAATAAAGAGAGAAATAAACAAGATAATAATAACAACCCATAAACACGTTCAATTAATTCAAATTAAGTTTCATAAATAAGTGAGCGAAACGTACGCAGAGTTGCGAAGGTGAATAGGACCGAGACCGAGTGAAATGAGACAAAATCTATCAACATGTATCAACCGAACAGATGGAGATTTGTGAATGTGAACACATGGCAGGAAAGCACATCTAATTGTTAGTGAAATTTAAATAATATACAACATTTAAACGACAAGCTCTTTTGCTGACATATGCAGGAACATTCAACAAGGCGTCAGACTTTCGTTTTCACACGCTCATCCAAAAAAAAATATTTTAAATCTTAATTATCATAACCTGCGCACTGCAGATTTTTCAATCGATTCTTGATGCGTATTGTATATCTTCTGCTCATATAAACTGACTACATTCCACATGATGATCAATAACCGCAGTTGAACTCTGAAATCGCTTGCACCAGAATGCAACGAACGTTAATTATGCCTCCGTAGCCATCAGTAACAATTTTCCGACCGGGCAATAACAATATGGTTGCGATCTCGTTCTCTCGCCCTTCAATATTCCCGCGGTAAGCCTGTACGTGTATATCAAGAACCAATAAATGAGTTTGCACTCATCGCACGCGGATGCCTCCAAGACATTGAGGAATAATAATGAAATTGAACTCCCCCTCTGCGCTCACGAGCTCACACATTCTTCTGAGATGATATTTCTTAAGCAGAAGGAAGGGGCAGGTAGGGCCTCGGAGACGACGGAACTTGTCCGCAATGAGCCAGCGTGAATGTAAGAAATCCCGCAAAAACAGATTAAGAAAATTGTGAGGAAAAATCTTTATTTTCAAGCCAAATTAACATTCCTGATATGAAAAGATGAAGTTGTCGGCGAGGAATGGGGCGCTGAATGATGAATTAGTGCTGGGTGCTCGCAGCGCAAAAGATTTTCAAAGTGTGAAAATTTGTTTACGAGAACAACGAACGCAATTAACACTAATTCTACGCTCCAGAAGGGGTGGGCCGTAAAACCTAAAAACTGTTTGGTTGAGAGATTTGAAAATAGTGATACGGGAAATCCGCTAATGGTGAAGATTTAGACTTGAGCACTGTTAGAACTGTCTCGATAGTGAAATTAACTATGTTCATCAGATTCAATCAAATTTAAGAAATCCTATCATGCGTGCAGGGAACGGAACTTGCCTTCAACGTGGCAAAGACAATCTTTGTCAAAAGTTTCGTTGAGTTTAGTTTGAAACATTTTTGTGAAATCGACGGTATATACTCCAAATGTTGATAGCGTAAATTTCTCTAAATGAAATAGAAATTGTAAAGTCAAGATCGTATTGGATTTATTCGCTTGGATGCGTTTTCATAGAGCAAAATTTAAGCCAATTTGGCTTAAATTATTTGACAGGCAGTTTGAAAAATTCTTAGATTTATTCTAAAAATTAGCTGCCTTCACAACTCTTGTATTGCATCGAATTTTGTATGACATGAATATAAGAAATGTTATTCACATTCCTGCAGCTCTGCAGAATCTTCTACTTTTCGCTTGGCATTTCCAGCTTTTTTCACAATGGACTGTCATTCTTATTGATTAAAACCTTTCAATGCCAGTTGTAATCACATGTTAAAACCTACACACCAAACCCATGTTTTGATGTTCGGCAAAGAAACTCAAGGTTTTGATCGGCAAAATAAAATTTTTACTGAATGATCTGTAAAATTTCTTCAGTTTATAGATATCTATCAAAGCACTACAAGTTGTCGGTTACCCGGGTAGAGGTGAATTGCAAACCAATAACATAATAAAAGCATATCTTGCCATCGCATCTAGATTTGACATTTTTAACTTATTCAGGAATAACACTTAATTGCAATGTAACTACGAAATATGTTATCATTGCTAGTTTTATTGTTATTTAGATATTTTATACAAAAGTTGAAAAATCATTAAATAACAACTGAATGGTAAATTTTGCCATCATAACTAATTTGGTTTTCATTAAGTTATTTTGCGCTATTTATGAATTTAAATGAAAGAATTAAATATTCTGCAAAAATTTAAATTCAAAAACAAATACCGTAAAGTACCCATATTCTGCGCACTTAAGGCCCTAATTTTGGACATTTTAAAACATTCCAAACTAATGTTTAGTTGAATATTTTTTGAATTTAGTTCTACATGTAAATAGATGTTGTCCTCTTGTGTATGGGTTAAAATATAAAGTTTGGCAATCTTTGCAATTAATTACAAAATTTAGGCAAAATGCGCATAATTAGCCGCTGCGCATTAGAGTACTTCACGGTATATTATATAACTTTCGCGAATCTTACACTTTGATATATAATAAAAAAAACCTCGCTAATAACTCATTATGCAATTCTTCAGTTGTAAATATTTTGTTCTTAGTTTGTTCTTATAATGGCAAAATTTGTTATTTCTTAGAACTTCCCTCGAACTATTTCAGATATTATTTTTGTTGTTTTAACTCTTATCTCAAACAAACTAATGTCAAATTTTGCCATTCAGTTTTTTAGTATAAATGGTAGAATTTGTCATTCATGTGCAATTCTCTTCTACCCGGGTACTGAACATTTGTGTTTATTTTACGAATGTATTTTGTATACTACACACTTAGATTTTTTTACAGAAATCTGTAAAGTTTTACCGAATTCTCAACAGCTGAACGTTCGGTTATCTGATTTCACGGATTTCGGTAAAAATTTACGGTAATTTTTTTACAGATAACTGTAAAATTTCACCGAAATCCGTAAAATCCGATTACTGAACGTTCAGCTGTTGAGAATTCGGTAAAACCTTACAGATTTCTGTGAAAAAATCTAAGTGTGTACTGAACTGTCAGTGAACATTCGCTGTTCAGTGAATTGTTTATCGATTTGCAGTAAAACCATAATGAATACTGACGCGAAATGTAAAAAACACTTGAGTTCCTAACTAAAAGCTTCAATATATATCACACCTGTCAAACCTTCGCCAGATAAAATGAAAACTGGAAGCCGTGTTGGATATACTAGAAGTTACGGATATCGAAGTAAAGGAGTTTTTCAGTAAGTTCAATTCAAATGTTTTCAAAATGTTCTCATTTTTAGAACTCCAACAAGCACTCGAAAATATATAATAAAGGCAATTTTTATTTTATATAATACAGGCAATAAACGAACAATTATGGTATGCTTCACTTTTTCTATCATGTATTCTGATACTGAAGCAGCCCTCAATTTTGTTTTATTCCGAAACGGAAGTTTCCGTTTGAATTCGACATGGAGTTTTCATAAGGGCCAATGTCGCAAACGTAAACAATGGCTTCTTCCCCAAATTTCTTGAAAACCCAAGTAGCACACTACGATCAAAATCAGTTGTAGTAACTTGATTATGACTTAGCAAGTCATATGTATGTTTTCTCAACCGAATGGCAACAAGTGTGCTACTAGGGAATTCAAACTCGCCGCTTCTATTGTAAAGGGGAACTCCTCTTCTGTACAATTAATGTGGTAATTCACTATGATTATGTTAGCATTCTCGAGAAATTTGCAGAAAAAGCCATCGTTTACGTTTGCGACATTGGCCCTTATGAAAACTCCATGTCTAATTGTCCCTGCATATTACGGAGAGAAAGATGAAATAACCTAAATAACAGTAGAATTTTGCTACGTTCCCATTTCCACAGTATTTTTTCTCCTTTGCATTTTACTAAACTTCTGTATTGCTCACAGAGTAATTTTTGACAGTTGAGGGTTGGTCACTAGATTGACCATCGTTCAGTGAAAATACTTTTACTGAACTGCTTACTGAACACTCAGGTGTTTGAAAGTCAGTAACCCAACGGCTTAAGTTTGCTGAGGAGCATGCTGATAAGCCCCTAGAGTTCTGGAAAACGGTTCTCTGGACGGACGAATCAAAATTCGAGCTGTTTAACCGAAAGCGGCGGGTTCGTGTTTGGTGCAGATCGGAAGAGGAGCTTCAGGAGCGCCACATCCATGGCACGATGAAGCATGGGGGAGGAAATGTTATTGTCTGGGGGTGTTTTTCGTGGGTTGGAGTGGGAAGCTTTGTGAAAATCGACGGGATAATGACGGCAGATTCTTACATCAACATCCTGCGAGAAAACCTGGAGGTTTCGCTGATCCAGACGGGCCTTGAAGAGAAGTTCGTATTCCAGCAGGACAACGACCCGAAGCATACTGCCAAGAAGACCAAGGCTTTTTTTTTATTTATTTATTTATTTATTATATATATTCCATCTGACCTAAGGTGGTCTTAATGAATTTGTTTATGACGGGGAAAAGCCGTTTTAATTTGGCGTAAAAACCCCGTATCTTTTGCAAAACAATACAATACAAAACATTGCTTAGTTGCACATTCGTAAACATAATTAAAATAAACAGGATTACAAACGTAGAGTATAGTCAAAGTATAAAATAAGAAACATCCATAGTTCGGAGCAGTCGTCGTCGTCAATCAATTATCCTCATCAAATATCCTTCTCGTAGTATGCCATTCTGTTAGTCTGCGCTTGAATGTTGCCAAAGTACAGTTAAAGTCGAATAAAAAATACACAACGTTGAACCTAGCTGACATGAAGCGGATAGGGTCATGAAGTCCATATAATGAATTACGGGGTTCAAGCAGCAAGAAGTCCCGCTGGCGAAGCATTCGTTCAGGAGCGTAGAAGTTGAGCTGACTTAATAGCTCCGGTGAGTCAATTCCACCTGTTAGTGTATTGGCAACGAAAACAGCTTGCGCAATATTTCGCCTATGGTCCAATGTCTGTAGTCCCAGCAATCTGCATCTGTCTTCGTATCGTGGAAGGTTCAACGGGTCACGCCACGGTAGGCGACGCAGGGCATATCTCACGAATCTTCGTTGAATTGCTTCGATCCTAGCTGTCCATGTTGCCTGATATGGGCACCAAACAACAGAGTTGGATTCCAAAATCGACCGCACCAGAGCACAGTACAAAGACCGAAGGCAGAGAGGGTCTTTAAATTCACTAGATATTTTAAAAATGAAACCCAGCTGTCGATTCGCTTTGCTGATAATATCGTCGTAATGCAATCGATACGTTAGTGCCGAATCCAGAGTGACACCAAGATCACGAACTTGATGAACACGTTCGAGAGGCTGGCCGTTCATTGCATAATTGTGCGTGATCGGATTGAGCTTGCGATGAAATGAAATGATGTTGCATTTGTGGATGCTTAACGTCGGCATGTTTCGGGTGCACCAACCAGCGAACCGATCTAACTACAGTTGCAGTGCATGGCAGTCCTGGATGGTTTTGATGACCATGAAGATTTTGACGTCATCAGCGTAAAACACACGGCAACCAGATGGTAGTACGGTAGAAAGCTCGTTAATGAAGAGTGAGAATAACAAAGGGCCAAGATTGCTTCCTTGTGGTACGCCGGATGAATTTGAGAATGCTTCCGAAGATTCAGATCCTATTTTAACGGTGAGCCTACGTTTTTTAAGGTATGATTCAAACCAGCTGACCAGGTCCGCAGAGATACCAATTCTTCGTAGGCGTTCAAGTAGTACCCCATGGTCAACTCGATCAAAAGCAGATTTGAAATCAGTGTAAGCAGTGTCGATCTGTGCGCCAGCATCAATGTGGCGTATGCAAAACGAGGCAAACTGTATGAGATTTCTCGAGGTTGATCTCTTGGGAAAGAAACCATGCTGATCCGTAGAGATGTAATTCTTACACGAGTTGAAAAGTACCTCGTTCATTATGATCTCGAAAACCTTTGAACAAGCACACAACGAAGTTATGCCTCTGAAATTCTCGATGTTCCGTCGATCTCCTTTTTTAAACACAGGGAACATGACTGACGTCTTCCAACTTCCAGGAAATACATGCTGCCGTAATGAAATGTTGAACAGTTTCACGAGAGGGGAGATTAACTCTTCGCTGCATTTTTTAAGGATACATGACGGTATGCCATCAGGACTGGATGCAGAGTCTTTCAATTTATTTATTGCAGCGTTTACTTGATGGGTCGTGATCTTAAAGCAATTTAGGAAGCACACGTCCCTAGGTGTGTCTCTACAAGCGTCTGCAATTTGATGTATAGACGAAGGAGAATCAGAAAAAGCACGTCTGAAGTGAGTTGCAAATAAATTGCACTTTTCCGATGCGGATGTGGCGACTTCGTTACCCAGAAACATCTCAACGGGCAATCCATTCTCCTTCCGTTTAGTTTTAACAAACTTCCAAAATTGTCGTGGCTGTCGGCGAAGATTTTCCTGAGTGCGTATACAGTAGCGCTTATAAAGGAAACGGTTATACGTGCGATAATTAGTACTTGCACGTGCTAAATGATGCTTGGCGAACGGGCAACGAGACTGACAGTAGGTTCGTAGTGCTCTCTTCCGGTCTTGTCGGATCAAACCGCTGGAATGGCCTCCACAAAGCCCGGACCTCAATCCCATCGAGAATTTGTGGGCGATTCTCGATGCCAGGGACCCTGGCCCAGGGTTGACAAAACCGGTTTACCAATAAAAATAACTATTTTGAAGCCCTGGAGCGCGCCTGGGAAGAGCTAGATCCACAGCACCTAAAGAACCTGGTCGAGAGCATGTCGAAGCGCCTGCAGGAGGTCCTGAAGGCCAAAGGAGGACACATCAATTATTGAAATGCTTTTATTGTACTTTAATTTATGTTTTCTGTAGCCTAAATGAAGTGGGCATTTTATTTTGTCACTGTTTTTTTTTTCAACACAAATTGATTTTTTTTTTCTTTAAGTAAAACTCCTTTTTTTGCAGTATTCCATAAGTGAAACTTACAAAGAATATAAAAAATAAGATAATACAGTGTGTTTACTTTAATTTGAACCAAGTAAATGAGAGAAATTGAAAAAACGATGAGGTGGGCACTTTATTTTGCCTATCAGTGTATAACTGAAGCGTTTATGGAGTGAGAGAACAAGAGAGGAGTGACTCCTTCAGTTTACAGGAATTGTCTTGTAATTATGAAGGACAACGGCGAACAACGAATATAATTTATAAAGGCCATGTAATATTATGTTATTTCGATTGACTCGTACTAGTATTCATAACGGATGTTTGGAATACCCTCAGTAGAACACATATACATTGCAGCATAACTTTACGTTGACTCAAATTGCGTAATTTTTCCAAGTTGCGTTCTATTAAGTATTCGTATTTTTGTAGTGTGCATGCTTGGTTAGGTTTTAAATGATCGAAACTTACTGTAATTGTAAGACAAGACACTTGTGAATGAGAAAAGGAATTAGAAAAATGTATAAATCTATGTTTTTTGTCCTTAGTAAAAATATTAATGCATAACCTCCCAAAATGCAATAAAAGCAAAAGCATGTAAATTTAATGACAACACATATATTTCAAAATACATCAAAATGAACTCATATTCAGTCATATTCAAATGCAAGTCTTTAAATATTTACGGTAATAATTATTTTTAAGAGTGTATCTCCTGATTATTGAAAGTTATTTCAATCTGAACAATGCATTAGGTCCTAAGTAACATTGAGAGATTCTCTTCGTCGACTTTCTCTTTCGTTAATAATTGGTCTAATAAACCATTTGCTGATATTGTTGATGTGTTGGATCCTTAATTACCCTCTATATTACCGTACTGTGTGTTGAAAATACTTGAACATGTTTTTACATAGCCGTAGGAATGCAGAGAGAAAGCCGACGAAGCGAGTCTCCCAATGTTACTTAGGACCTAATGCATTGTTTAGCTTAATTTGTTTGAATGTAGTTGATCTGCCGGTATCGTGACGATGCAGCTCACAGAAAAACAAATCTGAATTTTCATTGTGAAGTAAACATCAGAGCATGTAAAATTGTATTTCATAGCACACGAAGCAGTGACTTGCATGAAATAGTTCTAACAAAGACGAGCTTTTGCATACAACATTATCGAAAATGTATAGAATGTCCTAGAACTGTACACGATTTATAATTTATTGCATTTATGTTATGCATTTATGTGCATCCCAAGTAACAATTCAAATGCAAATTGGTTTTATTCATGTTTTATGGTAGTTTTATCAAAGCATTATGAAGACCATCTGCTTTTATCAGGGCATTTTCCAAGTTAAGGTAGTTTTAATTGACTAACAGTTCTTAAGAGTGATTAAAGAACACTTGCAGAGCCCTCCATAAAACTACATCATTTATAAGTGTTATTCACCTTATAAGTAATTTTATGAGATACTTGATATCCCTCTCAAGACATCGTTTCGTAACTTTCATAGAACCTGATAAAAGTTTTGAAAACGTTTTATGACATTCTTCTTTAAGATGAATGTGTCTTGAAAATGCAGCCATAAAACGCTCTTAGAACCATTTGAGTTCGAATAAGAGCACATACTCTTGAGAAAGAACATTATGTGAAAAATAAACAAACAATGGACATTGGATGCCCAAGTAAGTAAGTGATAAAACCAAGCATAAAACTAGATATTCTACATTGCATCGATAAAACAGCCATAAAACCCTCTTAAGTTCCAAAAGGCCCATACTACAGGAGGTTCTCAAGGCTATTTCCCAAGGTTCGCTTAAAACTTGATAGTTTTATTTGTACATACTTGTAATGACATTCAAGACATACTTAAAACTATGATAAAACTACCACAAGTTTTGATAGTTTTATCTTTAAGTCTTTAAGATAGTTTTATCTTTATAGTCTCCTCTTTAAGATCACTTCCAGTCTGTCACAAATATGCTTCGAAGATTCCATTTTTCGATTCGTTCTGCTGAATGGGGATTTTTTTTTGTTTATGGTTGAGTGGAAGCTACTATATTTCTCTTCCAAAGTGGATACGTATGTAAATTAATTGTAAAATTGACCATGAATGCATCTGTTTTTCACCTGCAATTGATGAATTTTTCATACGACATTCAGTTTATTGGTGAATTATTACATAAAAGTTCGATAATTTTAATGCGCCTCTGAATTATTGCTAGAACATTGACTTATTTAAAAAATAAAAAATAAATAGTTGAAAATTCAACTATTAGATAACAAGGCTGATAAATTGTTAGATCTTGAAAAAATTGGGTCTACAATCCATTTTATGTTTCATAATGTATTTTAAACAGCATTGTTTGTTCGTACCATTGGAAAAATGAGAGTTTTGTTGCATACTTATGAAAATGGCTACCGTTCCGAAGGAATCCAGAATAGCCACGCTCGCCATTTTTCCAATGGTTTTATCTAAAACTACCATAAAACGCAAATAAAACTTATATTTCTTGCACAAGACTAACAAGATTTTTTGAGGAGCGCGATAAGTTCATCTTTATTTGTTCTACTCTTGAAAAAGATGAGTTACGCTTGAATAAAACTTGTTTGAATTGCTCAAGGTAAACAAGTCTTTCGTAAGATAGCCATAAGATAGCCATGAAAGGCACATCATAAACAATGAAAATGTGACTGCGCAAATCAAAAGTGCCTATGCATAATTGTTGTTCTTAGTCATAATAACAGCTTATAGTTTAATATTTTTAAATACCAGCGTAAGTCGATAAAAAACAAAAACAAAAAGAAAATTTAACTTGAATATGCCAACAATAGTTTTGGGAAGAATAACAGATAATAAACATTGCCTGGAAGGCGGAGACATCAGTTGAGCGAAAAATTATTTTTCCTCTTGATCTATATGCTAAACCTAACGTTGGATGAAGTGCGCTGTGTAGTAGATCACTGAGCAATTCCAGCGCACTACTTCCGACTTTAGATTTTACGATAACGCATGGCGATAACGCACTACCTGGGACGTTAGGTTTAACTTGCACAACTGGCATAAAATCAATACTCATGAGTTATAATATCAATAATCAAATTCTCGGTTTTCAACTGGCGACGCATTGCACCATTTAATTTGATTCGTTTCAAAAAAATAGGACGCATAACGCATAGACCCTTCTGATCAGTTAGTCTCAGAAGGCTGCGAATCCAATGGAATCTAGCAATGTTAAAAAATAATTGTTGTTGGTGGCTGAGATGAAGGAGTATTCAATATATTGGATAGGTTTTTATTGAATTTCCGCTTGAACGATCCACTATTTTATGTTTTCTTTCACCTATGGGCGTCCATTGCCCAGTTTGTTTATTTTTCACATATTGTTCTTTCTCAAGAGTATGTGCTCTTATTCGAAACCAAATGGTTCTAAGAGCGTTTTATGGCAGCATTTTCAAGATACATTAATCTTAAAGAAGAATGTCATAAACCTTTTTCAAAACTTTTATCAGGTTTTATGGAGAGGTCTTGAGAGGGGACTCAAGTATCCTATAAAATTACTTATAAGGTGAATTACACTTATAAATGATGTAGTTTTATGAAGGTTTCTTCCAGTGTTCTTTAATCACTCTTAAGAACTGTTAATCAATTAAAATCACTTTAACTTGGAAAATACCCTGATAAAACCAGATGATCTCCATAATGCTTTGACAAAACTACCATAAAACATGAATAAAACCAATTTGCATTTGAATTGTTACTTGGGTGCCCATAGATGAAAGAAATGATTAAAAAGTGGATCGTTCAAGCGGAAATTCAATAAAAACCTATCCAATATATTTAATACTCGTTCATTTCAGCCACCAACGACAATTTTTTTTGACCATCGCTAGATTCCATTGGATTCGCAGCCTACTGAGACGAACATATCAGAAGGGTCTATGCGTTATGCGTCCTAGTTTTTGTAACAAATCAAATTAAATGGTGCAATGTGTCGCCAGTTGAAAACCGAGAATCATAACTCATGATAGTTGATTTTACGCCAGTTGTGCAAGTTAAACCTAACGTCCCAGGTAGTGCGTTATATGGCGCACCACCGTGGAAATACAGCGCAGTACCTTCGACGTAAGGTTTAACGTGCACTACGTTAGTAAAATGTAATGCTAATGTTATATTCTCCCGAGTCGTGCATTTCAGTTCCCAATAGGCTTCACAATATTTATATCCGTTGCAAATAAAACTTGGTATATCATCTGAGCGAAAATCGATTTTTCCCATGATCTATACGTTCAATCTAAACTCGGAAGTGGTACGCTGGAATCGCTCAATGATCCACTTCACAGCGCACTTTTTCCGACGGTATGTTTAGCCATCGACGCAATATTATTATCTGTTGTTCTTCCCAAATTCCCATTGTTAGCATATTCTAGTTAGAGTTTTTTTTATCGACTTACGCTGATGATTAAAAACAATAAATTATAAGCTGTAATTATGACTAAGAACAACAATTATGCATAGGCAGTTTTGATTTGAACGTTCGCATTTTCTTTGTTTATAATGTAACTTCTTCACACTGATTTTATGGTTATCTTAAGTAAGACTTATTTACCTTGAGCAATTCAAACAAGATTTATTCAAGCGTAACTCATCTTTTTCAAGAATAGAACAAATAAATATGAACTTATCGCGCTCCTCGAAAAATCTTGTTAGTCTTGTGCAAGAAATATAAGTTTTATTTGCGTTTTATGGTTGTTTCACATAAAACCATTGAAAAAATGGCGAGCGTGGCTATTCTGGGTTCCCTCGGAATGGTAGCCATTTAAATAAGTATTCAACAAAACTCTCGAACAAACAATTCTGTTTAAAATACATTTTGAAACATAAAATGGATTGTAAACACAATTAATTCAAGATCTAACAATTTATCAGCCTTGTCACCTAATTGTTGTATTTTCAACTATTTTTTTATTTTTCAAATAGGTCAATGTTCTAGCAATAAATCAGTGGCGCATTAAAATTTTCGAACTTTTATGTCATAAAACACAAATAAACTGAATGTCGCATGAAAAATATATCAATTGCAGGCAAAAAACAGATGCATTTATGGTCAATTTTACAATTCATTTACAAACGTATCCACTTTGGAAAAGAAATATCATATGTTGATCGATATTTTTTTTCAGTAGCAGCAGAACGAATCGAAAAATGGAACCTTCGAAGCATATTTGTAACGGACTGGAAGTGTTCTTAAAGAGGAAAATTATAAAACTATCAAAATTTGTGGTAGTTTTATCATAGTTTTAAGCATGTCTTTAATGTCATTACAAGTATGTGCCGATAAAACTATCAAGTTTTAAGCGAACCTTGAGAAATAGTCTTGAGAACCTCTTGTAGTATGGGCCTTTTTGAACTTGTTAGGGTTTTATGGCTGTTTTAGCGATGCTATGTAGAATATCTAGTTTTATGCGTGGTTTTATCAAATGAGTCTTGAAAACTTCTTCAAGTGTACCTTAAAATTGAATTTGTTACTTGGGATGATATTGAACAGAAATTCACACTACTTTTTCGAGCTGTGTACAGTATCATTCCGTCATAAGGCTTGTTACACCTATTCTTTGCCATGCAACTACCGCAGAAGTTTTTCCAGTGCCTTCAACGTCACCGAACAATAGTCCGAGCAAGTCACAAAGAACACAAGAATCTGCTGACCACCAAAGTGCCCCTTTATCCAATATGCCATTAAAACTTTACCGGCTCAAAATTAACCATCCATTGTAATGATCCGAGATGCACCCGGACCAACAACGCTAAGCGCGCGGCCCGAATTAAAGATGGTCCGAAAGTATTTCCAAAATATCCTGCTTCCATTCCTCTTCCCATGTTTACCTTGCATTGTCACCAGCAAATGAGTAAACTCCGAACACGCTTTTCCAAGCAAGCATACACACTTTATATTGTTGTTTTGTCCCCGTCTTGTACCGTTCCTCTCTCAATGCTCTTCAGAACTGCTCGGTCTTACTATACCTATACATATATTTTATGTGTGTTTAAAATAATAAATATTGGAATCATCATTATCTCCCGATCGTGATCATGATCAGAGCGGAGCGGGCCCGATCCTACACAGCCGTGGACTCTCTTCTTAACTAGAATTTTTTTATTGTTTAAAATTATTTATGCAGATATAATACAAACAATATATAAGAAGGTGAAGGCGCAAAACACGCGCTCCTTCGCGGCATCTAGAGAGACCCGCGGACGGCCAAATGAACCAACGGGCGACGACGACGACGACGACGACGTGTGGAAAAGGCCGAATGCATCAAGCACTGTTGTTGTTTTTTTTTCTTCCTTTGATGCCGGTTGTTACTCTTTTACACCACGACCAGCGTCGATGGGCAAACCCGAGCATGATTCGAGATATGAAGATCTTCACGGTGGGTGGGTGGCTGGTTGGTCGATCGGCTGGGCACTGGCACTGGGAGAGTAAGCTTTTTTTATAGCTCGCGGGATGATCTCGGACGTGTTCGTGGAGCAGTGGAGAATAAGAGAACGAAAGTTTCCTTTATGTCTCGATATGAACTCACTCAGTCGTGGTCGCTGTCGTTTGTTTGCTCGCGGACTGGGTTGGACCAGCAGCAGCGGCATGCGGATTGATGGTAGCGTGGTACTGTTTGGTACGATTTTAAATTCTTTCCTCTACTTCTTTCTCTCTCTCACACACACTGGCACTGTACCCGTTACCTTTCTTCGACACCTTTAGTGGAAGATAATCCATAATCGGAGCAGTAATTGGATGGCGATATCACGCTGGAATCTGCCTCAAATTGAATTAATTCCAACGTGAAACGCTTTGTTAGAAGTTGATGAAGCAGTGAAAAGCCTTTGTTGGTTTTGGCATTAGTCAATCTAAAATATATCAGGTAAATTTGACAAGTATTTATTTTACTTCTATTAAAATACATAAACAGTGGTCATGAGGTATTGCGGGTCCATTAATATTAGCTGAACAACGTTATTGGTGAAACTCGGTATGTCAATCACTAAAGAATATAACAAACATACTATTTGAAGCTAATGTGTTCTTCTTAAATAATTTAAAAATATTGTCAAATAAAATAAAAACATCGTAAGACCACCTCATCTTAACCAAAGTGGCTGCCTAGTAATGAACTTCGTGTTTACAGATGGCAATGTCATAGCCTTTAGTCCAATAACTCCTATCCCTACCTCCCACTATAAAGCTATGTCCATTTAGAATCCGGAATGATAAAATCATCTGCATCTCGTACAAATAAGTTTAATACATCAAAACAAAGGTAATTCACTATTCTTTAAAGAAAAAATATCAATACAAATCATTTCTCTTCGTTTCTGAAAATTCGCATTTTCTTCTTTATTCCATCAAACGCTGCACAGCTCCGGAGTCAACTTCCACATTTTGGTCATCTGAGTCGCGTCCCGAGCCACTTTTCATAAGCTTCCGCTTCATTAGTGCCCAAAATCTCTCGATGGGCCGGAACTGCTGGCGGTTGGGTGGATTTATGTTTTCATCGATGAAATCTACGTTATTATCGCGGTACCACTGGATGACTTCCCGGCTTTTTGAGGCATTCCTTCATGTACAGCTTCGAGTCCACCGTCTTATTCGTCACGAACACTTTGGTCTTTGTTCCGCAGCTGCATATGCCTTGCCAAATCATCAGTTTTTTTTAGCAAATTTGTTCATAAAAGCAAACCTAAACTTCGCAGGAACATCTCCGCGTGCCGTCGCCATGTAGAATATTTGACCAGGAAGCTGTCCGAAATCCATTTTGCCGTAGGTTTCATCATCGATGAGCAGGCATCCTTGGTACTTCGATTAAAAAACCTGCTGGTACGGGGGCGACCCCGGCGTATTGGTTATCATCCATAAAACAAACTCACGTTGTTTCGCTCTTTGATGATAATTATTGATGCTGCTGATCGAAAATTATGCACAAAAAATGCAAAACTAACAATTTTAAAATGAGTTTTCCTTTTAAAAGGAACAAAAGAGGACAAACGATTTTGCAAAGATCTTGTAGATGGAGGTTTGTACTTCCAGTTCGAGTTCAGGGAGTAAGATATCTTGCAAAAACGTATTATTTTTACATATCAATCACTACAACTTTTTTTATACAATAACTAGCAATTATCTCGACTCTTCGAAATGTGAGGCATTTTATGCCCTAAAAGTTTTCTACAACACATCGAATAAAATCGGATGGAAGTTTTCCCAGTTGTTGACTTGTCAATCCCAGTTACATTTACTCAAATTTGAGTGACTCCACTTTTGGCGAAAGTGAGCCAAAAACGACTCAAAACTGAGTTAAAATGGCTGGCCACAACTGAGAGCTAAATATTTGCTGAGAGAGCTTATATTTGCAGCGCAGATGAGTCTAAGAGCTGATGGAGTGGATTTAGCCAACAATCACTATGCAACTAGTGATTTGACATTGGTTCACTGCTGTAGAACCCCTAGGGCCGAAGTACACCTTGCAGTCTGCACCTCACAATAATTCTTGCGCTTTTCTGTACCTTTCGGTACTAGTATCTTTGTTGTTGTTTATATTCGCTCTGTTATTTTGACACTATGCTTAAGGGTGTGTTGGTGAGAGTTATGTTTTTAGGGGCAAATCATTAAGCTTGGGACCGGTATGATAGTACTTCCTGAGCCAAGAAATATTTTCATTTTCTTCATGGCTATCCATCCGCTGGTTTTAGCTGCCAATATGCCAATACATATGCCAAAAATTCATGAAAATATGAAAACCAGTCCAGTGGTTTTAATTAAGTGGTTAAAGTTATAATTCTTTAAAAAATATATATGTTCTGTTATTTGTTTATTGAACCACCCTATCTCAAAGTGGATCACCCTTATGATAAAAAGAATAATTCGAGTCATATGTTTTCCGAACAGGATCAAACCGACCAAATATTGTGAGCTTCTAAGATCCACTTACTCTGTTTGGTATAAAATTGGTGATTTATCAAATTTTATGGATGTTCCGGAACAACCAAAAGACCATGTAATAGCCTCTTAGAGCCATAATTTGTTCTTAATATCGCTTAACTCCTAACATTTTATGAACAAATGAATTTAAAAAAAAAAACGTTATAGTTTAGGACGAGGCTAATAAATTTACCATTTTGTCGGATATTCCGGACATTCCAGAGGACCATAAAGTGGACATATCTCGGTAGTGTGACCTTATATGACAATTTAGATAGCGTATTTAAATTCTTTTTGTTTTTTTAAATCAGCGAGACCAGCTATGGCAGATTATGCACGAATATGGATTCCCGGAAAAAAACTGACGCGGTTGGTCAAAGCAACGATGGATCGAGTAATGTGTGTCGTCCGAGTCTTAGGGAAACTCTCGAGTCACTTCAAATCTCGGAGAGGGTTACGGCAAGGTGATGGGTTTTCGTGTTTGTTGTTAAACATTGCATTGGAGACTGTGATTCGAAGAGCTGGGATGGACACGAGGGGCACGATCTTCAGAAAGTCTGTCCAACTATTTGGATTCGCCGACGACGTTGATATCGTAGTACGTAACTTTAAGACGATGGCGGAAACGTATATCAGACTTATGGCTGAAGCTGGCAGGATTAGGCTTGTGATTAATGCGTTGAAAACAAAATACATGAAGGGAAGAAGCTCACGAGAACACAATGTTAGCTTTCTACCACGAGTTCAGATTGACGGTGCTGAAATCAAGATACTAGACGAATTCGTGGCTCATTGGTGGCCACCGATAACGACACCAACAGAGAGATACAAATGCGCATTATGGCTGGCAAACGTGCCTACTTTGGACTCCGAAGGACGCTGAGATCGAACAAAGTTCGCCGAACTACGAAGTTGACCATCTACAAGACATTAATTAGACCGGTAGTTCTCTACGGCCACGAGACATGGACATTGCTAGTGGAGGACCAACGCGCCCTTGGTGTCTTTGAACGGAAGGTTCTGCGTACGACCTACGGTGGAGTGCAAATGGAAAACGGAACGTGGAGGAGACAAATGAACCACGAATTGCATCAGCTGCTGGGAGAACCTCGCATCGTACACATCACTAAAATCGGTTGACTACGGTGGGCTTGGCATGTCGTAAGAATGTCGTACGACAGCCCAGTTTCAAAAATTCTCGAAAGCGAACCGACAGGCACAAGAAGAAGAGGCGTGCAACGGGCAAGGTGGATCGATCAAGTAGAAGGTGACCTGCAGGCCCTTCGAAGACAGCGAGGCTGGCAAAATGCTGCCTTGGATCGGATAGAATGGAGACATCTTCTGTGTACAGCAAAGACCACCCTGGCTTGGTCTGATTAGTAAGGTTTGGATTTCAAAAAAAAGCATTTTTCGTTGCAATTTATTCCTTTTTTGGAATATGAGCATGATTGTGAGTCTAAACAAGATGAAAACAATGATGAAATGATTGTTCACTCATCCATGCATTGTTGGGGAAACTTTTCGAAAGATCTTTGCAACACGCGAGGGTAAGATGATGTATGGTGAGCTCAAAGCTATATTTATAGATAAAATCGTATCAAAGTCGTTTTACAAAATAATAGAACTGACATTTGGTCTCTTCGTACTTATTTAGTCAAGCACAACAGGATGACACTTTAATATGCAACAGATCGTAATACAACAAGCAAAAAACTACCATACAAAATCTTTTCGTTCTACCTCAGGAATAATATAATGGTATCGGCGGAATTATTAATGACGGCTCGCGGTCATATGGTTGTCAGCAGATCCGTCGAAAAGTGATATTGCTAGGATGCGCAAAGTTGTAATAAGTTTATCTACTGTGGTGTAGGTTGCACCCAACATTCTGCGACCCAAAATGCTGGTCCAGCTGTTCCGGCGATACAGCGTTACTCCTCAGCCCCTTTGTTGACTGATGTCTGAATATCTAGAACGGCGACTTGCCTGGCCCGTCCGTCGCGTCCTTTCGCAACTGATAGGATGCGTCCTCGTAACCATCCTATCTGCATCGATTCGTCGACAATAATGACCGGGTCTCCGTTCTCTGGTTCTTTGGCTTCATTTAGTGCGCTTGCAGATCGTCGGGAGGTATTTCCGTACCCAGCAACGCCAAAACTGGTCAACCAAACCTTTTGTTTAACTACCAATTGATTCTGAGGCACTCTAAATGTGAAGTAATGGTTTGTGGGAGCTGAGCTGCTCCTCCTCAGAAGCAGAAAATGGTGTCAAGGCGTCTAGAGTTTCTGACTCGACGCAGACGAACGTCAAAGGACATGAGTTGACGATTCCTTCTGCCTCGATCATCAGTGTAAGAAGCATTTAGTCATCGGGGTTCCTGGTTGTGCTTGTGACGAAGGCAGTCTTGACCGACCTTACGAGTCGCTCCCACGATGCTCCCATAAGCGGAGCGGTTGGAGGATTAAAGATCCATTGGGTGGTAGTGTTGGTGCAAGTTGATGTTAGTTTCTGGTTCATTTCTGCTATCTGCTGCGGCAGCTCGCGGGTGATCCAAGGGTGATCCGCGCCGTACCAAGAATCGACGAATTGCCATCTTGCATGCATCCGTGGACAGGGATTGCACTATCTCTAGATGCACTGCTCGGATGGTAAGGCTAGTAAACAGTGCCACCCATCTCTTAACTAGCGACCGTCCAACTTTGACCATGATAGGACCGAAATAGTAGAGGCCAAAGAACGTACGCGGACATAATGGTTTGGTTTTTAAAGGTCTGCACCACATGTAGAGCATTGCTACATTCCGTAGAGCGCACGGAGACAGGGCACGTAGAACCACTGACGAACTTCGTTGATGAATGTTTCCCGATTTGCATTCGTCAATGGTACCAATCGACAATCAGGTTCGTTAAACAGTGTCCCTTCGGGAAGATTTGCCCAGTGATACGCGTATCCATTCGAATCACTCCACATTCGTCGATGAACGGTGATAGCATATAGATCCGGCTGGTGCGATCAATCCTTGACCGGACGCCATTTTTTTTTACTTTTTTATTTCCGCTGATACTATTATATTATTCCTGAAGAAGTGGAACAAAATGGTTTTGTTAGGAAGTTTTTTTACTATATGTATTACGATAAGTTGTATATTAAAGTGTCTTCCTGTTGTGCTTGACTAAATTTGTACGAGAAGACCAAATCTTTGAGCTTGCCATACATCATCTAACCCCTACGTGCTGCAAAGAGCTTCCGAAAAGTTCCCCAAACAAACTCATTTAAAATTTTGGATGCATTATTTATTTTCCTTCAACAGTCCTCGATCTTGAGCCTTCAGCTTCCTTTTACGAATAGAGTTATCAAAGACTGTATCATAAAAGGTTAATAATGGATTCCAACGTATTGAGAAGTAATAACGGTAGAAAATTTAGAAATAATTTGAAAATTTTGATGTAGAACAGTAATGAAACAATTATATTTTTATTTCGATGCATCAATCTCTGAAACTTATGCCTCTCATGCACAACATAGAACAAGCAATATGTTCTCAGCACAGAATCTCGTGTACAATGAGTTCTGGTCGATTTCTATGGATGAAATAAACTTTAATGTGTATGAAGAACCGAAACCAAACATTACAATGCCAGTATTCGCTCACCCAAAAATTTTAGTCGGCAGAGATCAGGAACAACACGCAGTACGATAGTGATACAACGTGCAGTGCAAACACAAAACAAATAACGTTTGCATTAAAAAAAATGGACAAAAATAGCCGATTTTTCATGGATTTACATTCACACTCACTGACGAAACTACCCATGCAGCATCAATCATAGTAACCCATGAATCTGCATACAAATTTAACAGCTCGATCAGTCGAACTCTAACCGTGATTGCAAAAACAGTGAAGCAATTCCATTCAGAAGTGTGCGCGTTCAAAGAACGGTACCCCGCCACGTCGAAAACGCACATCGTGCGGCAATTTGTGGACGCCGGATACGCCTGCTCCGGCATCTACAACATCTTGGCACTATTAGACAACAATCAGAGCATCGAAAGAAAGCCCAGTTCCGGACGACCACGACCCTGAGCGACAAGAATCTCCAAAGGATGCTGAAGAGGAAGACCGAGGGAAAAGTGGCTACATCGGCAACCGGCCAAACAGTGAAAAACTACCTGACGAACATGAACATACATGTCAGGAAGCGGAAGTCGCGTGCACTGGTTTCGGAGCTGCGGGCACGGACGCAGGGGCAGCCGCTGAATAAGATGATCAACTGGTGAATCGTGACGTGGCGGTGTTGATGGACCACGAGACCTATCTCACCCTGGATGGCAATAACTGACAGGGCACTTCGTATTTTACTTCCCCCACGAAAGAAGTGAGCTCCGAAGGGAAGTTCACAGCGAGAAGGGGATGTCATAGCCACTCTTCTTTGGCTCCAGACTGGCCGTGAACGGGGAAATTTATAGTACGAAATGCCTACGGGAAGTTGCGTCATTCATCAAGAAATACCATAAGGGATCTGGCGACGGTCCACTACTCGAAGCAATCGTTGGAGGAGATGGAGCGGCTGAATATCGATGTGGTACCCAAGTCGGTGAACCCACTCAACGTCCTCCAGCTGCGTCCCATCGAAAATTTCTGGGCCAACCTCCGAAAAAAATCCATTTTTGTAATGCAAATGTTAATTGCATTTTGTGCCGTTTCGTGATTATCTTACATTTTTTTTCATTTATGAAGATTAAACAAGAAATGGAAAATAAATAAATTCTTGTACACTGTTTCGGCCTAGTGAACTATTTCACCTAAAAGCCTTCGGTCAACTGATTTCGGCATAATGGCAATCTTATCACTAACTATCCTCACCAAATTTATGATAAAAAGCAGTCGCTTGTTATTTCATTGATCCCTGATGAAAAAGTAAAACCCTGATCTAAAGAGAATGCTAGCTCACAATTTTTGACGCAATAGTACGTATTTGGACATGATACCACCGCCACCATTTATCTATTGTGGTAACCCTACCTCACTAACTATCCTTCCCGTGGCAGGATGGAGATGAAGAGGATTCCTCGGTCTCTCGTAATAACAACTATCAATCTAATCATGTTACATCTTCCCGAAGCGGGATCGGCTTTCTCTGTGCGATTACACTTAGTTCTGACCTGTTACAGAAGAATAGCTAAGAAGTACACGTTCTTCGTTGATTTGAATTAAAATCAGGATCAGCCTAGTTATTATTAATCAACAATTTTACAACACAATCTTAAATTTCAATCTTAATCTTGAACTAGCCACTCCTGGTAGCGTCCAAAAAGCCAAATTTGTAAAATAGTTCATTCTTGGTTTAAAGTCATTATTTCGATTTTCAAGATACACAAAATTCAAGTAAATCTATGTGTCAAGCTTCCCAATATCAAGACCTTTTTTTGTCTTAGGTAGTTGGTTCTCGAATAAACTCCTTGAAAAAAAAAACCCAAAAACCACCACTGCCATTACATAATTAATAATATTATCTCTCTTATAATATAAGTTAAAATACAAGAGTCATTTTGCATGCAAAGTATGTAGCAAAACGATTTCTAAGAAAACTATGTAAAATCTGAAAATAGGTCATTTAAAATTCCAATACATCTCCCAAAACACTACCAAAAAAAACAAACCTAACCAACAACGGGTTCCCACAATTATTAGTAGCGATCATGGTCCAGAAAACAACCAACACATACATAGTTACCCCAACAAAACATTCACACTTCAACCAACTGCCAATATCACAATTTACTCACAAAACACCGGTCTAATATGGACCTCATCATAAGCTAAGCACCAGTTGAGCAAAAAGTAGGATCAATGGGGAAACAGATTGATAAAAAAAATGAACGCACACAAACCCCCAGGAACAATGAAAAGCCAACCAGAGAACCCAGAGTGAGAGAGGATTAAATTATAAGTGAAAAAGAGGGTATACAAAAATAATAATTACTAATAATTATTTCTCGGAGGAACAAATTTAATTGAGATGTTTGGTACAGTAGGCAACAGCAGCCAGCAAAACTTTACTCGGACTCTCCGAACGAAACAAGAGAGGTTAAAAAAACGGGCAGACAAATCAGCCACATACCAAAGGTACGCTGAAAAGAGAAGGGCTCTGCTCTCGATGCCCAAAAACCGCACGTTTAAAACTCATCAACGGCGTGGAGTATAATTACTGTTCATGCTCAAAACAAATTATTAAAATGATTAGAAGTCTAGGAGCATTAATTTGGCGCGTTAGTATTATTCACGTTTTTTCTGCTTCTACTTTTTTTTTCGGGAGGCCTATCATCGGTTTTCTCCCCGACATGATTAGATACGTGAAACCATGCTTGATGTTACGAAAAGGGGAGACCTTTCTATCTGCACTGCGGCCAGTGTTCCCAAAATATTACGCGCAAATTAAAAAGATGAATTTCAGATTTTCAAAACTTTTGTGAAGTCTATCGATTTGAATTTTATACAATTTTATAATTTTTGAGCCCTTGAAGTAATTCTATTGCTTAACAAAAGTAAAACCCTTATGTGAATTGGCGAAAACTGCCTGGCATCACAGTTCACGTTGAGATCAATTTGAGTTTACAATGCTTCTCGTCTTTTTTCATTCACCTCCACCGTCCACAAAACCGTGATCTTTCTTTTAATCACGGCTGTGAGGTGAGGTGTTCTTTTTTGTTGTTCCATTCATTGGAAATAATTACACTCTGCTCAAATTAAGGAAAACACAATAACAATTACCTGGGAGAACACCGAAAATTTTTCAAATTAACGATGTATATCCGCTGGCCGCTGGTTCTCAAAATGATCATTGCAATAATTGCTCCCAGAGCAAGCGGGAATAACCTTAGTGGAGGGAAAGATACAAAGAAAGAAAGAATTATCGATCGATTAATAAAATAATTTTTCGTTAATTTTTCACACACTTCTCTTATTGGTGAATTATATTCGGTTTTCGGGCAGTGTACGATTATTATGTTGTAAGACAATTTATGAAAAATGATTCATTAGGTTTTAGAAGTCATATGGGAGATACCATTTGACACAAAAGGTGTCCATGTGGGTCTCTATTACCTAGGTCATTCATTTGTGAGATACTATCCGGTCAATTTTACCTTTACTGGTTTACTGATTTCCCATAGTTTATTACTCTTTCTTTAGCTCCTGTAGACTAGGAAGCTGGAAATAAAAGTGTACAGACGGTACGCGGGACAGTCAGGCTTTTTAACAAAGTATGCCCCGAAATTTCCCCCCATTGCTCTTAAATTATTTAACTGTAACACTATGTCAACATATTCCTATGAAAGATGGGTCGAACATTGGATTTACATTGAAAACAATAACAATACATACATCACTTTGCGTTTATTAGTTTTGAGCGCCTGGTATATTTGATGAATCTGTATGTAATCTATAATTAGAACTGTCAATTTTTAGACGTTAATCCCCCTGCTTACTTCTGATCTATCGGAACATACCTTCAGAAACGAGCATTAGACTCAGAATATTTCATAGATATCGAATGAAGTTCCCATTAGCAGGATTGCTTTCTGATTTCACATTCGCGCAAATGAAATAGGCCAGTTCAAATTTGCTGCAAATATCAATTTCCTCAACCCACTACCTCGTTTTACGCATCCGCTCTCGAAAACAATCAACCAAAAATGTCGATTTCTACACGACCTAACTTTTAGTTTGGCATTGATCTTAAGATTGGAAATGTGTATTTCTTATTTCATTTACTCTCACGGAAATGTTTGACATAGCGACTGGGACGACAAACGGAATGCTTCGTTTAAAAACAAACAAATGTAAGAGACAGTAGGCTTCATGTTACAATACCGGTGCCCTATATTCATGGTTAACAAAGAAGAGAGGAAACTTGGACTCTCTCAAAAGCAACAGTGATGCCATAGCTGCCGCTCAACAGCGAAGCATTTTTTACAGTTGAGTACTATTCGACAGCTCCGAAACATATTTTTTTTTATTGCAAATGATAGTGCCAGATAATGGACAACATAATCAAAAGTATAGATCAACCTCTAATGACTGGAAGAAATACGTATTAAATAGTGATTTCAGATCATCTAAATATGAAATAAATTTAACTCAATGTTCAACGTCATATTCTGGCAACAAGCCTAGATGTGAGAAGGAGCTGATGAAGACATTCCCTCCGATACACGCAATCAAATGCAAAATACACAAAGGCAAAATTGGGGCGAACTTCTTCAGCAGGTAGGAAACTGATGGTTTTCAAGATGATTTATTTTAAATCTTCAAAATGAGAGTAATAAATTGGTAATCAATCATGATTTATACATCGAAACATTAGCTCGATAGATAGAGCTAATGTTCGTATAATTAAAAGTGAAATAATTTGGAAAATGTAGGAGTGTTTCTTAACAATTGATTAAATCAGTCACCCCTGATTAAGCCGTTCCTTACCCTATAACATGACCAACTGAAAGAAATGAAAAATACAGTGTTTTTGATTAAAAATACGAGTTAGGCAAGTGGTATAAAACCAAGCGAATATTGAGTGTACGACACAAAATGAGCACCTTATAAAATAGTATATTTTATATCTTTAGAGGTACATCCATCCGAACCTTTGTTTGAAATGGACTTTTGTTCCACTTTATTATCCTTCTTCAGATGGTCAATATCCATCAAAGTCTGTGACGACTTCAGCTTATTCCGATGAAGACTTGATGTTATATTGCGTGCTTCTTTCTACCACGATCAATATTCCTGGTAGTTGTTCTTGGCACTGGTATAATTTCCGAAGGAGAAACTTTAAATGAGCTCGACACGAATGGACAGGTACAAAAATCGAGTGCAACGGTTCAGGTTTCAGGGGTCAAAGTCTGTGAAGGGCTTGGTTCAAAATTTATCTCTTTGGATTCGGCAAATGCATCGTCCTTTCCGCTGCATGACGGAAGCGTATCTAGACCGGAATCTGTGTCGACCGAAATCTGAGGACGTCCGTTACATCAGCTGGTGCAAAATCGTCATCACTGAATATTAACCTGTTCAATGGAACAATGCCTACCTTACGAAACCCGTTGATAGTTAGAGTCCCATTGGAAGTTCTCATGCAAGCTAATCCAAATACCTGGATGATTTAGTTGAGAGTCACCACTTTACCCGGATTAGACTAAAGGTCATCAAAATTTCCAGTGTTGCGGGTAATATTGTTTGTTAGCAAAGTATCCAAGACAAATTGAATATTTTAAACCGTGTCATGCTCCAAGCCATGTGCGCATTTAATTGTATGGTGAATATTGGCACGATAAGAGCCGAAAATTAATGCAAAACAACAAAAACAAAATTAAAACAAATATATTTGATACAATAATTATGTGTTTCCTGAAAATGCATGTAATTCAATAAGGATATCTGAAAAATGCCGAAATTGGTTTCCGATCTACAGTTCATTTGAATTAAAAATGAAATTTGCTGCATTTTCCCACATTTCAATTATATATCATATTTTAATATAATATTGGAAAAAATTATGGGATACTACAAAACTATTTGGTCATATTTTTTGTCATTTCAAAACCTCAATGCACTTACCTCAATGCAAGTTTGCCGTGTAAAGCATTTACTGGAGGCAAAATAGTTTTAAAATGTTTTTTCAACTGACCATAATAAGATAATATGAAACTAGAAATTAGAAGAAAAATTAGTATTTTCCATTTAATTCCAACTGCCTTTGCTTATCTTGACAGATACACGTATTTCGTCTACAATGTGCAGACTTCTTCAGTGTCTCGTACTAATAACTCGACTTAAGATAAGCAAAGGTAGTTGGAATTAAATGGAAAATACTATTTTTTTTTCTAATTTCTAGTTACAGGTATTCCACTAAACAGCGCACTAAACCCTCTAGGATTCAAGATTATATGGACGAGTCCTAAAACGGCATTTCAGAACAGCATTTTACGAGTTCATAAAGTTGAAATAAAATCTTTGATAGGAGTAAAATGAAATTTCAAAGAGACAAAGTTTTAAGATCGTTATAAACAAGCTGTGTGTTCTCATAAACCTGACTAAAATATAAAACCTACTGGCACCTCTTGGTACCATAATAAAACTGAATTGATTTGGATTGGCGTTCTTATAAGTTCTTGTAAAACTTAAATTAAACTTAATAAAGCTGGATGGTTTTGGCAATGTTACTTGGGATGGCTGACATGGCTCACGTGCTCTCTTGGTAAAAGTTAGGGTTTTTGTATGGTAGCTATGGTTATCCTGCAGAAGAAGCACCGGGTTATCAGGCGTCGGGTGTGTTTTCACAGAATGCCCACCGTCATCCAATCACAGGAGTTGCGAACAAAAACTGTGTCCGGAGGTACAAACAAGGTACAGAATAAGGCCGTTTTTGACCAGTTCTGCTTTCCATATTTCCATATACATGATCGCATTACTGTTAATAAAGCAATACCGTTGGTAAACACAGTAACTTACAGGCTTAACAGAGGTAATACGAGAGGTATCGGGAAAATAAGTTGACATTATCACTTCTAAGGTTTCCTTATTAATCAAAGTAAATCTTTGCATCTGTCTTTTCGAGTGATCCAAGATCATTTCTGTTTTCTTCTGGTAGTTTTTTTTAAAGTATTGCAGTCACAGATTTCTGCAGCGTAAATATGGTTTAGTACGGCCAGCAGAAAACGGATATAATTTTTGGATCAGAATGTACCGCATATCGGTACCAAGCTCGGTCTCAAGTTCAAAAACATAATCTCAAATAGTCTGTCAAAATAACACAGCGAAGCAAAACAAAAACAAAGATTGCAGTACCGAAAAGCTCAAGAATGTGCTGCAAGGTGCAAGCTAAAAGGTGTACTTTGAATCAAGGAGTTCTACAACAGTGAACCCATTTCAAATTTCAAGTTTCACATTGATTGTTGGTACAGCAGCGTCGTGGATAAAACATGGAAAAATATGAAAAATAAATGCTTAGGAACCTGGTAGATGATTACACAACTCTCAAAGATCAATGTCAATTCCAGTGTATTTATATCAGCTTAACTTCGTTGGAGGACTACAAACTCTATATTCTACACCTTTCTGTTCATTTGACAAATTGCATAGTAGAGAGACAAAAAATCACAAATCATTTATTTCATCAGAGAAATGACTTAAAATGGGTCGGCTTTTACAAACATAACCAATATAAACTCGGTAAAGCTAATATGATTGAGAAGTCCAATTAGAAGGAATGAAAAGTTGAAGGTCAGTCAAGTTTATTACCAAAACCAGCATGTTAGCATAGATACATCAAATAGACTAACAAAAACGGCATTAAAAAAATGTATCTGTGCTTCTGCAAAATACTACTTTTAACAATGTTATGTTGAAGATTTCATTAAAACCATTATAAATCCATTTCATGGCACCACAATTTTTAACGTTCCTTATACCACTAGATGGCACTCAGGAATGCAATGGATATTGGTTAGCTTTTTAATGCATAATGACCTTCCCTTGCTTTCGTATTTACACAGAAAAAATAATTAATTTTAATAGGCACCGTTTAATTACAAGCCAAAGCAGGCATAAATAACGAAATTGTTTGCAATTTTTCATGAGCCATACAATGTTTGAAATCTTTCATTCAACAGTCTAGATTCAGGCGTTATTTGGCTTAAATTTACATGAAATATCCCATTACTTTCTGCCAAATCTAGCATTCCCTTTATGTGCATTATATAACCCAGAAAATCCAATATTTCTTTTTATCTGTGTATTTTTAATAAATCTCGAATCACGTAGTTAGACTAATAACATCTCAATTTGTAGCATCCGTGGTGAAAATCAAATTGTGAGGAGTTGCCTCAGTGTCCCTATTCGACAGTGATTCGATTTAGAAACAAGTAGTTGAGAAAACAGCAGCAATAATAAACCACAAATAGATTAATAATATACGCTAACAAGTCCTGTCCAATTCTATTAATATGGTATTAGGTATGAGATCTCACCACACTTGGATTGTCCATTAAGTTCATTTGGTGGAACCCAGAAATAATTTAAGAAATAAAGCACACAACAACAAAAGAACAATAAATGCTCAGAACCGATTTTTTATTAAATTATCCACGTTGCTGATAACACATAATAAGGTTAAACTAACAGAATCCTTAATAAATACAACGTTCAGTCCTCCATTTCAAAAATATCAACATCCGACGGCATTTCCAGAAGCTGTAATTCCCGACTGTCGGTCGTGAATAATGGCTCACCTGACTTCTCCCACTATAACATGGCATGTTAAATGCAGAACTCTATTAAATTTACCATGTATCGACGAAAATATTGTTCAATTTAAACTCAGATAAGTTGGCCCAAGTTAATGACCAATTACACATGCTGAAAGGTAAAATAATGAGCCCCGGTTAAAAAGCCGATATCTCCCGTCCTTAGCCCAACAGCCGTCGGAATGGTATATGGAATCTTCGTGTGGAATAATCGGCACACTCATCGTATGTGAGGACTACACTTCCTACATGTTTTCGTATTTCAAATGTAATGACAGTTCTTATAAAACACAGTTTCAAATCAAAGGTTGTTTACAGGTTATGTCATTCTCCAAATAGGTGTGTTCTCGCGAAGGATTATGTATGTTATTTCATCAGTCATGATATGAACAATCACGCTTTGTCACTTCACGTGACCTGTTTGAACCTTTGATTTCCCGTTTCAGCTTTTCTTGTGGCGGTTATTACCATTCCAACACGTGAAAACAATCCACTGCATCTTTTGGGTACTGTCCCGTAAACAACAACAGAAACAAAAAAATTTCAAACTGTTCGTTCTTCGCATTGTGTTACTGATTGTGATTAGGAGATAGTAAAAGTAGAGTATCTTCTTATTTTTTTCTTGAAGCGCACTCGATAAGTTTTCTTTCGATTCCGACTAGCAAAGAGACCTCAACGTAATTTTATACGCAAAGTTAATGTAGGTCTTTATTACACTTTTTTGTATCATTTCACTAAAATAGAATTCTTAAACTAACGATGTATACCGCATCCAAAATTTTCAAGTAACACTTTTAATACGTACCGTTTAATATTAGAGTAGTGAAAAGAAAATACATTCTAGCAACACATTCTTATCTTCCTTATCTTCCTAGTATACATATGTTCACCGAGTTTTTCTTCCTTTAGATTCACAACAATCGAAAGGATTGTTTTTATTCCATTATCTTCATCTGCATGTCTACCACATTATTCTTCTTCATTCACATTCACACGCGGTGAAGGGTATTCCTTGCTTCCGCGGATGAGTCGTCGCGCCGGTCCGGAAGTACGCACGAGACGCACACACGACGACGGCTGATCCACCCCCGCCACGGAGCGGGAGCGACGACACGCGCGTCTACCGCGATCGCGCAACTACGCTCGTTCCAATCCACACTCTACGGTGGTTTGTTTATGAATGAAAGCACACGAGAGCGTGGAGATCGAAGAGCGAACGAATAGAAGTGAGTCAACTTAAACGAGCGGGGCATGCTAGTATGCGTGTACGTCCAGGAAAGCACACCAGCAAAAGAGAACACCACCCGCCTCCCTCACCAATCGGTTGGCAACAGGTGGAGGTGGAGGAAACCCATTTGCATAGAGAAGAGCAAAGACCAAGCTTTATCAATGTTTAACACTACCACAAGCGAAAGGAAACGATAAAAAGGAGCATGAGAGTTTTGTTGAGGCAACACAAAATAAGGGCTTTTGGGGTAAAATGTGATAGGGTAACGGGATGTAATGTTAGCAAAGCTCCTTCATGCGGCCTATGTACCAAGTATGTCATAATTTAAGCAATAATTAACAATATAATGTTGCTATCAGAATGACCGATTGATTCAAAAGGAAGTGAGATAATATTCATCAATTTATAGCTCTTCACTTTCACGCAATTTCAGATTCCCATAACAAAGATAAAATAACAATGATTTAATAAGAAAATACTAGACCTAATATAAGGGACATATTTTTTGCTATGTTCCTAACATTACCCTTATTGATAAAATTTTGTTGGAAATATATGCGTTTGCGTATATTGTATATTTTTCAAATGGCTCATTTGAGCATAATCCAAAGGTTCAAAATCATTGTTTTTTTTTAAAGTTATTCAAATCAGTTTCTTTAAGTTTGTTTTGTAAAATTTTCTGTCTAGGTCTGTTGCATCAGGTGCTACATCCATATCACTCGAAAGTTGTTGACCTTATAAAATGTGTTGTGTAACTTTTTGTTAAACATACTACCAAACGTTTTATTAATATTATCTAAACAAGTGTATAACTAGTTGAATATCGCTTACAGTTAAATCACTTTATCAGTTATAATAAAAAATGCAATCAATCCAATCGTTGCCTGATATGCTAATTCAAAAGACACATACCCTAGTTTTATCAATATCAAAATCTTGCGCGTTCATTTACAAAATTAATGACAGTTCGCGCATTATGTCAAAGCCCCAATTTCGTTCTTGTGGCTAAAAATAGTGGGCACGTGTTTGCATTTACATAAAATTAATGTTTAAATTCAAAGTAATTAATGCATGTTGTTTAATTAAAATCCAAACCGGGGGTCCAGATTAGTAAAACATTGGTCAAAAACGAATTCACTAAGGTCTTATTTTATTCGGTTTTTTACACGGTTTGTTTTCTGCGATAACTCCAGAACAGAACAACTTATCGACCTTATTCGAATCACATTCTACGTTTTGGCCAAACAGTAATCATACGGCAGTTTTCCACAAATTCACAATTTTTGGTTTAAATACTCATAATTTTGAAAACTGTATTTTGTTGCATGGAAAGAACATATGCAAACAAACTCAAAGCAATTTAAAAAAAATATGAATGCGTCTGCATCCTTTCATTTGGACTATTTTTTTTTTTGACATAATTTGCGTGACATCTGGCTTTAATTGACAATGCAAAATGATTTTATGCCAAACCAACCACTCCATATACAGAACATCACAAAAATTTAACCACCCCATGTAGCCGCGTTATAAGTACAAAAAATAATCAAAATTTACCTAAATGAAATTTTTGCGTGTATGTTCAACTACCTGTCATCTTATCAATTAAATCATGTAAAATTTATCTGAGAACATATATAGTTATTTCCATGAAGCTTTTCACATAACTTCTATGTGAAAAACACTTAAACAGCCAAAAGATAGTTCATATTATATTCATTGGAACAGTCACATACCTTTTATGTGAAATCCCAGTGAAAAGTATTGGTTTATGTAATTCATGTGAAATTTGTCATCTTTAATAAATTTCATGTGATATATTAATAGTTCTGAAATGAATTTATTTTGAGATTTTTTAATATTTACATGTCATTTGAGTTGAATAATATAAGAACTAAACAAAAGATTTGAACATTGGTCTTGACGTTTCAGCTATGTGATCGCAGACTGCATCGCCGGGTTCAGGACGTGGTCCTTCATTAACACCAGAGATCTCGAGGATGTCTGAGCGCCTCCTGTTGTTCAAGTCGATGACTCCTGAGTCCTCGATAGAAGTTTATTGCTCTTTAACGCATAGTTGAGAGCTAGCGCTCGAAGAATATTCGGCTTCTATGAAACATAAATTAACGAAATTGAAGATAAATTATTTACGTTCACCTGTTATGCGCCAGAATACATACATTCCGTTTCCTCCAGGCATCGATGTACTCGTAAACTGGATGCCTTATCGTCGACCGAATGCGTTATCAGTTCGGTTAATTGAATTCCACACTCTAATATAATAAAGAGATTACATTTTCTCATCATCTAACATGGTTTTAAGTTTTACGAAAAATGTGCTGTAAAATTTCCAGTGATTTCTTCTAGAAGCCAATATCCGCCAGCAGTGGAATACTCCGATTTGCCATCGTGAAAATACTGCTAGGGAAACCACATTTTTTTCATATGTGAAAATCACATAAGATTCATCTGACAACACACTTAACCTTCGTTCTCATACAATGTATCGTTTTGTCAGATGAATATTATTAGGTATCATAATACTGTTTATGTGTTTTATCACATGACATTCACTGGATACACATAGAACGAATGGGTATATGATCTGTGTGAAGCTATGTGATGTTTTTAATAATTTTAATGTTGTTTCTTGGTTCAGTGCAGAACATCCAGTATACCAGTATGGCAGAATCAATGGGCCATTCAAGGGAAAGAAGCGTAAGGCAAATCTAATGAACTTCCGTTGTACAGCTTCAATTCGATCGATTACTGTTCTATGGTACGGGTCCCACAAGACAGATGACGTTTTCAAGACGGTTAGAACCATTGAAACATACAAAGATTTTAACGTATTCGGATCACGGAACTCTTTAGTAATCTTGGATACGATTCTTGTTGATAGCGCGTTTTCTAGCGCGTCAATAGATACATAAATAAATACGGTTGAAGTCTGCTACACACTTAGATTTTTTTACAGAAATCTGTAAAGTTTTACCGAATTCTCAACAGCTGAACGTTCGGTAATCCGATCTGACGGATTTCGATGAAATTTTACAGATATCTGTAAAAAAATTACCGGATTTCGGTAAAATTTTACCGAAATCCGTTAAATCGGATTACCGAAAGTTCAGCTGTTGAGAATTCGGTAAAACCATACAGATTTCTGTAAAATAATCTGAGTGTGTAGAAAAGTTATGAATAATTGTGGCCTGTAAGAAAGCATATAAATATTTATACCGAAATTGACGGGTAGATTTAAATTTGATGATATTAAGTAATATGCAATTATTTATGCAAAAAAAAACAACCGGTGAGAATAAGAAGGCAGCTATGATGCCAGCGGACAAGAAATCTGCTGCGAAATCAGTCAAGAAACCAGTCGCTGGAAAGAAAACCAAGATTGCCGGGGTTAGACCGCACAGAAGGCCTGGAAGTTTGAAGAAGGCTGCTACTTCCTAGAATAAAATCTCCAAGCCTTGAAGGCCGCCGCCAAGATACCAAAGACCCCAAAGGCAAAGAAGGCTGCTTCTTGGACAACATTGTTGGAATAGATCCTGCTTTTGAAATCGACACAGAAAATCTCGATTGGAACGTTCAGTTATACCATAGACTAACTCTAAGACCAGTAGGTCCCGAACAAATACGATTATTTTCTTGGCTCAGTCAGTACTAGCACAACAGTCCCAAGCTCGGTCCCAAGCTTAAGAATGCGCCCCTAATAATGAACTCACACGAACACACTCTTAAATATTCTGTCAAAATAACACAGCAAATCAAAACAAAGGCGCAAATAAGTGCAGCAAGGTGCTGACTTTAAGATGTACTTCGGACCAAGGGGTTCTACAACATTGAACCAATTTCAAATCGCTAGTTGCATATTGATTGTTGGTTATACCACAGTGATGCACAGTATGCTCTATTCCAATGATTTCAATGAAGTTTTGGTGTAGTGGGCCGATTATATTTAAGCTCAACCAAAACATCACATCTTCTACCGCTTGGTGCCACCGGATAAATGCGGCCTCGTGCAGAAGACTTTGGTACTCCTCATTTACAGCAAGTCCTGAGTGGTTTCGACATCTCTTTCTCACTGATCGACAACCAGAAGAACCTTCTTTGGGAACTTCGTATGGTAGAAGTACTTGACCTCACTGCCCAGACAACCAAAATGCACATATATTGAAAGTTGTCTTTATGATATACAAACATATATGTAAGTAAACAAATCGTATAGAATGCAAAAAATATGGCTTATACGTGCAAAAGTGGAGGCCATGTACGTGCAAATTCCATTGTTTTCTTAAACGAGTTTATTTGATATCGTATGCGATTGAGTTTGCAATAACAAATTCGATTTAAAAAGCTTAGCGATGTTTATCCGATTTAGTTTGTAACGCAGTACGATGAATAAATGACACATCGTATATAAGTCGAAAACTTGCACTCTTTACGATATAACTTAGACATAACACGATAAAGGCCACAATTTATTGCGATGTTGACATAAAATATAGGAATATACGATACTTTTTGAACACTGTTTTACGACTTGTGGTTGTCTGGGTGCTCACCTCCTTGGTGGGGGTCATCAAATATTAGATCCAGTACCAGTCGTTTCCCCTTAGTATCATATATGTACCATCGTCCATCACCAACATCAAATCACGCTCGGTCAGAAAAATCTGTTTGACCGTTATTTTCAGCCGCTACTTCTGGGTGGTGGTATCCAAGGCGCCAAGAATACCGGATAAGTCATGACGGTGTGCATGAAATGCAAGCACCGAAAGTTATCCCCACCTTCCCTTCGGTTTTGCTATTCAGTTTCTGCTACATTTTTCGGCTGCGCAGCACCCTCGGACGGCCAAGATCAGGCTTCCCTTAGATGCTATTCCTGGTGCAGTTGAAAACCGGAATATAGCAGTCGCGCCAATCGATTTTACTCCAGTTCCATAAGTCCAATAAGCCATTGTTTGGACTTATGGAACTGGAGTAAAATCGATTGGCGCGACTGCTATATTCCGGTTTTCAACTGCACCCGGAATATTTCCAGGAGCTGGATAGTCAAGACGAAAATGGATATCGTTTATCGGCCCTTAAAGTTTAATGAATCATCCCTGTCGGCATCGGCCCCAAGTTCAATGAATCATCACTGAAACATAACTCACAACGAATAACTCCTCAAATATTCTGTCAAAGAATCACATCGAATCAAAATAAAAACAAAGATTCTAGTACCTAAAAGTGCAAGAATGTATTGCAAGGTGCTGGCTGTAAGGTGTACTTTGGACCAAGGGGTTCTACAACAGTGAACCAATTTCAAATCACAAGTTTTTATTGATTGATGATTCTACAGTTTTCACCATAGCTTCTGCAAAACAACTGATAGCACTGTCTAAGTTTCAATGTAAACAATATGGATACTATGAATGGCAATGCACCAACAGGTAGCAGAAAAAAACGCAAAAAATTGCGATGAAAACTGTATTTTTCAAAATGCAGATGTTGTGACTGAAAACGTTTCGATTGTCAGTCCAATGTTACTCCAATAAACTGATTATAACGTGTAGTGTAGTTTTCTGTCAAACTAATGTCGACGGAAGGCAAATTGTGGGCAAGCTGACTCAGATCATCATAGTTGTTGAGAATAGAATTAAATACTTGACGGTACACGGATACAAATTTCGTTCATTTGATTTAAAAATATCGCTGTTCAACATGAAACATAAACATTATTTAAAGTAATAATCGGTACGGAACCTGTTGACATTCAAGCCAAAACCAAAATTAAAATACCCCGATTCATAGAATACCTACATAACATACATTTAGGACGCAACGAGTAGAATCCAAATATTATTTAAAAACAATAATAATTTATTCTTGTTTCAAAAAAAAATTACGTTTATTCTTATCATTAGTAAGTTTAAAATAAACATAAAATTATTTTTATTTTAAGTATCGATGTCACTTGGTTAGAAAGATAGAATATGTTTGAAATAAAGCATTTGGATTTACCCGCACTCATAAAAATCTGCATATTATATTTATGTGCAAAGCACATAAAATATGACCAGTTACTTTTGCATATGAAAAATATGTGCGGCGTAAATGAAATCTTGTTGATTCAATCAAGATAGATTTTATTAGCGGCTGTTTTGATTTGTATTGCCAGTCTAATGATTGTTAAGAGATATTCGGATGATATGTATTGGATAGTTTAATATTATTATTGTTAAATTTATTTCAAATTCTAACAATTGCATTTAAACTATAGCATAAATCAAAAATTATATCATAACTACTTTTGCATTGTTTATTTTTGAATAAACATAATTTTGACTAAAATCCAAAAGTCGTTTTCTTACAATTACAGATTCATGCTAGAATGTAAGCAACAGAATGACTTTTTGTGTTTAGTTTTATGTATTTTCAACAACATTTTGGGGTGAAAAAATGCGTCTTTCGTCGGTGGTTCGTGATTCGTGGTTGATGTTATCCTCAACTGAGATAATCTCACTGCCGGAATGATCCGTACCAGTGTCTGGCGAATGGTTAGCCTCCGGACCGCCGTCTTGGTCTTCGCTGCACAGCCACTCTCCAGCCACGTCAACTTTTGCAATTGCAATCAAATCCAATCCCTGAAATAAATAAAGAGCCTATTTGATGATTATATATGTTTAAAAAGTAAATTATCAAATCTTACGTTTTTCTTTCGCCAGTCAGTGATACGGTTATATAGTGCGTCCCAATCGCAAAACCAGCCGGAAGCTTGCAAATCGTTGACTAGTTCATCTTTCGTAATATGCTCAAGCTTCTCAGTGGTGTAGCATAATTCTGTTAAGAAAAAATAACATGGTATTTATAATTTAGTAAATAACAATAGTATAAATTATTATTTACCTGTTAACAGTTCCAGAAGTTCGACCGGCAAGTTCAATTTATCTAAAACAAATTCTGCAAATCCTTTCAAGTGCGCCATTTTGTAACGTTTTTAGCTTAGGCTAGGCACTCACTAGATTGGCGGAGGTGTGGCACTAAAACTAATTCAAAACACCATGTCGATGTTGTATGGCATGAGACGGATGTCGCGACGATGTTTTGACACGCAAGAAATTATGGATAGATGTCGCCTCCGCCTTGGTGCATGGACTTATGTTTTTGTTCTGTTCAACTTTTGATTTCTATGCATGATGCACTCACATTCTAATCTACGCATAATGTTATTCATTAGTACCACACATATTTTTTATTATCTGCACATAAAATGTAATTTTATTCCCGCGCGTATAATCTATGTGTTTTACGCACATGAAAAATATCAGTCTTTTAATTTGAGTGTGGAATATGTTTGATTTGACGGTATTTTTTTCTGCGTGTACTTTGACACTTACAACGCATAAACAACCTAGCATAAGCATGATTGACCGCCCAAGATTGCTACTTCGTTAATGCCAGATCGTCTGTAATAACTCAAGAGATCCAACAGATAAAGCTTGGAATTAACGATGGTCCTACGCTTTTCTGACCAGATTTAGTCACATGTATTACTCGAAAGATGTTCTGGAGTAGTACAATGCTAAAGAGGTCCATTTCGTGCCGAAGCATCACAATTCCCCGAACGCACCGGAACTGCGGTCAATTGGTGATGAAATTGAATAAAGCGAACTGGCGGACGTTGAATAATATGTTTTGTTTTATTAACTGAAAGTTTGTACACGATCGGTTGAATGGATGAGTTTTACCGAATCTTTTCAAGTAATGCAATTTGATTTTATCATAGTGTTCGACCCAACATTTATATGATTTTAAATCACACAAACTTCAATGCGCTTTAGAAATGGATAAATGATAATTGATTTGGTTCAAGGGTTGCATCTACTTTTGTATATTTCAGTGTAGCAGGAATGGGATTAAAGATTGACATGTGAAATCTTTCAAAAATTCGAAGTGGCGAGCAAATCGGCCATTTCTTTATTCAGGCGACCTCCACCTTAAGTTGATTGTTGATAAAATCCAAAAATGATCGCCAGCATGGCATACTTCAATCACCAATATGCAGGTTGTGCAGGTTATGCAGGAAAATTTTTATTACTTGTATACTGCAAAAATCTTAAAACATTATTGATGTGAAAGAATACAGTATTGATCGCCTCCACGACCGACTTGATCCCGCAACTCGCGTTATCGACGGCAGTAATCGCAATAAATCTAGGATCGATGATTATTTTAAGCTAAAAAAATTAGATCGAGATTTTTGTTGCTGGCTTGCTGAGATACACATATGCTTTCGAATTCAAGGAAGTAAATGATCTCCGGTATGACTGACATTGTATTCATTGTATTTCTATCTGTTTAAATTCTTGCCATCCAAACATCGTAGTGGTGATGCAAATTTCCCGTGATGGCCAATTTTGGTATCTTTTAACGATCATCTTAGAATTAGAACACTGTGTTGATCCGCCAACACATCAACGCCAGAACTAGAAAATCAATGGAACCCTCATAATTTTAGACCAACCAATCATCTACAGAACTGGTAGCCTCTCATATCACTTAAAATCGCCGCTTCAATCAGCAGTGGTTCTCAGCATTGCAGCGCTTGATCGTTGTTATCTACTTTAATCAACTGAAATTATCAATGTTTTCATACATTTCGACATTGTAGCGGGCAGGGTTTGGGGCGCGCTCATTCACTCATTGGACACATCCCGTAAAATCTCACTCGTTAAATAATCAACACTTCGCTCTGATCTCGCTCGCTGTTTATGTTCCACTGGAATCATCCGTTTTATATGGCCCTGATTTTATTTAACGCATGTGCACATAGGTATATGGTCTTCCACAGTCCTGATTCAATATTGTCACATTCACTCGGCATGCTGTTAGTTAATATATATGAAAACTGTCACCCATTATGGTCATTATCTCATTTAAAAATGTAGATCTAATTAGGGGTCGTTCTCGGCTTATACCAGCAGATTTTGTACACAAAGCTGCCGGAGCAACCCAACAATCGGTCACTTTATCACTTATTGCTTTTCAAGACAAGGATGGAAAAAAGATAGCGGAGGAGGGTACACTTGAGGATAAATCAAGCCGAGTGTGAATTAAGTAAGCTGTGCATATGAACTTCTTCGTTTATGTGTATATAGGTAAATCTTAAGTAAATTATACTTTCCTGGGTGATATGGTGCGCAGTTGCTTAATAACCAGCAAAGGGTAGTTGTCAGACCAATTCACTCAATGTGAAAGCAAATAAGTATCGTTTTTAGTATGAAAGTGGGGTAAATTGATCCTGCAGCGCAGTATGTGATTGTAAATGATGCCTCCAGTATATTTTCAAATTAAAATATAATTCAATGCATCCGGTTATTATTTCGAACAAGAAACAAGTAATGTAAGGAGACTTGAATCAAATGGGTGTTCGTATTGAGCGTTTCCAGATGAAATCAGCCGGAAAAAGTCAAAATCTTGCACGACCCTCTCCGATTTGGATGAAACTTTGCACATGTCTTCGGAATTGGTGACGATGGATTTTCCGCGGGGTAAGGGAATTTTTTGACTCAAGACATTTTTTTCAAGAGGGCGTATGTGTTTTGTCATGCATATTTTTCAAAAAATCATAACTCGTAAACCGTTGGTTGTAATAAAATTGCGTCTGAGCAGAAGTTGTAGTTAATTAATTTGAATTTATGAAAAAAATATGCACACTGTAAAAAAATTCTTCAAAAAAAATAAAAAATTAAACTTAAAAATCAATTAGCAAATCTGTCCAACGTACGATTTTTATATTTTTTTTTTCAAAAAGGCTTTGAGTCATAAGAAGAAGAAAAGAAGTTGTTCTACGATGGAGCAACTTAAGATAAAAAAGTTCTTAGAAGTAAGAAAATTTAAGTTTTTTTCCAATTTGTCGTTTTTGCATAAATAACCATATTTTAATAATATAATACGATTCATCTAGTGATTTGAAACAAAAATGCTTTTGGTGAGCAACATTATATATGTACCCGTTTTCGAGATAATTTGAAAGTAGTGTCGAAAAAATGGCTTTTTCCATGAAAATATCCCTTTTTCAAAAGTTAGTCGTGATTGTCCATCTTCAAAAGTATTTTTTTCAAATTGTACATTCATTGAACATCTTCCTAATTAACGAAATTAACGAATCTTAATTACCAAGTAAAGTTTTGAGTTTTTTTTGTTCACATGTTCGTCAAAAATTGTATTTACATTTTTACAAACACTATTTCCTAACATTCCTATACATATTATGAAAACTCAGTATTTCGTCAGTTGAAAATATTTTCGCAGCGATTTTGTTATCTGCAACTGGAATGAAGGAGTGATATTTCTGTGTACCAGGAATCATTTTTGTTTGCTGATAACTACCACCCCATTCTGCAGCTCCCTCTTCATATTCTTCTTGTGAAACATAGCAAAATGATATTTTTGTGAAATTTTCTTGATTTCTCTTAATAGCCCAATCATACATAGTTTTCGCACTTGTTATTGGATGTTCATGTGGTTTGGCCAAGCTTGCTCTTGTTGTCATTCGTTTTAATGTGCCGCCAATTGCATCACATGGTCCCTTATCATGTGAAGTTGCGAAAAAATGCCACTCAGAATCAATGTTGTATTTCTCTTTAAACTTGCAGAGGCTTGCAAATTTTTTACTATTTTGGTATTGGGAAGCAGCCCCATCAGACATAAAAATTAGTTGATATAAATACGTTAGTAATTTAGAAATAAATACTTGTACCGCAATTGTATCATGTCTTAGAACTTCTGATATTAAAACAAAACTTAGATTTTTAAGCATTCCTGACTCCATATAATAAATAACAAACGGATGAATTGTAGCCTGATCATTGTTCCAATGATGACTTTGAACAGCATCCTGAAGTACAAATGAATAATTCTCTGCATAAACGCAAATAATAACTACTTCTCCTTCTTTTAATGAAGACTTTGTATCTTTTAAAAATTTAGATTGCTTTGTTTTTATATAATCATGAGTTAATAGTTTTTCTAATTTCTCGCTAAAATATTCAACAAATTCATCGACAGGTTTTAATAGCGTTTCTAAATTACATCTATCAGTTGTAATCCATTGTTCGAACGATATCTCAGACAAGTTATGTTTCTCAAGTTCTTTTAAAAATCTTATCTCTAATTCTGACAGCGTGGGGCAATTTTCGCATTCACGGAGGTAACAATATTTTGATCTTGATGATGAATTACACAATAACTTCTCAATATGTTGATTACAATCAGTGTTGAATGAATATTTTTTTAAACTGTGAAGCATTAAATCAATATTTTCGTGAATTGCGCAAACATAAACGTTGTGAGAACCTAAGGCATTTAGCAATTTACAATGTTTTGGTCGTAATGCTGCAAAAGTACTGCATCTAATTTTATGTTCACTGATGACAGTAATTACCGTTTTTGAATTTGTTGACACTTACCATTAGTGTTTACAGAGACATAATCTCTTTGTCCCGGCATGGCTCTGCTGATGTCGTCCTCGTCAAAAAATTGTATCACTTGATTCTTTATATCCGGATTCAAACGATTCCCCGATCTGTCGTTGGGGGTAGCCAATACTCCATTTTCGGCTGCCAATTCTTTTGCTTGCAATGCAAGGTATTTGTTTGTTTCAAATTTGCTCGTTATCTGCTGAATCGTCCACGAATCAGGCAAAACTGTTAATATACGTATTTTATCTATTCTCGAACAATCTGGTTCTATGAATTTTTCTTTCAATTTGGAAACAATTTCATCATATTCCACAACCTTTGTTTTCAATGTAGCTAACTCTTCGACTTCTTCTTGTGGTGGTAAGCTGAATAGATATTTTCTAATACCTGCTAGAATTTCGGCAAATTTTTGCCGACGGTATTTATCGTTTTTAAATTCTCTAATGGATATCGGAGACACATTTATTCCTGCAATTCCATTATTGAATAACTCCGGTAGGTCACTGTCCTGAGAAGATGTCGAGGTAATTGATGCTGCCGATGGTATTTCCTCCAAATCGTTCCGTGATGTGGTTGGTGCTTCGTCATGTCCACCGTTTTCTGGTTGCTCCACTCTTTCGACAGGATTACGACGATACGAATATAACCGACATGAATCACAAATTCTTAATGACGTGTCCAAATGGACCGTACACTGCATGGATAAAAGTTTTCAATTAACTTGTCAGTTAAATTTCTAAGTTTTTCACGAAGTTTTTCCTATTTCACGAAAAGGTTTACAACAATGCTTTGTTTCGAGTTCCATTTCAAATCGTTTTTCACTTTACGCTACTTATGAAAGACACTGTTAAACTGATGTCATGACTTTGTAATGTAATCCTTTTTATACGTACTAGGTACGCACTTTAGGTACTTTTTTTAAATATTGGTATATGCAGGGGTATGCATGTAAATTATATTTTCTGTCTACACCAAAGGGAATGCATGAATAGGTATAAATAGGCGTAACAATTGTATTCTTACTGATATAAACAGTTCAACTTATTAAATACATTATGTTTCTACCTGAACAAAATACGCTTGTATACTAACATGAATACTAATTATTTTTGTTTCGGGTTAGGTTTTCATAATATACTGTAAGTAAAAGCAGCAAATTTTGTCGTGTTACCTACAGTAAATATCAGGAATCAGTTTGTCTAGTATTCTCGGTAATAAAAGGTATATTGTAGAAAATTTTATGTACAATTTGAAAAAAATACTTTTGAAGATGAACAATCACGACTAACTTTTGAAAAAGGGATATTTTCATGGAAAAATCCATATTTTCGACATTACTTTCAAATTATCTCGAAAACGGGTACATATAGAATGTTGCTCACCAAAAGCATTTTTGTTTCAAATCACTAGAAGAATCGTATTATATTATTAAAATATGGTTATTTATGCAAAAACGACAAATTGAAAAAAAAACTTGAATTTTTCTTACTTCTAAGAACTTTTTATCTTAAGTTGCTCCATCGTAAAACAACTTCTTTTCTTCTTCTTATGACTCAAAGCGTTTTTGAAAAAAAATAAAATAAAAATCGAACGTTGGACAGATTTGCTAATTGATTTTTAAGTTTAATTTTTTATTTTTTTTGAAGAAAAAAATTTTTTTTTGAGTGTACATATTTTTTTTATAAATTCAAATTAATTAACTACAACTTCTTCTCAGACGCAATTTTATTACAACCAACGGTTTACGAGTTATGATTTTTTGAAAAATGCGCATGACAAAACACATATGCCCTCTTGAAAAATTTGTCTTTAGTCAAAAAATTCCCTTAACCGGCGGAAAATCCATCGTCACCAATTACAAAGACATGTGCAAAGTTTCATCCAAATCGGAGAGGGTCGAGTTCAGTCATTTGCTCATTTGGCAGAGAAATCTATTATATCCAGGGTGATTTATCGTTAACGATTGCCCACGTCAGCGTGGAATATTTCTCCATGACAATTAACAATTAGGGTTAACCGAAAAATCATTTACATAAATATTGAATGTGTTTGTACTAGTCTTCAATTGCAATCGTGTTTTTGGGACAGAATTATCATTGTTTATTTACGAAAATCGCAAAACGATACGCAAAAATTTTGGCCGGCATTTAGCGGTTCCATGCAACAGCAGTTTTTTTTTTATTTCTTAATTTTTATTTACCTGTAACTTTTGCACAGCTGTTTCACATAATTTGAAACACCATTTTTTTTGCACCGTTGCCTAGTATTAAATCACGACTAACTTTCCAAAAAAGGCTATTTCAAAACGCAACTTATGTATTCGAATAATTTTACTGTGAAAACGGTTCGTTTAATCCGATTGGTGACTTCAGCAATGTTTTAGATAGTTAAAAAATATGATAACCATTTTTTTTTACTACTAAAAAGTGCAATTTGTCCAAAAATGAATCAAGTTCAATATGCTTGGTTCCTACCATAATAATTTCGTAAATGTGAACGAACAAAATAAAAGTTATGACATTTCAAACGCCTCATGGTTTTGACATTTTCATGAAAACAAAAAACCAATTTTATCTACGATGTTTATTGTTTTAAGAGCTGCATCAAGATTCCAAACACACCGGCTCAATCGATCAAGCTGGTTTTGCAATATATGTTCCAACAAACAATACAAAGCGATTAATAAGCACCCATGTTGATTAAATGTTGAATATAGCATCCAGAGCTGAATAAAAATGTAGTCGTGTTGTTTTTATGAATAACAGTTTTTGAAGCAGAACTAAAAGGTTATAAATGATTACCTGTACTTATTTTTGAAAGACCGTGCAATATCGTAGTTGCTACTCCTTTACTGATCAAAACTAGTGTAATTGCACAGAAAACCACATAAGGAGTGTATCGAATATAAGCTATCCACATACATTTGCGTTGTACGCATGTATTTGTGATGGTTTTTTATGCTCTGAACACTGCATGTTGTGCGGTTCAACTTCTGCGTTTTCAAAATGTCGCGTATTGAAGAGGATGTGAAAATTAAGGTTCTGGACACATGGCTAAGTGAGAATTCAAGGTGTGTTACTTGGGAAGGGTATTACTATGCGAAAATTGGCGAAGCGGTTTGGAATTCATCATGCGAGTGTTAAAACCATCATTAATGAGTTTGGGGAACACTATTCTTTGGATGAGCTACCAGGAAGAGGTAGAAAACCCGGTTCTTCCAACCCGAAACTGGAGCAGAAAGTGGTATCTCTAATCATGAAGAACAAATCAATGTCAATACGTGATTTCGCCAAAAAAGCAGGAACGAGTGTCGGAATGATCCAGCGTATCAAGAGGCGAAACCACCTGAAGACCTACAAGAAGCAGAAAATCTCGAAACAAAGTGCAGAACTGAAGAAGCGAGCAGCAACAAGGGCCTGGAAATTGTATTCGCGTCTTTTGCAGCGTCCGGATGCATGCGTTTTGATGGACGATGAGACCTATGTAAAGGAGGACTCAAAAACCCACAATACTTTACTGCCGTCGTTGGGGAGGATGTGAGCGATGCGGACAGGTCGATTCAAGTGGAGAAATTCGGTCGAAAGGTACTGGTAAGGCAAGCAATATGTTCCTGTGGTTTGAAGTCAACCATTTTTTACACTACCGGAACTATAAATGCGGAAATCTGTCGATCTGAGTGTCTCCAGAAGAGATTGTTGCCTTTATATAAGAAGCATAGTACACCTCCACTGTTTTGGATGGATTTAGCGTCGGCTCACTATGCCAAAACCACTCTCAATTGGCTTGCGGAAAAGGGTATAGATTTCGTTGAGAAAAATATCAATCCACCAAATTGCGCTCAGCTTCGACCCATCGAACGTTACTGGGCAATCGTGAAGAGGGTCTTCAAGAAGACTGGTAAGGCAGCTGGGAACATGCAGTTCAAAAAAATTTGGGCTCAAGCGTCCAAAAAATGCGATGCAACACTTGTCCGGAACTTGATGAAGAGCATTTGATCCAAAGTTCGAAAATTCGTGAAGGAATTACTTAAATTTCATCCGGTCTTCATTATGTTCAAGTTTAACCTCGTACAATTAAGGATCATTTTTTTTGTATGAATAAAATATCGGTTTTCAACATAATTTGAAAGAAAGTTTGTGGATAGCTTATTTTCGATACACTCCATAGATAGAGCTTGAGAGTAGCTTTACATCTTCAATGTACCAGTTCACTAATTCTTTTTATTGATCAGTACCGGCGCCGGCCACATCCTCACGGTCTTTGTGGAGGGGGAGAAGAAGAAGGATGATTAGTTTGAAGATCGTTGTTATTAGAGACCGTGATCACCACTGCATCTCTACAATTGCCAAGGGAAGGATAGTTGTGTTAGTGAGACAGGTTATTTTTAGATCATGGATTCACTGTGGTAAGTGATGCGCGATCTCAATGAAAGCGCAGTAAACTGCTTTTTATTTTAAATCTAGTGGTGATAGAAAGAGGCAAGTGAGAAGTAGCAAGGAAGTGGGCGGGCCTGGGATTGAACTCCCGACCATCTGCTCAGTAAGCAGAACGGGTAACCACTGTGCTACCCAGCCACGTCGCGTTTAAATGATTACCTGTATTTGGTTAAAAAATGTGTTTTATAAGCTGTACTATATTTTTTATTACTCTACAGTTCAATCATGAAGAAAAAGCTAAAAAAAACATGGAATAAAAGCATGTTACTCAAAAATCGTCATCATTATTTAAGGTGAAACTCCCTTGAATCCTTAGTATTCAACATGCATGTAGTAGTGCAAACACTTTTTTGCTCTCATATGATAGTATTGGTGCATCATGAAGAAAACGGTCATGGTTGCCAGTAATTTTAATCTTTCTTTTTCTATAGTACATCCATTCAATTATTCCTTACAATATTCACATTTTTAAAAAAGCATAAAGCCTCAAAATAAGAATCGTTTTTAAAGGTTAAGGGAGTCTGGGGCATAATTAGCAAGCTTAATATTAAGCCATCCATCTAGATAAATATAAATATTGAAATCCATAGAATTTGATTCGAAGAAAATAATTTATGAAGCATTTATCAAAATTTGCATTGAATGCGTTGAAAAATGCTAGTTGAATTTCAATTTTTTCGCCACTCATTTCTGGCATGCAAATTAGAGCTCTTCTGTAATTCCTTGCTCTTAGAAAAAAAAAAACTTTAAAAAACCGTTGTAAATTTATAGTAAATACCTGCAATTATTTAACTGGGAAACTAGGTAGAATTGTCGAGGCTTTTCTAACGCGTTTTTTTTTTAAAATCTAGAACAGATAATGTATAGTCGATTATCATAACGATTCGTCTTTATACATAGTATTATTATGGTGAAATTTACTTCAGATTGCGGAGCGAGATAAAAAATATAAGAATAATATGTTTAGTTTGAGAACCTTGGACATTTTTAATTTTTTTTCAGATCCGTAATAACTTTTTAAACATTTGATCAGAATTGCGCCAAAATTTCACTGCTGAAGACTGTGAATGTTTAGAGTCAACTGAAACCATTTTATGGCGTTATTCGAAATATTGTGACATCCAATTCAATTGATATTTCCAAATAGTGTCTCCTTACAGAACCACAGCCGCGGTTAGCCGGATTCCCGGAAACCAAATGCACTCAAATGGATATAACATATAATTTTCATAAAGCGAATGAGATTCTGCATCCAACAGTGCTTAAAACATTGAAATCGGTCAATAATTGTCAGAGTTACAATCACTTGAATTTGGTGGTTACCCGTGTATCCTGTCGAACACTTAGAGGTGTTTTTTTTTGTCGAACACATAAGGGTTAATATGAAACTATGAGCCTGTGGAAAAACTGCATCAAGTTTCGTTTTTTCCGCAAAGATATATCCATAACTAAAAAGGAGGATCAAGTCAACCCAGACTCCCTACCCCTGGCTCGTGCTTCCAAGGAAAAGGAAGGAAATGAAGGCTGTTTACCTTTTCTTTCCAAACAACAAACAAATCAACAAGCAATTCCAAAGCAAATCAAAAACACACTCACCATCGGATTCGGAAGCATGACCAGGATTTTCAAATCCAGTATCATTTGGGCCAGGTATAGGAACTTCATTTGGAAAGTCGGAAGATTCGCCGACAGATTCTTCTCCGGAACTTATTTTTCGATGAAATTTAGCATCAGTTGACGGTGAAGTGAAACCACTATTCCACGGGTTTTCGAATGTCCACGATAAGGGATCAACAGCACTTTTTATCACTTTTTTAGCCCGTTCACGCTAAAAAGCCGCTTTTCTTCTTTTAGTAAGACGCGGCATTTTTTACTTCGTTAATCAGAACTTTTATCAGTCCAGCACACTCGCGCAAACAGTTGCTGACAACACTGCGCTCTGCTACGCTACGCACAGCTGAATGTAAATTAGAAAAAAGCAGACTGCTGAATTTTTGCACCATTTTCATTAATTAAACAGATTTTTCATCCACTTTTTCAAGAGCGCGATGATAATTAATCTTTCAGTAAAAGTAAATAGTGTTCAGGTGGCTACGAGAAGTGGAAATATAGTTTTTTGTGAGAAAATAATAGGCAGATCCTGGTTTGAAAAAGGTAAACAATGACGACGAAAAAATTACCTGCTCTGTGGAAATGAGCACTAGTTAACCAATTCAGAGTGTTTTCAGTTAAATAAATAATGTGAACTGATTAAATATTGTGTTCTGCTGTCCTATTAGCAGTATGGCAATGATTCACTGCAGGTAAGTGGATTAATTTGGCATATTTTTGTTGAGCAAACCCAAAGTGTGCATGTGTGGATGAGGAAGACATCGCTCATGCCATAGGGATTCCATCGTGTATGTCCTTAACAGCTAATATAATTATTTAAAAATTAACTTTTAAACAATCATCACTAGACGCATTGAACCCAACACAACGATATCATGGATGTTTATTGAACTCCCATTGAAGTTAAACTAGAAACCTAAAAAGGATTTAATCAACATTAAATGGCTGACTTAGTAGTATAAGTTTCAGTTACACAAAACACACACATACCCATAAAAAAAACTTAAAGTAAACATACAGGTTAAACTAACTACAATCTAAAAGCTAATGTTAGTCAAAACACATAAATGAGTTTCATAAACTCCAGGTCACGTAGAGCCAAACTATCTCGAATCCGGTACATTGGGTTGTCTACCTCGAGTCCGAAGGGAATCATAAAGCTCCGATCTGACTCGTGATGCTCGGCACATGACCAACCAATATGATCTGCGTCCTGATAGTCTTGTCCACACTCAGCCCAACACGGTATAAAATGAGCGTTCAAAGAATAATGATTGGACATGAGGCGAGACATCACACGAACGAAGTCTCGACCCACATCCATACCCAACACCACGATTTCATCGACACCTTTGGGATGATAGAATGTTGCCACTGCCCCAAATCTCCTTTACTCCATTTACACTGCCAGCTAACAAGTGACTGTTGACGAAAATAGGAACAAATTCGTAGGCGATTTGTCGATCATAAATATCGCCTTCCATAGCACCCACACTTTGCAAGCGAGTCCGCTTTCTCCTTGCCCGGAATTGAACAATGAGAAGGGACCCATACAAAGCGTTATGGTAAAATAACGCGAAGATAAAGCACTTAGAAACTCCTGTATTTTTATGAGAAAATACGAGGAGTGCTTTACCGGTTCGCAGGAGCGAATAGCCTCTAAAGAACTGAGACTATCCGTGAAAATGAAATACTGATCCGGTGTTAGTGAGGCAACAATTTCTAGCGTAAAGTGTATTGTCGCTAATTCAGCGACATATACGGAACAAGGAGCTTGAAGTTTGCGATTGGCGCTATAAATTTCTATTAAATATTCCAAAGCCTGCTGACTCCTCTATCAATGATCCGTCAGTGAAGAACGATTTAGTGGAATCAACATGACCAAACTTTGTAGCAATATTACCGAAGCAATCATAGGACGATGATGCTGTAGAATTCCACAAGCTCCTGCTTCATGGATAAATCAAATGAACCGAACCGCCGAAGTCGGAGAAGCAAACACGATTGGGAATATTCGGCGAAGGGCTGACATCCTGTGTTATATACAAATGGTACAAAGTCATGAAACGAGTTTGAGGATTCAGCTCAAGGAGCTTCTCAAAGTTTTCGATTACCTGGGGGTTCATAACCTCACACCTGGTGAAGAGCCGGAGAATATTTATGTACCACAAATAATAGATTACGTATACTAACGATTGCTGAAAATAAATAATAAAAGCAAAAAAACGTCCTTTGAAAGTTCACTCAATACATTTTGGTGCCTTATCAACGTTATATAAAGTACTGGAATAAACTCTTTTGTCAACCCTTGTCAATCCATTGTTAAGCTAAACAAAATGTCTCATGAGCAGCAATGGCTATAGTACATTTTATCGTAAATTAATTAAGCTCTCTAAAAGTTATCTTCATTATACTATACGAAGAGTTTGTTTATGTTTAAGAGATACGTTATAGCTCTACAATGGTTGATACATAACTTGTTTCATTTGTGTAGTGCTTGTAGTGTTGAAGCTTTACAATGGTTACAACCATTGTTAAACAATGTCTAATAAATACAAATGAGAATTGTTGAATAAATACTTTTATTCAAATGTTGTTAGACTGCAGATGTTGAATAGCTTCTTAAATTTTGAGTAAACAAAGGTTTTACAGCAGTTTTGAAGCAAAATAAGATGACGGTTGATAAGCATGAAGCTTAACACAGTGAATTTGAAGAAATGCTTTTATCTAATATAATCTAATATAATACAAACTCAGCCAGTGCGAGAAAGCAACTCTGAAATAATTAAGTTAGATAACGCCCAATCTATTTATTTTTTTGTCAATATTAATGCTTGGAGCATATCAAATACATGATACAAGCATCAAAGCGGCCAGGCCTACTGCGTCATATTTACCGCAAAGATGATTCTGTAAAATGAGTTGGATTCAAACAAATAGATTTGAACTACAACGCATTAATAATACTGGCTGAATATCGATGTGGTACCCAAGTCGGCGAACGTCCCATCGAGAATTTCTGGACCAACCTGAAGCGTAAGATCTACTCCAACAATTTTGTCGCGAAAACTGAGGAGAAATTGATAAATAAAACGAAGAAAGAACTCAAAACCATGTCTACACGCATGTTTTCGTCCGCCATGGCTAATGTTCCGCTAGGGCGTAGATTTTTTTTGCAAGTTAGCAAGTTATCAGTCTTACCATTTTTTTATCGCCATCCGCCAAGTCTATTTTTTTAATGCAAACGTTATCCTTGGTTCAGACTACAGAACAAAAACCTAAAGCATACAAAGGTATGTTATAAAGTATCTACAAAATAGCCTTGTGCCATGTTAAACATTGTAGTCTTCCGGAACTCTTCTTGCTCTTATAAAACGGTTTTGCATGGCTGGTTCTAGGTCTTCTGATTTATATGAGCTATATGTTATATATTTTCTAATTTCTGCTATGCTATTAGGTATACTCATGTTTTCAAAATCAACGACAAAGAAGCAAAGAAATTCGATGAACAGAATTTTTAATGAAGAATGTTGAGATAGACAGCGGACATGGAAAAACATTTAGAAACTGGGTCTGACAAATGTGTACAAAACTAATGTAAAGGTTCAAACAGTTTTTAGGCAAACTGAAGCTTTGACATTCTTACAGCCAGAGGTGGTTGTAGAAGGTTTAGCAGCTGAAGCTTCAAAACAAATAGATCGTTTTTCCGATTATTTCGAGACGACGTATGTTGGCAAGCTTGTTGTCAAACCGGATGGCACTTTAAAACGTCGTAAGCCAAGATTCAACCTCATGTTCTGGTCCATTCAACAGAGTACTTTGAGTGATACACCAAGAACATCAAAAGCCATCGAGGGATGCCACAATAATCTGAATGGCTTATTGAAAGGTGTCCCAGATGATCGTCGATTTTACCCAGTCCTGAGAACGTTTCAGGCAACGTCTTCAGGAGATTCTGTAAGCCGGTAAGGAAGGAAACACGCCTAAGAGCCGCTCTTGGATCGTGCAAGGATTCGGAAGTACCTATCTTCGACAAGATACAGACAATTTCATCATTTATGCATAAAAAATTGTAATTTTTATACCTGTTTTGGTTATAATTGATTGATATAGCGACTAATTAATATACATAGAGAAATATTGTAATTTTAATTTGTAATTTCTCAGTCCCCGCCCTGGCAGACCACTGTTCGCCCATCTGCGTTTGGGCTAGGCGAAAACCTACCAAGCCTACCCGTTGATATGCCCCAGACCATATAGCACACCGGGATCTTCCACAAGCAGTCGCCGGTTATTAACTAAACAGTCCCAACAAGTGTTAGATTCATTACATAGAGGATAGTAGGAGGCAGAGAGTGAAGCAAGAGAGAGAGGGGCGTTTGAATGCTGAAACGAAACGAATTAATGATTTAGTGATTATTGTAATTGATAAGTTCAAGTATGAATAGTTCTCATCTGTTTCTTCTCCTATCGGTTGTTGTTGCACTGACTGATACTGCAAGTTTTTGTCATCCAACTTGCTCTTTGATTTCCACTACCGCTCGTATATTGTGCGGGACGCATTTAAATACATGGAAAGATAGCAAACATAATAAAGATATTCATTAGTAGTAAAATATATAATACGCTTTCTCATTATGTGTTTGTGTGAAGCTTAAATATTTTAATATTAGTTCCGATTTCCAATTTGAACCGATTTACACCAACAGTAAGGATGCTATTGGGGCCACTCACAAATTGTGATGGTGGTTTTCATTGAAAAAACAAGGTAATTTATATTTAAGCATGAGAGCCAATTTAGATCAGTTTACACCAATAGTACAGACGCTGTTGCAGCCACTCACAAAATGGAATAGATATGTCGGCCCAGCGAGTTTGACGAACGAATAATATGGATCACAATTAATTATAATCCCCACCACCCACCCACCACACTCGGCGGACCAACACATCTTACCGGAAGCAGCCTTATTGTTCTTCTTTGTTCACTCGATCACTCGCGCCACCGAACAATAGGTAAACGAAACAATAGAGAACGCGATATTCCCGACAAAACATTGCACAACACACCCTCGACACAACTGTTCACAACCGATGCCCGACGCAGGCTCCTTGATTTTCGCAAACTGTCAACATGTACAACTACAGTCTAAAAACCATTTCACAACTGGAACCGATATCTGCAATAAGCAAGTTGAACGTCCCAAAGAATAATCTAAACTTTGAATCACGATTGAAGGATTTCGCGAAATAAGCGCCCCAGAAGCATTCCGCGCCTATTGTCAACTTTATGCTTCTATTGATTTCCAAGCTCATCTTGTTTAGCACCAGCCGGGGAGACTTGGTCCTATACCCAATGCTTTCCTTATCTCCAATCCGCTCAACAAACCGCAATGTTTTGTGATATAGTGGGCGGAATATTATAATTTGAGATAATTCAATACAGACGTCTTCCAAACTTGGAAGATCGACAGGTAATCGGTGTGTAACCACCTGGTACCTCATAGCAAGATGCTTAGAGGCGGACCGGAAGAGTTGATGAGCTACCTCCCCATTAATATACATAGAGATATATAAACTTGTAAATCAACAATGTAAACGATCCTATTTCGTAACATGACAATCTTTAACAATATGTTTGTTTTTTCTGCGCGATTCCCATCTGTCCATTCGAGTTAAAATATTACGGGAAAACGGTACATTCTGAAAAACTTCTTCGGGGAAAAGTTGGAGAACCGTTTCAGATTGTGTATGGAACTTTCGGATATTTCACAGTGAAAAGTAAGTGCTATTTATGGCAGCGATGCATTTGATTAAACTTCAGTTTATTATTTTTTATTGTCGTAAGGTACCAACGATCGAGCTTTTCTTCGTCTCGATCTGTCCCTTCCTGATATCACCTGAACAGCAGTTCGACAATCACCCATATTTTAATTTTCGTTTAAACCGTATTTGTCCTATGGGGCTTATTTCGGTTCTCATTTTCCCCGTGGCACCCGTAACAAGCACAGTGACTTACATTTGATTTGAGTAGTTTCATCGTGATTGGTTTTCACCCGTGAAGTGGCACTTGGAATAAGACCCCTCGAGTACATTTCAAACATACGTATCTGATTTTGTAAACAAAGAGGAGAAGTAAGATTCAAACGTCCTTGAAACGCTCAGCACTTTCATGCAAACTAGGACCCCCAACACAAGGAATGTCCTGGATCTTTCATAGTTCACGGTGAAATTCAACAAGAAGTTTCCCAATAGCTAGTAATACGAAGAAGCCTTCGTGTTTGACGGGGGACTAATTGAGTGTTGTTTTATATTTGTGGATGGTCGATTCTTTTAATCATTGTTTACTGGGATAAACGAATTTCTAATTAAACCTAATTTTATGAAACAGATAATTCGACTGCTGTATCGATCCATTTATTGAATTGCCGTTTTGTATAGGATGATTATTGTAATTGTAATTGTAATTTCTCAGCTCCCGCCCTGGCAGACCACTGTCCGCCCATCTGCGTTTGGGCTAGGCGAGAACCTACCAAGCCTGCCCGTTGATATGCCCTAGACCATATAGCACACCGGGATCTTCCACAAGCAGGCGCCGGTTATGAACTAACCAGTCCCAACAAGTGTTAGATTGATTACATAGAGGATAGTAGGAGGCAGAAAGTGAAGCAAGAGAGAGAGAGGGGCGTTTGAATGCTGAAACGAAAACGAAATAATGATTTAGTGATTATTGTAATTGATAAGTTCAAGTATGAATAGTTCTCATCTGTTTCTTCTCCTATTGGTTGTTGTTGCACTTATACAAGTGCAAGTTTGTCGTCCAACTTGCTCTTTGATTTCCACTACCGCTCGTATATTGTGTGGGACGCATTTACATACATGGAAAGATAGCAAACATAATAAAGATATTCGTTAGTGGTAACATATATAATACGCTTTCTTATCATGTGTTTGTGTGAAGGATTAATATTTTAATTTTAGTATCGATTTCCGATTTGAACCGATTTACACCAACAGTAAGGATGCTATTGGGGCCACTCACAAATTGTGATGGTGGTTTTTCATTGAGAAAACAAGATAATTTATATTAAAGCATGAGAGCCAATTTAGATCAGTTTACACAGATAGTACAGACGCTGTTGCAACCACTCACAAAATGGAATAGTGATTGGCTGGTTCCTAGATATGTGGCCCAGCGAGTCTGGCGAACGAATAATATGGATCACAATTAATTATGATCCCAACCACCCGCCCACCACACCCGGCGAACCAACACATCTCACGGGAAGCATTGTTCTTCTTTGTTCACACGATCACTCGCGCCACCGAACAATAGGTAAACGAAACAATAGAAAACGCGATATTCCCGACAACAACACTTTGCGCAACACACCCTCGACACAAATGTTCACAACCGATGTCCGAGGCAGGCTCTTGATTTTCTCAAACTGTCAACTTGCACAACTACAGTCAAAAACCATTTCACAACTGGAACCGATATCTGCAATAAGCAAGCTGAACGTCCCAAAGAGTAATCTACACTTTGAATCACGATTGAAGGATTTCGCGAAATAAGCGCCACAAAAACATTCCACGCCTATTGTCAACTTTATGCTTCTATTGATTTCCATGCTTATCTGTTTAGCACCAACCGGGGGAGACTTGGTCCTGTACCCAATGCTTTCCTTATCTCCAATCCGCTCAGCAAATCGCAATGTTTTGTGATATAGTGGGCGGAATATTATAATTTGAGATAATTCAATACAGACGTCTTCCAAACTTGAAAGATCGACAGGTAATCGGTGTGTAACCACCTGGTACCTCATAGCAAGATGCTTAGAGGCGGACCGGAAGAGTTGATAAGCTACCTCCCCCATTAATATACATAGAGATATATAAACTTGTAAATCAACAATGTAAACGATCCTATTTCGTAACATGACAATCTTTAACAATATGTTTGTTTTTTCTGCGCGATTCCCATCTGTCCATTCGAGTTAAAATATTACGGGAAAACGGTACATTCTGAAAAACTTCTTTCGGGGAAAAGTTGGAGAACCGTTTCAGATTGTGTATGGAACTTTCGGATATTTCACAGTGAAAAGTAAGTGCTATTTATGGCAGCGATGCATTTGATTAAACTTCAGTTTATTATTTTTTATTGTCGTAAGGTACCAACGATCGAGCTTTTCTTCGTCTCGATCTGTCCCTTCTGATATCACCTGAACAGCAGTTCGACAATCACCCATATTTTAATTTTCGTTTAAACCGTATTTGTCCTATGGGGCTTATTTCGGTTCTCATTTTCCCCGTGGCACCCGTAACAAGCACAGTGACTTACATTTGATTTGAGTAGTTTCATCGTGATTGGTTTTCACCCGTGAAGTGGCACTTGGAATAAGACCCCTCGAGTACATTTCAAACATACGTATCTGATTTTGTAAACAAAGAGGAGAAGTAAGATTCAAACGTCCTTGAAACGCTCAGCACTTTCATGCAAACTAGGACCCCCAACACAAGGAATGTCCTGGATCTTTCATAGTTCACGGTGAAATTCAACAAGAAGTTTCCCAATAGCTAGTAATACGAAGAAGCCTTCGTGTTTGACGGGCGACTAATTGAGTGTTGTTTTATATTTGTGGATGGTCGATTCTTTTAATCATTGTTTACTGGGATAAACGAATTTCTAATTAAACCTAATTTTATGAAACAGATAATTCGACTGCTGTATCGATCCATTTATTGAATTGCCGTTTTGTATAGGATGATTATTAATACAATAATATTCACGCATGGATTCATTCAATATGCTGAACCGTGAATTGCCATCCAAATTAAATGCTTTTTAGGATTCTTAAAACCTTACGATTAATCAATATACTACGCTCGACTAAAAAACAACTATTTAGAGGATATATTAATTGTAGATACCTACTGTCGGCAAATAAAGTCATTCGTATCTTCAATAAAATGGTAGATAAAAACATTTTAGTAAAAGAATTAACTACATTTAGGGCTTCACTTCGCCGTCGATCAACTGATCCATCAGAGCTCCTTGCAACTCGGGCTGAATAGAAATTCTGTCAAATTTGCTCGACTGATACTTGGAATACACGGACTGAACTTTCATGAGGGGAGCATTCTTCACTGTTTTGGCTAATTTCTGAATGATCGGTGTTAAATGTTGCACTGTGTAGTGTGTGTAATGTTCGAGAGTTTTACTCCACACTTTGGTCTCGCTGCTGTTGGCCAGTGGGAACAAGCTCAATGAAATGTACAGCGCAGCAGCGGCGATCTGAAAGAAGAGAAAAAAATAAAAATACAAATGTTTATTAATCGTCACAAACTACTTCACAACTGTCCATGAAGAGGGCATTTCTCACTAAATTTTTTTTTAGTGATACGTGTAATTTTTGCAATCCTTTGCCTATTTCTAGTTACATTAATTGTTATGTCATATATTCTCCGTGCGAGGAGTAACGATTATGATGTAGAAGGAGATGTTCGCTCATCACCATGAGGCACCAAGAGTGAACAACAATGTTTTTGGCTAGAATGAAAGATATGAAGAGAAAGTTTTTGATAGTTCCGCTAGTGTGCGGCAGGCTCGGAAATATGACAGATGTTTTTAGGAAAATTGAGCGAAAAGGGCATGTATACAGTGGTACTCGAACCAACGACATTTTTGCCTAACATCCCACTGCGGGGTAGGTCGAAGCACGGACTAAGTCCGCCACTTCAACAGGCTATGCTTTGTTTTTGTTTTCCTGGGGGTATGGACGCATTCTGCCGAGTTGGTCGCGGCAGATTTCATGTGTGAATAGGCTGCCACATCAACGTTCAAAAGTACCTGAACAAAATGGACAGCCAGTAATGATCACTTGAAGATGCGATCATTGTCCTGATATTCCAAATTTAGCACGGAGTAAAATGTTTCTCGTCATCTATAACTAAACGTGATGGAATTGAGTAGACGAGTGGACACCAATCGGGAATGATCTCTCATATGCATCCGTCGAACCAATGTAAACAAGCGTTGTGAGAATATCCCCATGAAAATCTTACATGCGCATAGCATGTTACCAATTACTAATATTTTCTCTCTTTTCTCCTGTTCTCCTGCCCATCCCATGATCGCGAGCAATACCATATGACACACCATGAAGACAACCCGTACAATACATCAAATGAAGCAATAACTAAATAACGGTATATAACCCTAACACATTTAACTTTCAGCTAAATTTTCTAACACAAGGTAAGCAATCAAATGGCCACAACAAAACATACTAAATATTAAATATCATATGACGGGGACCAACAGGGCACTCAAGTGAAACGATTAGGAGAGAGAGCATGGAACTGCCTCCTCCCCATTGTTAACATTTTGCGAAACAAGGATGGGTTCTCCGACCCCATCTATTGAGTTTATTCTGTCAACCGAGGGCTCGCTTTCAATGCTGTGGATGTGAACTTGCTTTAGGAAGGAGATTCTCTTTCCTATACTCGCGGGGCTTGCCCAAACGTTTTTGGCCCTTCATACAGGAGCTTGATGATCACAAGCAACAACAGATTCCTCCACTGCTATGGAAAGTACTTACAATAATAGATGGTTGTATAACATCATCACAATAATCATCATAAGCAGTTTTTTTTATTCTCTTTGTTATTTTGACAGAATCTTTGAGGGTATGGTCGTGTGCGTTACGTTATTAGGGGCGAATCATTTTGCTTGGGACCGATGTACTGATACTTCCTGAGTCAAAATCAATATCCATTTTCTTCATGACTATCCAGCCGCTGTTAATTTTTTGCGGTTTTTTCACATTGATTTTTTAGTCAACTTGGGTCAAAAATTTCTTTCTCGATTTTTTCATTTTTCATTTTCATTTTGTGATGTACAAGGGGGTCGAGGGCCAAGTCACCGATGTGAAATTTCACATCGTCCATAATACATCAGGGCGGGGAAGGGGAGTGAGCATCACAGCATCTTTAACCCATGGGGGTCAATTAAGTTCTGCGTGGTTTGTGGTAAACCGGCTGCTCAGGGATTATGGGAAGGTAAAAGGTTTGGGCAGGTTTTTTTATGTAAAAAGTTGTATATCGTTGAACATTTGCCTAATTTGCTTAGCCTCTCGTCATATGGGGTTTCGTTCGTCACATAGCTAGCGAAAAAGATTTCATTTTCATTTTCATTTCATTTTCAAGCACAGAAGGGGGTCATAGGGCCAGGTCTCCAGTGATGAAAATCACTGTCCATATGGTAGAAGTATAGATTTGGTATCACAGAATAATAACCACAGGGGTCAAGTGAATCCTGCTTAAGATACCGGATAGTAAGAGGCTGTTGAAAATAGGGGATAGTTAGAGTGAAGGAATATCAGGAGGCAGAAAGTGAAGCAAGAGAGAGAGAGCGTTTGATTGCTGAAACGAGACCGGAATAATAGTTTGGTGATTAGTACATTTTAGCAATTGATAAGTTCAACTATGAATTAGTTCTCATCTGTTTCTTCTCCTATTGGTTGTTGTTGCACTGGTACCGCAAGTTACTGTCATCCAACTTGCTTTTCGATCTCATCTACTTACTGTTGATTACAATTTTGAAAGCATTTGCCACTTCTCACGTGTCTGCAGAGATAAATCCGATGATACAAATCTAGCTTTCCTGTTGACTCCAGTATACCAAAAAAGAAACAGATATATAGTCATTAAAAGTGATATTATCAAAACGAAATGGCTATTCAATATTGTTCAACGGATGTGAAATGAAGAAACATCGGAATTAAGCATGTTTGGAAGAAACAACGAGATGATAAGTTCAATTTCATATACATTTGTTAGCCTTGCGTTATTAAATTTTTCATTAAAGCATCTCAGTCAACTTATGAAACATCGACTCATGTTCTATGCTAATATTAAAAATGTTTCCTCATATTACATCTTCAAGTGGTCTGTGTAAGCCATTTATTTTGTTCAAGCCCTTTTGAACAAGATGAGGTGAAATAAGGAGCCCAGTATTTTAGAACTAGGATTCAAACAACAATGACATGATGAATGTCATCACTTACTCCTACTTGATTTCCGTCTCGACCAACCTAGCGAAACGTCACCCAATTCCTTACTGAAGCAGTTCAGACAATAATCATGCGTTATTGGCAACAAAAACAAGAGACAGAAGAGAATAAAAAAGAAATTAGAAAAGAGACAATAACAAAGTAATTATTAATGTGAGTTGATGAAAAGAATTCTAAAAGACACTTTCGCCTACCACCAAGAGTAACAATAAAGCAGAAAAGAAAAGTTAGTAATAATACATAACTACAATATAACTAATCTACGTAGATGAACGTTGGTTTCGGGGTCTTGTTAGTGCTAGAGTTGTTAGTATAGACCCGTACTTAGCCCTGGCGGTCCCTCTAACAATAGTGATAGGCAGCTGTAGTTAAATCATGCGTAACTGTTTCTATAGCTATGTTAAAGGTATGATAAATCAAGTTTCGAAAAAATAAATAACTTAAATAATTGAAATATCTCAGCTATAATTACTAGTATTAAACAGAAGATTGATTATATCGACACTTGACGAATCATCGTCAAACCCTTCATCCTTGGCCAGGGAAAAATTTCTTTCTCGATTTTTTGGATCCATTTGTGGTTCCAAGCAACAACTCAAATTAAAACAAAAAAAAAATTAAAAATCTTTTTGAATAACTCATCCGATCAACGAAAGGGTGAGTCAATAATTATTGCGACATTTTAAAACTTTTTCCAGTTGTTTTTATCAAGATTGCCAGCATATTTACTGAAGAATTTTTAATCCTGGCTTAGATGGAGTTCCGTCAGTATCTTTAACCCTTATGTGATCGACAGGGTACCCGGGTACCTTTTCATGTTTTGCATTACTAAATTTCATAGTTTATTTTAAACTAGGAAGCTGAAATTTAGTGACATCCTAATTATAGTTGGAAGGCAACTTATTACATAAAAACATTTCGTATAGTAGCAAGGGGTGCCGAAGGGGGGGACCTCGATTTTTTTTTACCCCTTAAGTGATCGACAGGGTACCCGGGTACCCACCAAATTCATATGATCATAATTCTGGCTTTTATTGACCGATTATTATTTTTTTGGCACCGTTAGATTCCAAAACTCATTGGCTTTATGGACATTATAGGCACTGACCATATAAATTCATTTGGTTCCCGCAAATCCGGGTTACCGGGGCTGTGTTCCTGTACGGAGACACAATATCGGAACATCTATTGAATTTGCAAGAATGGATGTCAGAATGTTAGGAATAACTCCTAGAAACTATATCTATCCTATTTTGGGACATATGCCAACTTGTTTCTGGAACAGCCATTCTGTAACAGGTTCCTGTGGGGCCTCGAGTGGCCATGAACATTTTCAGTAGAAACCCCTAGCAATATGGGTATCAAAATTCATGAAATTTCGTTAGTAAGCTATTTCTCAACGTTTAGAGGCCATATGATGATTTGTTCTCGGTCTGGTCAATCCGGAACAGGTTCCCTTGGGGCCTCGAGTAGCCATGAACATTTTCAGTAAAAACCCTGTCAATATGGGTATCAAAATTCATGATATTTCGCCAGTAGGATATATCTTAACGTTTAGTGGCAATCTGATGATTTGTCCTCAGACCGGGTTTCCCGGAACAGGTTCCCGTAGGGCCTCGAGTGGCCATGAATATTTTCTGTAGAAACCCCTGGCAATATGGGTATCAAAATTCATGAAATTTCGCCAGTACGATATTTCTCAACGTTTAGTGGCAATCTGTTGATTTGTCCTCAGACCGGGTTTCCCGGAACAGGTTCCCATGGGGCCTCGAGTGGCCATGAACATTTTTAATAGAAACCCCTGGCAATATGGGTATCAAAATTCATGAAATTTCTTCAGTAGGATATTTCTTAACGTTTAGTGGTAATCTGATGATTTGTCCTCGGACTTTACAATCCGGAACAGGTTCCCATGAGGCCTCGATTGGCCATGAACATTTTTAGTAGAAACCCTGGCAATATGGGTATCAATATTCATGAAATTTCGCCAGTACGATATTTCTCAACCATATGATGATTTGTTCTCGGACCTGTTTTTCCGAAACAGGTTCCCGTAGGGCCTCGAGTGGCCATGAACATTTCAGTGAAAACCCTGCAAAATTCATGAAGTTTCGCCAGTAGCATATTTCTCAACGTTAAGTGGCCATATGATGCTTTGTTCTCGGTCCGGTCAATCTGGAACAGGTTCCCGTGGGGCCTCGAGTGGCCATGAACATTTTTAGTAAAAATCCTGTCAATATGAGTATCAAAATTCATGAAATTTCGCCAGTAGGATATTTCTCAACGTTTTTTGTGGCTATCTGATGATGTATCCTAAGACCTGTCAATCCGGAACAGGTTTCCGTCAGTTCTCGAGTGGTTATGAACATTTTAAAAAGGAAACCTTGAAATGTGGTTATCAAAATTCCAACATTTCTCAACGTGTTGTGACCAGGTTTGTTCATGGCCACTCGAGGCCTTACGGGAATTTGTTTCGAAATGAATGTTCCGAGGACAAATCATCAGATGCCAAAAAACGTTGAGAAATAGCTTTCTGGTAAAATTTTATGAATTTTGAAGCCCATATTGTCAAGGTTTCCTTCTAAACATGAACATGGCCAGTTAAAGCCAAATGGAAACCTGTTCCGGTAAAACAGGTCCGAGGACAAATCATCAGATTGCCACAAAACTTTGATAAATAGCCTACTGGAGAAATTTCATGAATTTTGATACCCATATTGCCAGGGGTTTCTACTAAAAATGTTCATGGCCAATCGAGGCCCCATAAGAACCTGTTCCGGATTGACAAGTCCGAGGACAAATCATCAAATTGCCACTAAACGTTAAGAAATATCCTTCTCAAGAAATTTCATGAATTTTGATACCCATATTGCCAGGGGTTTCTACAGAAAATTTTCATGGCTACTCGAGGCCCCACGGGAACCTGTTCCGGATTGACCGGTCCAAGGACAAATCATCAGATAGCTCCAAAATGTTGAGAAATAGCCCAGTGGAGAAATTTCATGAATTTTGATACCCATATTGTCAGGGTTTCTTTTTCAATATGGTCATGGCCACTCGAGGCCCTACGGGAACCTGTTACAGAATGGCCGTTGCAGGAACAAGTCGGCATATTGTCCACAATAGAATAGAAATGGTTTCTTGAAATTATTTCATAGATTTTGACATCCATTTCCGGAAATTTAATAGTTGTTTCCAAATTGTGCCTCCGTACCAGACCACAGCCCCGGTAACCCGGATTTACGGGAACCAGATGAATTCAAATGGTCATTGCTGATAATGTTCCTGAAGCCAATGAGTTTCGAAATCTAACGGTGCCAAAAGAATTAAAATCGGTCAATAGTAGCCAGAGTTATAATCATTTGAATTTGGTGGGTACCCTGTCGATCACTAAAAGGTGTTTTTTTTTGTCGATCACATAAGGGTTAAAGAAACTCATTTCCAGTCTGCTAGCCCCCTTGCAACGTCTGTTCCGGATTTCCACAACAAGTGGTATATTTCCCACCTCACTTGTTTCCAGTTCACAAGAACTTTCAATAATTTCACTCCTATCTCACTGGTCGCCAGCTGACAGTTGCTGTTGGTGATTGCATGTCCGACGTTTTTCAGAAATACCTCAAGGAGCCGGTCCCATCTCGAATAAACTAAAACGTCCACAGAAGATGTACAGTTTAAAGAGACTTTAATAGACTGAATGGATGAATCATTTAGGGCCGCTGATCTTCTTGCTGTACTTCAATGATGAGAACCTAGCCCTTGTAGACCCCCGTATTTCGTATGCCGTTGACCTGACGATCTTTTCACGAATTCGGTCAATAGACGATTTCCCCTCCTACAACAGCAGCTACAAATCTCTGCACACTGGTGCAGCCTCAACTGTATGGTGGACCATTGGTGGTTAATCCGGAAAAGTGCTCGATGATCACTTTCTCAGCAAAACAGGAGGATTGTCTTCAACTACAAGCTTTTAGGCACGGTAATCATAGGTACGACTTACGTAAAAGACCTAGGAGTTATTCTAGATTCTCAGTTGACGTACAAGCTTCACATCTCGTACATCGTGAACAAGGCGTCAATAGCTCTCAGCTTTAATTTCGTTTTCAAGCACAGAAGTGGGTCATTGGACCAAGTCTCCAGCGATGAAAATCACTGTCTATACTGTACCAGGGTAGAAGTACAGATTTGGTATCCCAGAATAATAACCACAGGAGTCTAGTGAATCCTGCTTTAGATACCGGATAGTAAGAGGCTGTTGAAAATAGGGGATACTCCGAGTAAAGAAAATTCTCGTGAAAGATGGGAAAAGGAATGAGAGATTGATGACTTTTACTGCCTATTGAACCAATCCTTTGACCTTCCGAATCAAACTTTAAAAACGTTTTGTATTCCGCTTAATACTGTTATCGTTATTCTACTAACAAGTAAGTGTAATAAAGAGACCAGGATAAATCTGTTTATATTCAACGAAGTTATGTAAGGATCGACCATAGCTTATGTTTAAAGCTGCGTAATTTCAACATAACATGATGAATGTTTCTAATTTGGTAATTTAATATGACGTTAATTCAAAAGACTATTGAAGCAAAGCTAACTGATGTAAAGAAGAATTGTTCTAAGGGCCTCAAGGCTACTCGCCTCCCTAAGCGGACACTCCGTGTCCTACGCTTGCATAAAACCTAAGCCTTTAATTCTTTGTCAGCATCTGTCCAAAGTAACACTTTTCGATGATCTTTGTTCAGTTCGATAGTTCTGATCCCTAGCTAAATAATATGTTGTTAGAGTTAGTGCTTTGATCATGGCTGTCGTATAGAACTATAATATGTATTTGAATTTTGTGTTTTTGAAACATCAGGACATATTATTAGTTGCTCACAATCATGACCAAAACACTCACCCTTTTCGATAATGAAGCGATAATAATGAAGATTAGTAATGATACCAACGGTGGAATATTTGATATTTTATAAATGACAACTAGAGAATTGAATAAACAACAATAAGAGAATTGTCAAGCAAATGAAAAGTGCACTTTTTATCGTTTCCCTAAAATATTTGATATCAGGTATTTGTAGATTGTTCTTAGCTTCGTCTAAGAGTGAATTGCGGCTAAACCCGCCAGTAGCACACCTCTTTCAGTGCCTTTAAATACACGTACTACGACGTCGCAATTTAAAGAAAGCAGAGTGTGATACTATCACTGCTGATCATGTTCTTGGTTTCCCATGACGGCTTTTTGTATAAGATTAGACAAGGTGACAACCATAATCTTCGAAAGGATCGGATTACCAAAAGACTTCTCCGATATTTATTGCTTGAATTCCCTTTACTGCTGTCGATTCTGGACTATTGCCCAGCCGTCTGGAATCCGAGCTATATTAATGGCGCCAATAGAGTTGAATCTGTTCAACGCAGGTTTTTATGCTTCGCCTTACGGAGGTTGCCTCGGAGAGACTCGTTCCATATGCCGAGTTACGAGAGTCGTTGTCGATTGGTCGAGCTTGCGCCGCTTCGGTTTCGTCGTGATACATGCAACAGGGCTCTCTTTGTTGCAGACATTTTACAAGGCCGAATCGATTGCAGCGCCATCCTGGAGCAGATAAATATAAACGCTCAACTACGGGCATTACGCAATAGCGTAATGTTGAGGATGCCAATTCGGCGAAACAATTCTGGCATGAACGGATCGGAGGACTGTAGCGAATATTAGATAGAGTATCGACAATGTTCGACTACTATGCTGCCCCCACTCGCATAACAGTCCCATATGACTTTTCATCACTTTTGAGTTAACCCTATGATTGATATTCATTTTCAATGTACTTCTCAAAATCATACTAAAAATTGCGGATTTTTATGTCCATGTGTGAAAAAAATGCCAAATCATGTGCGTCCTATATTGAAAGCACCCGCATAACAGTCCCATTAGCTATTTCTTAAGAAACTGATGAAAATTTTTAGTTATTATGGCCTCTGTTGTTTTGTATTGTGATTTTAACGAGTGGTACTATTGTATCCGCACAAATGAAACAATCGTTACTAATTCAAATGTATTTAAGAAAAAAGGTTTTCAACAAAAGTGTCATATACTTATTCTTGCTTAATAGGCAAGCTTTCCCAGAATATCTTCTGCTCTTCGCGGATGAGAGGTGAAATCACATTTAGAAGGGTATCCTAGCGAGCAACATCCAATCCAATTTTTTTTATGGATGCCCGCTGCACCCTTCCGCGGAAAAAAACCGCCTGAGTTGTGATATTCAGCTTCCAGTATGTGGAATGAATAATTTTGCAATCGTCCATTGATATGTTATCAGAACAATTTTTCCGACAGTAACAAACGAGTTTCGGAGGATGCTGAATCCGACGCTTCTTGGCCACAACCGCCTTGCGTTGTTCCTTCTTGTTTATTTTCCGTTTTCCTCTCATTGCTCGGCAAAATAGCTTCCTTCAGAATCAATGGTATCATCACTAGCGGTACTTACAGCATCATCCGGAGGACCATCAACACCCAGAGAATCTCCATTAACTTTACTGCAATCGTGGTGATCAAAAGATTCCTCATTTTCCACACTTGAATGAATTAAATACGATGTCGGTTTTTTGAGAACTTCCGGATCCACCGGAAGATTTTCAAGATTTTCAACATCTGAGGAGTTGTCGGCTTTATCGTCATCAAACTGGTCAAAGGTATTATCAACCACACAGGATCGTTTTAAAACAATGCCCATGCGCTGCGGGTGCCTTCCGGGAACTTCTCGTACTCTTCATTCGGATCCTGGTTAATCGATTCGTATCCTTGAAATTCTTCCTCTAAGTCAACACTGCCAACATCACTATCACCGCCATACAATTTAATCGTATTAAAAGACATGTTTTCAACAATTAACAGCTATTACAAAATAAAAAATGCGTATCCACTGTGATCACGAAGTTCAAATTATCAAACACTAGAACGTAAACAAAACAAACGAGGGCGAGTGATGGGACTGGTATGCGAGTGTTTTTGCGTTTGTTGATGTGAGCACTCGCATAACGAGTCCCACATGGTTTTATAATAATTTTCGCATGAAAAACAAGTTTTTTAATAATATTCCAAATATTAGCGAAATATGTGTGTTGCAATGAAAATGTTTTGACCGCCTACTTCTAAATTTATTGCTTGCGAGAGTAACAAAAGATCACTTTATGTAAAAAATTTTGATCGCAATTTTCTCGAAATCTTAATTTTCCAAATGGGACTGATATGCGAGTGGGGGCAGTACACCCCTCGGAAAACTCTGCGCCGACGCTTCACGGCATATTTTTCTGGGCAGTAGGCCATTACGAATAAGTGTGTTGTGGTTTGATATTTTAGTTAATTATATAAGTCATATTTGTAATACCACCATTGGGGCTTTACTAAGCCTGTTGGTGCTGACTAAATAAATCAATAAATGACCGCGGGTACTCGATTCTACCACACATAATTATCAAGTTGACGATGTGACTAATACAAACAACAAGCATTTTTCATTTGAACATTGGAAAACTAAGTTAATGCCTGTCCTAAAATTCAAACGAGATTTATTCTAGCGCAACGAATCTTCTTCAAGAAAACCACAAATAAAGATTTACTTATCACACTTGTCAAAAACCGATTGCAAGACATAGTGGTTTCTATAGAATAATCTTTAAAACTTAGAAAAGGGTTCTAAACACAATTTGCAGATGATTCAACAACCACCAGCTTCTCTCTTAAATTAAACCTTCATAATTTTGGTTAACAAATCAGCAATGAACTAATCATCGCATGAAAACAACTTTAACTACAAGGTAAGTACAGTTCAATTTCTCATCCTGCTTTATTTGCAGGGTTATTCTGAACAAACCATCTGCCAACTTTAGGTGAAAATTAATTTAAATTCTCTAATTGGACTCTAAACACGGCCAGTCAAAATTCAGATCTACAAATTCTGAATGAAAATGTATTCATGTATCGTAGCTGGGCCTTACGTTTTACCACCATCTATAGTGGTAAAAACAAATTGAATAGAATAAATTGACTTAATTATTTTAGGCTATTATCAAAGTTTCAGCTGATCAAAATCACCAGAAACTGTAAATCATTACCATTTTGTATGGAAATCGAAAATAAATGATCTTTTTGTTTAGTTTGCAAGTGTGTTTGGTTGCAATTCAAAAAAATGGTGAAAAAAGCGATACCTACAGCACCAGTGCTGCAAATTGCCATTCGACAAATGGGAATCTTTTGCAAGCTAACGCTTTAGAAGCTGGTTTTAAAATGTCATGTATGATAAAATTGTTGTTCTTGATTATTCGCCATTTGAGTATAACATTGATTAAAGCACTCACATTCGTTTACCATACAGTCAATTGTCATACTGGAGAACTTGGATATTTTCAATTTGGGCTTCTCAAAGTATGACAGTCGGCAGTAATTTCAAATTGTTGATAAGACTCAAATAAATTATTAAAGGGTCTATCATAAAGGGAAAAAAATGTGTTGATAATCTGTGATCAATTGGCCATTTAAATTGGTGTATTATACATTAATTGTTATGTTATATATTCTCCGTGCGAGGAGTAACGATTATGATGTAGAAGGAGATGTTCGCTCATCACCATGAGGCACCAAGAGTGAACATTAATGTTTTTGGCTAGAATGAAAGATATGAAGAGAAAGTTTTGATAGTTCCGTCAGTGTGCGGCAGGCTTGGAAATATGACTGCCTCATGGTGATGAGCGAACATCTCCTTCTACATCATAATCGTTACTCCTCGCACGGAGAACATATAACATAACAATTAATATATGTAAAACCATAAATGGTGGTAACCATTAATTATACTGGTGGGGACCAGTATCGCATCGCTTCACGGTGTTTCTCTCCGAGGTCTCTACGTTGGAGACGACGAGAAAAACTTTAGTGATCGTCAGTCGGTGCGAATCAAAAAAACAAACCCAAAAAAGGAGAGAGTTCCTCTCCAATGTGCGCATCAATAAACAGAATGCACACAATAGATCGCTAGAATAACTATACAAGCCACAGGGGTACATGAGCGTCTTCCAACCGGACATTTTTGCCTGTTGAAGTGGCGGACTTAGTCCGTGCTTCGACCTACCCCGCGTGGGATGTTAGGCAAAAATGTCGTTGGTTCGAGTACCACTGTACACATGCCCTTTTCGCTCAATTTCCTAAAACATCTGTCATATTTCCAAGCCTGCCGCACACTGACGGAACTATCAAAACTTTCTCTTCATATCTTTCATTCTAGCCAAAAACATTTATGTTCACTCTTGGTGCCTCATGGTGATGAGCGAACATCTCCTTCTACATCATTGGTGTATTATGTTAGAATACTGAAGTCGTTTTTTTTTTGAAGTTCCAACGCATGATTTATACAAACAAAATTTGATTTTGTTGTTTGGAAAATGCTTTTTTTTATTTAAAAATTTTCCAACTTTTCGTTGAACATTTCCAAAATTTTGAGTTTCTCTGAACCTTTGTTGGACAAAAAGGAACAAATCATCCGAAGACACCATCAAGATTAGTTCAGCCGTTTTCGAGTTTTAGCGTTACTAACAAACAAACATTCATTTTTATATATATAGAAGAGAAGAGAAGATAACTGTGAGTAGTGCTTTCACGCCACGCCATAGAAATGAGATTATCTTCATTTTCCAAAAATGTAAAAAAATACCATTATTTTTTTTATTTTAAGCTTGTGAAATAAATTATCGGTAAAAGAGTCACTCATACTAAACGACTCGTCTATACTGTTTAAATAAATGGGTCAGTTTTTTTCCTAACGAAATCTATTTTTTTTAACATGCAAGACATTTTTTTTAAACATTACTTCGGCAGAAATATAAAATATTCATTTATGTCATTCAGAAAAAGGTTTCTCCTAGACGGATCAAATATTTCAGTTTTACATCGAAGCCTATTAGACAACCTGAGTAGAACAGATCTTGACTGCACGAAAGAAACATTTCAAACAGTAAGTTCATCTCATGTGTGGCTATCGTGGCTATGCATTTGATTCACATGTGTGAGACATTTAAACGGGCAGATTTTAAAAGAAAGCAAAACACACCAACACATACAAGAGCACAAGTCCGTGGAAAGCAACAAAGATAAGAATGCAGTGCAAAAGTCGAATGTAACGGCTGCGACATATTGACAATAATCTTGAATCCTTACCTCAGAGGGTTTGTAGTGTGCGGTATCGTAATCGATACTGGCCATCTCAATCAAATACTTGGCGCACTGATGATTCTTGTCGGCGGCTTTGGCTGCCTTGGAGAAACGTCTCAGGAAATGGGTCGGCAAGGGCTTTCCTAGATGAAAGTCCAGAACCTTGACGATACGCTTCTCCATTTCGAGGATCTGTTTTTTCTTGTAGGTTTCATCGGTAATGTAAACAAAGTCATCGATGTCTGGAGGGAAGAGTTCCTCGTATTTGGACGCAATAAACATGGCTGTTACACCAACTAGCTGCAGTTCCTTCTTAGGAGTATCGGTGATGAGCTAGAAGGATATATCGAAAATCAGTTAGCAGAAGTGTGTATGAAAACATCATTTTTGCTCTTACCTGGAGATACCTATCGATGATTGAAACGGTCATGTGATAGGTGTCAATTTCTAGCTTATACTGATACTGAACTTCATTGATCCAATCAATAAGAATGGTGCGCATTTTATGATTTATCTGTAAACACATAATTAGTCAACAATATCATTAGTAGGACAAGAATACTAACCTGCTTATGGCTCTCGAGAAAGTTCTCTCGAATTGCAAACGTTTCTTCCAGTCTATTCAAATAGTTGTAGATGTCATTTACGTATTCCGATACCAACATCGGATTCCAAGCATCGTTGATGTCTATGTTCTCAACTTCCTCAATTAGTTTATGAGAATGCGTTCGGGGCGAGTCTGGTTTCTGAATTGAACGAAAAATAAGATTAACACTTTACCTACAAGAAAGAATCTAGGGTCTTACCTCTATCTTGTAATCATCCTCTTCGTCGGAATTCTTTGCTGACGACAAAGCAGAGGAGACCTCCGTTTGTTTTTTAATTTGCTTCAACTTAGTGAGCGAACGACGGTTCAGCCGGCTCTCTTCTCGCTTCAGATTTACCACTTTGACCTTCTTTACTTCCACACCCTTTGTCAAATGGGCTACCTTTGGTTGAACGGTGCTGGTGGTTTTGGTACTTTTTACAATTCCTACGTTGTTAAGACTCTTGAGAGACTCGGATCGAGTAACTGGTTTCGAAAGCACGTTAACTGACACCGGGGCATCTGTTTTCTTCCAGTGCGTATCGACACGAGGTTTAACGTTTTTAAAAATTGCATCATTGGATTTGAATTCTTTGCCTTTACCATGGTCAATATTTTTCAGCACCTTGTTGCCTAGCTCTCCCAACACGGCTCTTTTTCCATTAGCTGTTTCCTTGAGCGTTTTCTTTCCCTGAATACGGGCAGCGTCATTCTAAAGGAAATAAAAAAAAATAAAAACTTAGTCTAGGAAACATCCCTAACCTAGATCAGACCGACTTAACGGTTAATTCCTAGTGAATAATTATCGATTTCAAAATACTTTTAAATGAGTTATAGCTATACATTCGGAACATGAGCATAATAGAGGATAAAATATACTGAAATATAACAATACATCTCAATCCAAAATGGTTCATCGGCCATAACCGCCTTTCATCAGCTTGAAGGAAGAAAGTTGATAAATGCAGCTGTCCCTTTAAATTTCAATGGCGTCGTTACGAAGAAAAATAAGACCGAAGCATCTGCTATTTCCAACTTACCTCATCGGTTCTAGCTATGCGAAAATGTGTGGCCATGGCGTATGCTTCACTGAATACTTTTGTCGAATAAAATATTACTAAAAACCTTCACAACTTGTCACAAAAAGAAGTTGAATAAAATTCAAACACCAAATAATATCACATCAACGGCCAACTGACTGAACAGACCGCTGACGTGCTGTTCGGATGAAAGCAATATGACCGTTTAAACTGTTGGTGGTGGTATGCAGTAGGCCAGCGCAGAGCAAAGTGTGGTGGAGAGCTGCGTATTGAGGAATCCAACTTGAAAAAAGAAGAAGACACCGAGTGGTGATAAATCTGACAGCTCCCATGTTAGAGTATAGGACGAAACTTTCAAAATGCTTCTAGAAAATTCAAATAAAATTCTAATTAAAAGCGGTTTGTTGTATGATGTAAGAAAAATCCAAAACTACTCAATAACGACATTTTCAGCAAAATAAAAATTAAATTAAAATAATACCCCTATTGTGCAGTTTTGGATTTTTCTTACATCATACAACAAACCGCTTATAATTAGAATTTCATTTGAATTTTCTAGAAGCATTTTAGAAGTTTCGTCCTATACTTTAACATGGGAGCTGTCAGATTTATCACCACTCGGTGTCTTCTTCTTTTTTCAAGTTGGATTCCTCAATAGATCATTGCACGGAATGTATTAACCTCACTTTTTTGACAGTTCAGGGAGCTTGTTTACAAGGTGTTAGAATTTGAACCGCTCAAACGAATTTGTTCGTTGGCTTTTAACGGATTCTGTACGATTAGATCCAGGAAAAAATGTTGAAATAAGAACTGTTGTCTATTTTCCGGCGATTTTACTTCAATTGTTATAAATTTAGAGCACAACATCTCAAACCGATCTTACCGAAAATATTCTAAGTCCACGTAAACAAGCTCCCTGAACTGTCAAAACTGCATTGATGACGCCATCGTGCAATGATCTATTGGTGAGATACGAATCGAAACCAGTGACTTCAGTATTAAGGAGTAGCAGATCATCAAATGCATATGTATAAGAAAACGCAAATTATGTAAACACATAAAGTGACGTCGTTAATTGCTCGATCAACTGCACGCTAATATAAAATTACCGAAAAGTAGGTTTAAATTTGACGGAAAATTATGTTTTGGAAGTACAGCCGAAAATTTCGGTAAAATTTACTGACACGTTACCATAGACTACTAACTCTAAGACGAGTAGGTCCCATACAAAAACGATTTTTTTCTTGGCTCACTCAGTACTAGCATAGACTAACTCTAAGACCAGTAGGTCCCATACAAAAACGATTTTTTTCTTGGCTCAGTCAGTACTAGATCATCGTCCCAAGCTCGGTCCCAAGCTCAATAATGCACCCCTTATAATGAACTCACATGAACACACTCTCAAATACTCTGTCAAAATAACACAGCAAATCAAAACAAAGGCGCAAATATGTATAACAAGGTGCTGGCTTCAAGGTGTAATTCGGACCAAGGGGTTCTACAACAGTGAACCAATTTCAAATCGCTAGTTGCATATTGATTGTTGGTACTAGTACTCAGTAATCATGCGCCCCTAATAATGAACTCACACGAACACACTCTCAAATATTCTGTCAAAATAACAAAGCAAATCAAAACAAAGGCACAAATATGTATACAGGAAGGTGCTGACTTCAAGGTGTACTTTGGGCCAAGGGGCTCTACAACAGTGAAACAATTTCAAATGGCTAGTTGCATATTGATTGTTGCTACCGCTATTGCGAAGTTTTGTGCTTCTTCTCGCAAATAAATCTCTCTAATTAAAATCAACAAAATATTTTGTTGGTATTCAATGAAAGCATTCTGTTTATTTCAATTCATGAGCATGAGCATGAGCATGAGCATATTGATCACCCGTGGTTTGCTACTTCGTTATTGATCGAGACCAGCTGAAATTGCACAGAGAACCAACAGAATGCCACCTGGGAGTAGTGAATCATTCTCAATGTGCAATTCCTGGTGGTCTCAGTTTTTGGATCAATACCGACGCTGGCCACGCCCGTGTAGATCAATTAGGGAAGGGAAGGAATGTTGGTTGGATACTTGTTGCTGCAAGAGGCCGTATATACTACTGCACCCCCACAAGTATCTCAGGGAAGGAGTTTGTTAGAGGGAAAGGGTTTGTTCGTAGGTCCATCTTGGTAAATGGTGATTATAAGTCCGTTTTTTAATTGTTTAGTCGTTTTCGATTTACTCTCCTATCAGCCGGCTGGCTAGAGATGTGGAATGAACTTATTTAGGTTTGAATGCTGATTTAAACCAACAGCAACGATGCTATTGGGGACACGCGTGTGGTTTGTTTCAATGTAAAACACATATATTAGTTCACTTTGTTTGCGCTGTCTGTGGAATGCATGCTGCATGCAAGCAGAAAACAATTATATGATCCAAAGAAAACAATTTTTTGTTATAAGTTATATTGTCCAATTGTGACACTATCTCCTCTTGCATTCGAATCCGGAACTACACTTTACTTCATTACTCTGAAACACAATTGATGATCGCACGCGGAGCTTTGAAGCGCATTGTATACACCAGAGCACGCGCGCTTAAGCAAATCAGATATCAACGAAAGCTACGGCTAGGATTGCCTTCCGCGGAAGCTACCATTTGAACCATATTTTTATTCTTGTGAGTCTTACCGCGTCTTACCACTTTTTGTATGTCTTAAGCAAGCATCACACCAGCGATGCCACTGGCAATAATAAATGTACAATCAACCCCGCCGCCAGGAAACTCGGCCGAACTGGAGCAGAGTCGGAGCGTCCGCGGGCAAGTCGTACGACAGATTTGGCAAACCGTCTCACAAACCCGTCGCACAACCCGCCCACAGACGCCCCGACCCCACGCCAACCCGACCAAATCCCCCGGGGGCGGAGCCAATGCCGCACTACACGTCAGAGCGTGTGTGGGGTCCCTGATGTTCATAGCACAGACACTGACAAATGGTTCGCACCCACCTCACACACACCTATAAATATTCACAAACATCTTAAGCATTCACACTCACTATTTTATCTTGTTTATTTCAATTCATAAAAAAAATTCCAAATCAATTCAAAATTCCATTCAAATTAAACCAATAATTTGTTATGAAGTAATCCCTGATGTGTGATATTAATTTAAATAATATTTGATTTATAACAACCGCATTTATCTTATAACTCAAATGCTTAATTAATTGTTTAATCAAAATATTTTTTCACGCAAAGAAATCACTCTGTTTTGAATCAACAAAATGATTTGCTGCTTTTCAATACAAGGTTTCTATTTCTTTCAATTCATAAAAAAGTTCTAAATCCATTCAAATTTCATTCCAATCAAACCAATAAAATTATTTAAAGTAATAATTGCAATTACTTTTAAACTCAATCGATTAATTTATTGTTTAAACAAAATATTTTTTCACCCTAAAAATCTCTCTGTTTCGAATTAACAAAATATTTGGCTGCTATTCAATACAAGGCTTCTATTTATTTCAATACATAAAAAAGTTCCAATGCATTTCAAAATTCAACTCAATCCAAACTAACCAAATTGTTTAAAGTAATCACTGCTGCGTGATATTCGTTAAAATAATATTTGATTTATAACAACTACACTTATTTTAAACTAAAATAGTAAATTTATTGTTTTAATAAAATATTTCTCGAGTAATTCATGATAAGGGCCGAAAAGCCAATTGTAAACAATGACTTAAAACATAGATTTCTCTCGAATCTAATATTATTCTCGTGAACTGAAAGAAACATTTGGTAGAGGAATGTTTGTTGTAACGAACGCTATAGACGTATATCGGGGAATTTTCGTGATTCGAGAGAGATGATCATTTGAAGTCATTGTTTACAAATGGCTTTTAGGCCCTAATCATGATTACTCGAGATTTGTATGAGCGCACTTTTCATAGCAGTCATATCATAGACTAACTCTAAGACCAGTAGGCCCCATACAAAAACGATTTTTTTCTTCGCTCAGTCAGTACTAGCATAGACTAACTCTAAGACCAGTAGGTCCCATACAAAAACGATTTTTTTCTTGGCTCAGTCAGTACTAGAACATCGTCCCAAGCTCGGTCCCAAGCTCAATAATGCACCCCTTATAATGAACTCACATGAACACACTCTCAAATACTCTGTCAAAATAACACAGCAAATCAAAACAAAGGCGCAAATATGTATAACAAGGTGCTGGCTTCAAGGTGTAATTCGGACCAAGGGGTTCTACAACAGTGAACCAATTTCAAATCGCTAGTTACATATTGATTGTTGGTACTAGTACATCGGTCCCAAGCTCAGTCCCAAGCTTAATAATGCGCCCCTTATAATGAACTCACACGAACACACTCTCAAATATTCTGTCAAAATAACACAGCAAATCAAAACAAAGGCGCAAATATGTATAACAAGGTGCTGGCTTCAAGGTGTAATTCGGACCAAGTTGCATATTTATTATTGATAATAGCACAGACAGACGTTTAAGCAAGAGCAAAATTAATCGATAACTTTGTGTAAATTTTCAAATCGCTAGCAAGCGCTAGCGTAAGCAACTGTTGCTTCACTAACGCTACGTAGTTCACTTAGTCGAGGTGCCCACTGATGTGGTGAAGTTGCGGCATCTGCTAGCATGTCAAAATATCACTCCGTCGTTCGCCACATGCCACTCGATATTGACACGATGTTTTGACGTGCAATTATATGCCACACAGTGTCTACAAAACTGACAGATTTGCTTTTTGCTAAATGCTTATTGACATTTGGTGATTCCTTTCAAATTGACGGTTGCGGAAATTTACACAAGTCGAGATTCAAGCTTGAATGGCTGTGATAATAGCATAGACTATTTATTTATTTATTTATTTATTTATTTATTTATTTATTTATTTATTTATTTATTTATTTATTTATTTATTTATTTATTTATTTATTTATTTATTTATATCACCGTCTTTGAATTGACGCACAGACTGAATTATTTAACTTACAAACTATACATTACTACTAATCCTATTTTTAAAAACGTTTTTTGACACATTAAAATCAAATTCATCACAGACAACATTAAACGAGCGAAGACATGAATCCAGCGGGTTATTATAGCCGTAGTTTGTTCTATGATATGGAACTGCAAATAACGGAGAACTCCGGAACCTTCGAGCAGGAATGTTAAACGGAATCTGTGTGAGCAGTTCAGAGCAGTCTATAGTTCCCGCAATTACATCGAAGACAAATATCCGCTGCATCGTAACTCGTCTATCTGACAGTGGCTCCAATCCTATGAGTCTGCATCAGTCTAAATAGGGAGGAAGATTGACGGGGTCGTTCCAAGGCAGTTGTCTCAGCGCAAAACGTAAAAACTTTTTCTGCACCCGTTCAATCGTCAAAACATGTACTACGTGGTATGGAGACCAAACCGGGGCAGCGTACTCAAGGATTCTACGAACCAACGCGCGATAGAGTGTTTTCAAGGCGTAGATGTCGGTGAAGCCAGACGCGTGACGACGAATGAATCCCAAAACAGAAAAGGCCTTGGCAGTCATAGTACTGATGTGCTCGTTGAATCTGAGCTTGGAATCGATGGTAACTCCAAGGTCGCGAATGGATGACACACGTTCCAGTGTTGTTGTTTCCATTTTGTATTCGTGAAGAATAGGGTTATGGCATCGCCCGAAGGAAATGATTTTACATTTTTTGTTGTTTACTCGCATTCCGTTGTTGCCACACCAGGTCAACATTACATCAATATCTTCTTGTAGGGCTGCGCAGTCAGCAAGATAAGCTATGACACGATAAAATTTTAGGTCGTCAGCGAACGACAGCTTGAACGAACAAAGCAGCGAATACAGGTCATTGATGAAAATGTTGAATAATAGTGGCCCCAGAACGCTTACTTGTGGTACACCAGAAGTGATGCTCAAGGTGTGGGATCTGGCTGAGTTGATCACGACGTATGCAGTACGATCACTTAGGTACGAAAAAATCCACTCCGTCATCGAATCTGGAAAACCTATGTGTCTCAGTTTTTCGACGACTAGAATATGAAGAACAGTGTCGAAGGCTTTCGCGAAATCAACGTACACCGCGTCAACTTGTCGCCTCGCTTCAACTTCACGTGACAGTGAGGTGACGTAACACATAAGATTCGTTGTTGTAGAACGACGTTTCATAAAACCATGCTGGCCATCAAAGATGATTGGAGATGCCATGTTGTATAAAACATTGTGCACCAGTCTTTCAAACACTTGGCTGAGACACCCAAGTAACATTTTTAATTAGATAAACGCTTCATAGGCAATACGTATACAACTTTAAACTGAGTAATGGTTAAGTAGTGGTTGCACAAGCACCCAGCCAATATTTTCTCAAGCAAATCTGGCGAATCTACCCAGCTTCATGAAAATAAAAAAAATATGAAAGCAGAATATGTAATCGGTTTATAGCCTAGGAAGCTTTTATCCAAAAATTATACAACTTCTTACGTAACTGTTGTTTTGAAACGCATATTCAGCATACTTATTTTTTCATCGCAATTTCTATTTTTAGAACTGTGGCAAACAGCTTTTTATTGGTAGTCTTAACACGTTGATATAAACGCTTAAATATAGTCACTATACAGCAATCGAAAAAATATGTATGTCAAACACTGTTTACAATACTCGTGGACGGTATTACGGCAATGGTGTTGTTTTATCGTTGTAATGCGTAATTAACATTTAACTATATGATTTTTTTATTATAATGTTTATATAAAGTATATATTTATGTATCACTTACCCGTGTACTTACCAGATTCGAACTCTGCACCTTCACCATAAGAACGGTGACTGTATCCTCAGATCCATATCAGTTGTGAGGAATTCCAGTACCCGTATTCAAAGTGTTCAAACCATATTTTAGTTCTAATAATGCTGAACAACAATAATTGCTGAAGCTCTTTACGAACAGGTTTATACTGTTTTGAAAATCAGTGTTACCGAGATTCTTATAATCTAAACATGATCACCATCCAATTTTTGTTGCTATCTGTGCGGCGCTCGGATGCAGTTGTTATATTTTTTTTAAACGACAATTTCATTTATAACTGTTGTTATAGATTGCTATATCAATCATTGCTATATTAATGGTACAATGATGCATAGAATGACAGTACTTGCCTATAAAAATATTTGCACATTGTACAAACAGTTTCCCCCGAGTAAATCCTAACAAATAACGCAAATAATGCGTCTGCAGTCGACTAGACTAACAAATAAATGACAATCCTCAACACCGCCGACGGTTGCTACGATTTTCAACCAAAATTAAGTTGAAAATACTCAACCGTTCATTGCGCGAAGAGAACGTGATGATTGAGTAGCTTCAACTTAAAATTGAGTTGTTTTGATCGTCAAATTAAAATATAAACAAGTTAGGTTTGGAAATACCAGTTAACAATAACTAATGGTCGTCATTAAATGTTCAAACATTGTTGATAATATAGATCTATAAGCAAATAACGAATGAAGATGTTGTAATTCACGACGTAAACAAACCTGCCAAATATTTTTTTTTTAATTCACGCAGAAAAAAGAATAATAAACTCAATGAAAATCAGGTCTATATCAACTAAATTTTTGTATTGATTTGGAGCCAAGAAAACATTTGCTTTAACTGTTTACTAGTTGTTTCAAAAAATTGGTTTTGTTGATTCAAAGCGGATTTTTGATTGAAACAACTTAATTTTATTTTTATTATGATATTTTTTTTACTGTTTTAAATTGATTTTTTATCAAAATGACTAAATTACAGAATAAAGAAAACAAAATAAATTCGTTAGAACAAAAAACAAGAGCAGTTTAAAACAACAAAAGAGATAGTTATTCTCATTTATTTCATTTTTAATCTATTCTGCATTGTGATTGTGGTGAAATTAATCGCTGTCACTTGTGCGTTGTAAATAGGCACCTGATACTCCATTTGAATTGCAAAAGGAGTGCCACTTCACAGGGGAGATAATGTTGCTTCATAGTGTCGCCTCACCTCACTCACAGCTAGCTCAGAATAGATCTCAACAAAGCGGCTTTTGCTCTAGTATCAGCATGATTTAAGAAATTATAGCATATCAGTTAATTTATTATTTATTCATATATTTCACAAGCATTTACTGGTAGCGAAGAATTACAATCATAAAAGTTGCACATTCGCAAATACAATTTATCATCGAGAGAATGCAAATTTATCAGTTTTGATTCAGCATTTTCTATGTTACCTATCGCTAAAAGTTTATCAGATTCTTGCAAATTATATGACTGAAAATGAGCATCAAATTCTTTTGCCTTTAGTCTGTAAGCAAACAACATTAATTTACCGTTCAGATAAATGGTAATGTCACAGCATCTATAAATATTGATAATGTCAACATATTGAATGAAAAAGTAACAATCTTTGGTATAAATAGAGCCACACTTTTCAAATCTATTCAAAAATGGAACATCGTCTAGATTAAAGAGTTCTGGATTGTTTCTTAGAACAAACTGATACTTTTTTGGAAGCGATTTTACCGTTACGAAAGCCTTATCTATAATGAAATCAGGATTGTAAAATGTATCATTGCTAACGTTAAGAGCAAATTTAAAGCTTGCTTTTAATGATAATGAATAGCACATATTTGTTTTATTGCAGTTTACACGACTATATTGCTTAGGTTCCTTATGTTTGGCTTCGTAACGCATCGACCAGTTTAATCTTAGAGAACCAGACATTTTTATAACTGTTGGGTAGTGAACTAAAAAATGATGTTTAGGTTTAAGGTTGTCATCAAACAGTTCTCGATATTGCTAATGATGAATAGCTATCAATGATTCTAACTTCTGTAAAAAGTGAGCAGAAGTATCTCTTTGTAATATTATGTGCAAAATTTGCAGAAGATTTCTTATATACATCCAAACTGGATCCCCACGAGGAATATTTTTCCCTATAATTAATGGTAAAAAAATAAAAAAGGTTTTTGCATCATTTGCAGTCATGTTTATGTCTTTAGTTTTGATTTTCTTCTCTACTATGTCATTGGGAATATTACTTGAGTTGAGGTTACCAAAAACAAACATATTTTTTCTATGGTTGAGCTCATTTACCGATAAGAATTGTTTCACAAAAATAAAATAATGCAAGCCATGCTGCAAAGCATATAAAAGAACACCCTCAAGGACATCATGCATTATATCACAAACAAAATTATCTGTTATGTGAAATGAAGGAATCTGATTGAAAATACAAGCGGTTTTTATCCCAGTGCTACTCACACCGTTCAACAGGAGATCTACTTCGTAATTAGATGCACATCGAATTTCTGACGAATGTTCTACACAATCGTTTTCTGTTTGCAATCTTGTCCGTTTACATAATCGACAAAAAAAATTCGCCCTGAAACATTCTACAAATCCGTTTATACTATTCAAGCCTAGATTATCTCCTAAAATAAGTCCCAGAACAAAGTATACCTGGCAAACCTCCCCTTTGTAATTAATTTCTAATCCATTTGTTTCTAGATCTGATAATACTTCTACTAGTTTACTAAAAACTCTATCATTGCCGAACATTGTTTTATCACTGGACTTCACATAACCGGCAGTTTGGATGTTATTTAATTTAGATAATAAATGTGATGGTAGGCACAGAATATTATAATAAACACCACATATGGAGCTGGGTCTCGAATGATGTGAAGCAGTATCAGCTGTACTGAAGTCATCTAAGTAAACATTCAAAGGAACTATGAATTTGCCTTGAAACATAGCCACTTTCTTCTTCCAAATAGCACCGTCTACGATGGATCGAATGTAGCCGTCTTTGGATGGCTGAAGACTCTGAATAATACAATCCATTATTCCATTTGATTCAAGGATCTTCTTCAAATGGAACTTAATTGGCAGTATGACTCCTGTAACATGGTCTTCAACCTAAAATAATCAGCAAAATTTAAAAAAAAAACAATTGTACACCCTAAACAATATTGATTACCATTTGTTGCGTGCTGCCTTGTACTCCAGGACGTAGTTCGTTACTGATGGTATAGACGATAGGCTCTTCGAATAATCCCTCTGACTTCAGCTGCTTTATCAGTTTATACTCTGTGTCTACGTGATACACATTCAACAGCTTTTTCATTACATTTTTAGCGTCTTCTGTTATTATTCCAGCAGCTGAACATGTTTCTAATGATTTCTCAACTGGCAAAAGGATGTGTAATTGAATATCCTTTTGAATTTCGAAGGTTAGCTTTCGTGGCAAGTTATCCATGCTCAACCACTTCAACATTAAGTTCAAACTTAAGGATTTCATTTGCTCCAATAATGCATCTAAATCTATGTTATTTTTGGAAGCAACCGATTGTTGCTCTGTAAGTTGTTTTTGATTCCTGTCTGTTTTTCCTAGGGTAAGGCTTGTTTATTTTCAGTTTTATCTTCGAAGATCTGGTTCAAAATCTCTTTTCCCACGGTTTCCTCATTATCGCATTGATGCTGTTGTATTTCCATATTGCGATTATTGTCCATTAAGTGATATATACCAAAATGTTTCTTGTAATGTCTATAGAACGCCTTAATGGACGAAAACGTTCGAAAACATTCGCCAGTGTTGCAATTATATGTTTTTAAATCAGAATGCATTCTCTTCAGGTGTCCACATATTAGATCAAAGCTGGTCGTTGTCCAGAAACATCCTCTCACAATACAAGAAATCATTGTTGGTTGTCGAATCGAAGTTGTGTACTTAATCGATTAATTTTGGATTGGTAATAGTCACCATCTACATCCAAGCCATAGAGACAGTGGGCAATCAAATTCCACGGTCCGGCTGCTTCACGAGGGAACGATAAATTATACGTTTTGAAGATTTTGAAACATACGTTGAGGGCTTTGAGGAAAGTTTTGAATCGATAGTATACATCTTCGAAGTAAACCAGAAACTCCTTAAGCTCGTTGAAATCTGGACCTATTCCAATAAGAAACGGACGACGAGGTAAATCGTTTTGCTTGCAGCGGTCATACATTCTCTGAATATCTGTTTCAATATCCGACAAGTTGTTTACGGTTATAAAATACGCCTCACGGCATTCCGCAAATGACGGCTTCCATCTTTTTGATCCTTTTTTCAGAAAAATTACAGAACTTGGAAGCAGATATGCAAGTAAGGCGAACGTTACAACATCTTGGCAGTCTGAAATGAACAAAAAACAATTCATTATAAACTTACATATTTAATACCGTGATTCAGTTACCTTCTGTGACTGTTCCATCAAGCAGGTGCTTCAAAAGAGATCTTCCACGAACGTTCCCGGGCGAACGTAGCCGTGAGGATTCCTTAGCACCGGATACTCTGACAGGAGTTTATTTGTTCTCGTACAATCAGCAACTGTAGCAACTTCAAAAAGGCGGTAAGGACTCGAATACTCCCATTTTACTTTAAGTTCATCCCACTCATCTTCTTGGTACCGCAACCAAAGCTTTATTTCCTTGTACTGTTCCTCTGCAAGTAAGAAAAAAATGAAGTAAACATTAAAAAACTAATTTTAGCATAAACTCGATTATTAAAAATTATTGGGAGATAGAAGCAGTGCTTCGACTTCCACCCCCATATAAAATGGTGACTATGGCACCTACGTAAATTAACGCCACCTCCTTGATGAGAATCATTACGCTTCTTGATGGTGGTGCTTATTAGTGTAAGGTGTAGGGCTTAGAATTACGACAAATTGACGTTTGTATTTGTTTTTAAACGAAGATATCGTTTTGAAACAGTATCCGAATATACACACTTACCAACGTCGGGGCTGAATACAATATTCTCTGGATCAAAACTGTTTGCCACAACCGAGCCTCCAGGTTTAAGTTTATTCTGCTGAGCCAAAGCAATTGGTTTATAATTGTTGTTCCTGTCATATAAGCATCCCTTGGGATATTTACCCAAGCGAATACGCTTACCACTGGAATCGAACGAATATGAAGGCTGATACCAGGAGAACTGAAAAAAATATGTTTAAGTTATGATGTTATAAGTAGGGTAACCAACGTATTTTGAACCCTGGGAAAAACCACTTTATTTTGGACACTTCCATTTTATTCTGCTGGAAGTGTCCAAAATGAAGTGGATTAATGGACCCAAAATACGTTGGTTATCCCAGTTCTATTTTATTGTTTTACCTTTTCTTCTGTGGGAAATAATTCGGAAAGTTCACGTGCACGGTTCAGAAGCTCCTCATTAGTCAATTTTCCGAATTTGTCTTTAAACTCATCAACTACAATGTGGGTTATTGTTTTCTTATGCTCTTTGTGAAGATAATGTTGCTCTTGGTATACTGAAACGATTTGTTTTCCCTTGTCCGATCGATTGATAAGAAAATTGGCAGTAAATTCTTCACGACTGGTCGTCGAAGGCACAACGATACGATTTTCGATTGAACTCAGTGGCGTGATTATCGGTCTTATGCCCTTCAATAGAATTAAAAACAAAAAATCAAGCATTATTCATCATACCAAACGATGTAACTCCGTAAGACCGATGACGTTTATGTGCAAGTAAGGCGAACGTCATCTTTAATGTTGAAAACATGTGCGCCGGTGGACTGTTGGCAACTAGCCGGCGCACAAAAAGGTTAGCACGAACGTCATTTGGTCATACGGGAATGTGAAGTAAATAGAGCTTTATAATGAACATACATTTTCTATTGAATTTCTCAATAATTGTACATTATATAGAAATACTGATAAGGGTAAAGACTGTAACAAGAGCCAGTTTATTTGTTGGTCCATTAGCTCAATAGGTCGTTCTGTTAACATCCTACGTCGAAGATTTTTTGTAGTCTACAATCAATCTTGTTAAATCTTGGGTGTGAATTTAATGAGTTACTCGGTCAATGGACCACAATATAGACCGGGCCAAATTACAGTCCTTATCCTATACCACTGCACTACTGAACAGTTTAAGGTAGTTTACGATACTTACCAACGACTTCCTCCAGTTATTGAGTCCTTCCAGGCATTTTGTCCGATCTGCCAAAAGTGGTGGTAATAGAAGAGTTTCTACTTCGTGGCGTTCAATAATCTTTAATGATTCCGTACCATAACCATTGTCTGTGAAATGAGAGAGAAAATAAGTGTAAATTTGATAAAAGTTCCTCTTTTCTGGCTGCAAGTGCCCCAAACATATTTTTTTTCTACCATTTATAGCAACGCATTTTCAAGAATATTTTAGCTTTTCAAAGCATCCAAACGTAATCAAAAGATAAGCACAGCATTTTGGCGACCTAAAGCACTGGAACTGCTTAGCAATGATTCTACTAAGTACTTACCAATAAAAAGTTCAATGCTTTCGTCAGACATTCCAAACGATTTGAGCAATTGGAAGAGGTTTGCCAGCTCATGATCAACTTCGATTTCGTGGAGGATTATCGGGTCTGAACTCATTTTTAGATTTCTATATAGAAATAATAAGAAAATTGAATGCTATGAACAAGCCATGATTTCAAAAATGCAACTAATGTATGTTGGGTTTCATCTTGTCATTCCCTTTCGTTTATAATATAGAATTACATCGAGCATTCAGAATCATAAGGGCCTATCTGTTACGATTAGTAATCTATGGTTTTAGATTACTTTATTTAACTGTACCTTTTTTTTCAATACTGTGCTGTGAAACAGCAAAGGTATCGAGAAAAGTAATATTGATAGTGAAAAAAAATCGGTGGAGAGAATATCGAACACTGCAGGATAACTCTTATGCTTTTGAAGACTCGATCAAATTAACTGTTCGGTTCCGAACGTTTGATTTATGTTTTCCGTTTTTTGACCATTATGCCATTTTTGCCCCTAATCCCCTTTTCGCCTTATACGCACCGTTTGCCTCTTATTCCCCCTGTACCCCTTCCGCCTGTTTGTCTTTTTTCTAATTCAGCCATCCCAGCAAATTTCTCCCCGCCCCTTTATCATGTTTTGTTCGTGTTGCACATTTTCGTAGCAGTGGGTTGAATATGTGTTATAGGAAGCTACTGCTATAAAAGAAAACCGTTTTGCGCACTGCGCATCAGTTTGTTTGTAAACGCGTAGAAGTTAAGTTGAAAGAGAAGAATAAACGTTGAAAAGAACAAGCATCCGAATTTCATTTATTCCACCAAGGAGCATCCGATCCGTTTTTCACTACCGAGCTGGGGCACCCGATTGCTGCTGTTGCTGAACCTGCTACCGAGCAGTCCACCCATCCGTTGCGAGGCGATAGACGTTGGTCCCATCGTACCGATCCACAATTAGACCCCTCCCGTGGTAATCTACTGTGGACACCGGTTCGACTGCACACGGACAACCTATCGCAGTTTCCCGTCGAAGTTGATTGATGCCCAAGCGGATTCCCGTTCCGTTCCGTGAGTTTTACGTTGTGCACCGCACATTGTTTGGTCCTTCGAGCCGGATAGCAGCATCGGTGCCTTACAGTTCCAGTTGGTGTTAAGTCGCCCTGGTGGAAAATTGAAATCCTATCCGATCGTGTCCGATCGAAATACTTCGCGTTTCGAAAGTACAGTTCGCGCGAGTGTCGTGAGCGAAAAAGTTGGAACACGTCCGAACAAGTTTCGGAAGAGACAGTAAAGTAGTGTCTGCGAGTGCCCGGTTGGGACGAAGCAAAAACAGCAAATTAGTGTGTGTGAGTGCCCGGTTGGGACGAAGCGAAGACAGTTAAGTAGTGTGTTAAAGTGCCCGGTTGGGACGAAGAAAGGACGAGATAATAAGTGTTATAAGTTTTGGCCTGTTTGGCTGAAACAGTGAATAAGTTCCGTCGATGTCGTTGAAACATACGCCCCAGAAATTTGCAAACGAGAATATGGCTCAACTAAAAACGCTAGTGCACCTTCGTGGCCAAGCGAAGGGTAAAGTTACCAGAATACGGAGAGCAATTGAAGAAGTTTCGGAAGCTGGTGTTGTTCAATTTTCCCTCGCCCAGCTGAAGGTGTATGCAAGGAATCTGGAGGCTCATTTCCAAGAGTACCTCAGTTTCCACCACCAGATCACTGCATTGTTGCCACCGGAAAAGCTTGATGACAATGATGCCACGTACCTTCAGTTTGAAACGCATCACACCGAAACTGCAACGTTAGTCGAAGACCTAATCCAGTCCGCAACTCCGCCACCCGCATTGATGCCCACGCCAGTAACTGCATTTCAACATCCGCAAATTGTTGTACAACAGCAACCACTGCCGGTTCCTGTTCCTTCGTTTGATGGCAAGCCGGAGAACTGGTCGAGATTCAGGCAAGTTTTTTCGGACATAATGGCAAGATCCAGAGATTCCGATGCAGTCAAGTTACACCACCTTGAGAGGGCATTAGCGAGTGGATCCGCCGCCAAGATAATCGACCCGAGAACGCTCAGTGAAGGAAATTTCGCCCACGCTTGGGAGCTGCTGCTTGACGTTTACGAAGACGAACGGAAGGCAGTAGACTCTCATATCCATGGCCTGCTGAGCTTGAAGCACATGAACAAGGACTACTCCAAGCAAATGAGAGAGCTTTTAAACGAGGTGACCCGCCACGTTGAAGGACTGAAGCTGCTGAACCAGAATTTGGAAGGCGTATCCGAAAGATTTGTCGTCGTAGTCCTCTCCGATGCTTTCGACCCCGAGACACGGAAACAGTGGGAGGCTACTATTCCTCACAAGCAGATCCCGAATTATGAAAACACTATCAAGTTCTTGAAAGAGCGATGTTCGCTATTAGAGCGCTGTGAAGCTAGTCATCCCAAGTTGTCGTCATCTAAGGATTCCAGCCAGAAGTCCACCTCAAAGCCCCCACCGGCGAAGTCGTTCGCTATGACTACACCCGTAGCAAATAGTGATGCGACGTGTGAGATCTGCAGTGCGAGCCATCCCAACTTTAAGTGCGATAAGTTTCTATCGCTGACGGTACCCCAACGTCGAGTCAAGGTAAGAGAGCTTAATCTTTGTTTCAATTGCTTGAGGAAGGGCCACCTTGCCACAAAATGCCCTTCAAATAAGTCCTGCCAGGAGTGTCAATGCAGACACAATACATTGCTCCATGATCAAAAATTTCCAAAGTTTGATTCAAAGCCCGTTGTTGAAATTTCAAGTTCTAAACCAGAATCTACTCAAGTCCAAGTACCCAAACCAAATTCGACCCAAGCTAGTATCCAAGTTCCTTCCCCTATTGAAAGTGTTTCGTCTTTGTCCAATCCAGTCCATAAGGTTCCTCGGTCAGATTGCACACTTTTGCTTACGGCCATGGTTGATGTCCTTGACAGCCATGGTATTTCCCATCCTTGCCGTGCATTCCTCGATTGTGGTTCCCAACCACATTTGGTTTCCCGTTCATTTGTAGAATGTTTGGGAATCGACCAGGTACCTACCCATGTTGAAGTATTCGGAGCAGCCGGTAAAAGATCGGTGCTGGACAAGAAGACGACACTTACGCTCCGTTCTCGTTGCACGGAATTCCAAGCTCAAATAGAATGTTTGGTCACTGAGGTGGTGACTGGTCCTCTGCCTGGTCGTAAGTTGGATCCTCGATCTTGGAAAATTCCATCTGGTTTGTCGCTTGCCGATCCTACCTTCCATACCCCAGGGGAAGTCAATTTGCTTATTGGAGTTAAATTGTTTTTCCACTTGATGCTACCCGGACAGCTGATGCTAGGAAAGCAGTTACCGATCCTGAAGGAAACCCGTTTGGGTTGGGTTGTTGCTGGTGGTGCTGAGGATGTAGATGAGAATCAGCATTGCTACACAGCCAGCCTGCAGCCACTCACAGAATGTATGGAAAAGTTTTGGTCTGTTGAGTCAATTGAACCAAGTGATGCCGTATCCAAGGAGGAGCAAGATTGCGAACAGCTTTTCAGTTCTACAACCGTTCGAAATCCAGATGGCACCTACATTGTCCACTTACCGTTGAAGGAATCTGTAAACGAGTTAGGAAATAACCGATCGTTGGCACTAAAACGTTTTCACATTTTAGAGCATCGATTCTCGAAGAATGCCGATTTGAAAAATGCTTACGTAGATTTCATCAACGAGTACAAATCGTTGTCTCATTGTAGGCAAATTTCCGAGTCTGATGATGTGCCTGGGAAGTTGGTTCACTATTTGCCCCACCATGCGGTGTTAAAACCAAGTAGCTCCACCACCCGTTTAAGAGTTGTCTTTGATGCCTCAGCTAGAACGACTGGTCCATCGCTTAACGATGTCTTAATGATTGGTCCCACTGTCCAAGATGATATTTTTTCGATAATCCTTCGATTCCGTAAACATCGTTTTGCGATAACGGCTGACGCTTCCAAAATGTACAGAAGAGTCCATGTTGATGGAAGGCACTCCAGTCTGCAACGAATATTTTGGAGAGAGAATCCCGATGATCCACTACAGATTCTTGAGTTAACCACCGTTACCTACGGGACGGCCAGTGCCCCATTTTTGGCCACTCGAACACTGTTACAGCTTGCCCGTGATGAGTCACAGCGTTTTCCAAGAGCGTCCAAGGTCTTGGAAGAAGATGTTTATGTAGATGATGTGGCATCAGGAGCTGATACCATTGAACAGGCTGTACAACTTCGTTCTGATTTGACACAGTTGTTGCAGTCTGGAGGTTTCCCTCTACATAAATGGTGTGCAAGCGATGCAACCATTCTTGACGCCGTCCCTGAAGAAGATCGCGAAACGTATTTAGAGTTTGAGGGTTCTGATGTGAATAAGGTCATCAAAACCTTAGGCCTACTATGGGATCCAAACGAGGATGTCTTTAGATTCCATTGTGGTTTGCAATTCCAACCGTCGTCGTCTATGCCAACCAAACGTATTGTTCTCTCCGAAATTGCGCGATTGTTTGACCCCTTAGGCCTTGTTGCTCCGGTGATAGTTCTGGCAAAGGAGATCATGCAACGTTTGTGGAAGGATGGATTAGGATGGGATGATCCTTTGGAAGGTGATATTCTGCAGTCTTGGCTTACGTTCAGAGATTCTTTGAAATATATTAACTCTTTTAAAATCCCACGCTTCGTTGGATTGGAAAGCGCCATGCATGTCGAGGTTCATGGTTTCGCAGACGCCTCCAATCGTGCTTATGGAGCAGCCGTTTATTTGAGAATTGTTTCTGCCGTTGATGTCAAGGTTTCACTGCTCTGTAGTAAATCAAGAATTGCTCCACTGAAATCTTTGACCATTCCTAAAATGGAATTATGTGCCGCCCTTTTGTTGTCCAGATTGATTCCCAAATGCGTCTTATCTTTAAAGATGGATATTCAGCGTCTCTGCATGTGGTCCGACAGTAGCATTGTACTCGCTTGGTTGAAAAAGTCTCCCAGTCAGCTCGAAGTTTTTGTCCGCAACCGTGTGACGGAGATCAATGCCAACATCGATTGTTACTGGTCTCACATCCGTTCTGTAGATAACCCAGCCGACGTTGTATCTAGGGGACAGCTACCACAGAGTCTAATGAATAATAGTCTGTGGTGGACCGGTCCGTCGTTTTTGAAATTACGCCAATATGAAGTCGTCGTTCCTAACATGTTGTCGGAATCCGAATTACCCAATATAATTCCGGTTAGTTCAGAAGTCTCTGTTCCTATAGTTCTCCAAGACGTTCCCTTCCTTGAGTCCTTCAGCTCATTCCGAAAACTGCAGAGGGTTGTTGGATATGTCTTGCGTTTTGTGAACAGTGCAGATCCACCCGTGCGAACCGCGTGTCGAACAAATTTTTGACCGTACCCGAATTGCGTAAATCGATGACGGTTATTATTTCATTGATTCAACAACTTGAGCTTTCGAATGAGATTAGCCTGATTTCTTCTGGAAAACCTAGTCGTCAGTTGTCAACTCTGGATCCTGTATTGGTGGACGGTTTGTTGAGAGTTGGTGGCAGATTAGAAAACTCTCACCTGCCTTATGATGCTCGTCACCAAATTTTGCTTCCCAATAAGAGTCCTGTTAGTGAACTGCTCATTCGCGATATGCATTTGGAGAATCTTCATCTTGGACCGTCCGGATTGATGTCACTTCTGCGTCAGAGGTTTTGGTTGATTAATGCTAAATCAACTATCCGTAAGGTGTTGAGAAAATGCGTAACTTGTTTCCGATCCCGCCCTCGTTGCTTACAGCCCATGATGGGTCGCTTGCCCGAAGTCCGTGTCGTTCCTTCCGCCCCATTTTCACGATCAGGCGTAGATTTTGCCGGACCAGTATTCATAAAGGTTGGTCTTCGGAAGTCCGTTCGTATGAAGGCCTACATTTGTATTTTTGTATGTCTTGCTACAAAAGCAATTCATTTAAATTAGTTTCTGACCTGACATCCGCGTCCTTTGTAGCAGCTCTCCATCGATTCGTCAGTCGCCGTGGTCTAGTAGAAGAAATTCATTCCGTTAATGGCACAAACTTTGCTGGAGCAAAGTCAGATCTCCATGAACTGTACCTGATGTTCCGAGACGATCAGGCAAGGGAAAGGATTGATGATTTTGTTGTGCAAAGGAAATCGTTTGGAAATTCATTCCACCTCGATCTCCGAATTTTGGTGGATTGTGGGAGGCTGGAGTGAAGAGTACAAAAACACATTTACGTAAGGTTTTGTCCAATGCCTGTCTCAATTTTGAAGAATTCTACACTGTTCTTACGCAAATTGAGGCAGTGCTCAATTCGCGTCCTCTTTTCACCAATTCGTTGGATACCCACGAGCCATTTGCCTTAACGCCTGGTCATTTTTAATTGGCAGAGAGTTAGTCGCTATTCCCGAACCCACACTTGTAGAAACCCCCGTGAACCGTTTGACCCGTTGGCAGTATTTGCAAGCTCTTAGAGAGCATTTTTGGAAACGTTGGTCAAATGAATATCTGAACACCTTGCAAGCTCGTTCAAAATGGGTTAAGGGATCTCCAAACGTAGTTCCCGGACTGATAGTTCTGATTAAGGAAGATAATCTTCCTCCACAGAGTTGGAAATTGGGCAAGATTTTAAAAATTTATCCTGGCAGTGACTCAGTAGTTAGGGTGGTAGATGTCAAAACATCTACTGGAATATACCGTCGCTCAGTATCAAAACTCGCACCTCTCCCAATTGACGATAATGATGAAGCTCTCGCACCTGCAGATCCACATATCATCCCGGCGGGTGAATGTTCGGTTCCGAACGTTTGATTTATGTTTTCCGTTTTTTGACCATTATGCCATTTTTGCCCCTAATCCCCTTTTCGCCTTATACGCACCGTTTGCCTCTTATTCCCCTGTACCCCTTCCGCCTGTTTGTCTTTTTTCTAATTCAGCCATCCCAGCAAATTTCTCCCCGCCCCTTTATCATGTTTTGTTCGTGTTGCACATTTTCGTAGCAGTGGGTTGAATATGTGTTATGGAAGCTACTGCTATAAAGAAAACCGTTTTGCGCACTGCGCATCAGTTTGTTTGTAAACGCGTAGAAGTTAAGTTGAAAGAGAAGAATAAACGTTGAAAAGAACAAGCATCCGAATTTCATTTATTCCACCAAGGAGCATCCGATCCGTTTTTCACTACCGAGCTGGGGCACCCGATTGCTGCTGTTGCTGAACCTGCTACCGAGCAGTCCACCCATCCGTTGCGAGGCGATAGACGTTGGTCCCATCGTACCGATCCACAATTAGACCCCTCCCGTGGTAATCTACTGTGGACACCGGTTCGACTGCACACGGACAACCTATCGCAGTTTCCCGTCGAAGTTGATTGATGCCCAAGCGGATTCCCGTTCCGTTCCGTGAGTTTTACGTTGTGCACCGCACATTAACCATCCATAACCACTCTGAACTCGAAAACAGAAACGAAATAAAAAAAAAGTGAATCGTCGGATTTCGGGTCATACCGCTTTTGAAAAATTACGTTAGTTTTTGTACATACCTTCGATTTACGAAAGTGTCCAGCAAGGATTCTACGTAGTACGTAGTACAGTAAGGCAAGTGCGAAATCATAAAAAAATATAGCCCAGCGATAGCTGTAGCGGGACAGTGGACGTGAACTAAGCGGCTATCACTTATAAAGCACAAAAATGTATCTGGAACACTGTCGAGCGATACGATGCACACCAGCAACGGAAAACGAACAGCCCTTTCAAGCCAACCAAAAACTTGCTTATTTCAGCACTTCACACACGATTTGTTTCTACATTAACAGCGTACATGATACGCTGATGCGCACAAGGAAACGATAAATTCTATATTAAACAACCGCGAAGTTATTTAACGATTAAAAAACTAGACGACGAAAAAAAGCACTCTGCAAGTCGAAACTTTATTTGTAATATGGCCGGGTGGCCAGAACAACAAACTATTTTTGTTGAACCATTTTTTTATTTTTTTTTTATTCAAACAAAAGTTAATTGAATGAAAACAAAATTTGGAATTTAATCAAATAATGGGTTATTTATTCCAATCAAATCAAATTTTTGTTACGATGTAATTGGACAAATTGATTCAAAGGTATATTTAGTTGCTTTAACGCATTTCTATGAATTGATACAATAAAATTATGCGATTTAATGCAGCAAAATTTGTTGTTGTGTTGATTCAAAGGTATTTTCCTGCGTGTTGGAATAAAATATCGAGCACCAAAATAATCATTATAATCACTATAGTGACTAGATGGGTGAATTCTACCTACATCAATTTTTGTATTCACCCAGCTGCTAATCTCACTCAACAGAACTCAACGTTGAGTTTTTTTTTATTTAATTTTGGGTACTTTTTTCTTAGCGTGTACACTTTCGATTGACATCACTTATAACGCGTGTATAGTCTCGTGGGATTGTGGCTCGGCTCTGGATGCCGAGGTTCATGGTTCGAATCCCGATTGCAACTTTTTTTTATCATGTGAGGAAAATATTCATACGATTGTCATATGAACTTCTTTCTATTAGGGAATCGTATAAAACTAGCAATAATGCCTTCTTGCAAATTTACATACAATATTCGAATGAGTTCTTCTCGATTTGTTCGCTCAGTGTACTTATACAACATTTTATACAGCTATAATCACTAAGCTGTATAGCGGCTAAGGTATTTTTAATATAAAGGCTTTTGAAAAGCTATAACAAAGCCAACAAATAAAACTGTGTAAGAGAACACAGAATGATCATTCAAGAGCTTAACCGACTAATTTCTTAGCTACATAAACAAGCTGTGTAAATGCAGGCAAACATTGTTCGCATAAGAACTTTCTTTTCAAAGTATACAACCTAGAGCTAAATGTTGTGTTAAAGCTGTGTTACATTACGCATAAGTACTGTACCGATTTTTAATTCTGCTTATTGCTTATTCATCTTTACTTGCTTTTATACAATTATACAACAGCTTATACACGCAAAGAAATCACTCTGCTTTGAATCAAAAAAATATATTGTTGGTATTTAAAACAAAGTTTGTATTTGTTTCAATTCTTAAAAAAGTTCCAAATCAATTCAAAATTTTATTCAAATTAAATCAATAAAATTATTTAAAGTAATCACCGCTGTGTGATTCAAGACAAGCACATTTATTTTTTAACTCAAATGATTAATTTATTGCTTGAACAAAGTATTTTGTCACCCTAAGAAATCACTCTGCTTTGAATCAACAAAATATTTGGTTGGTATTCAATGCAAGCTTTCTGTTTGTTTCAATTCATAAAAAAGTTCCAAATCAATTCATAATTCCATTTAAATCAAACCAATATATTTTTTTAAAGTAATCACTGCTGTGTGATATAAATTTAAATAATGTTTGCTTTATTACAACCACATTTATCGTTTAACTCAAATGTTTAATTTATTGTTTAAACCAAATTATTTTTTCACGCTAAGAAATCACTCTGTTTTGAATCAACAAAGAGATTTGTTGCGCTTCAATACAAGGTTTCTATTTGTTTCAATTCATGAAAAAGTTCCAAATCAATTTAAAATTTAATTGAAATCAAAGCAATCAAATTATTTAAAATAATCACCGCTGTATGGTATTCGTTTAAATAATATTTGATTTATAACAACCATACTTATTTTAAACGTCGTTTTAAACTAAAAATGGTTAATTTATTGTTTTAATAAAATATATGTATGAGCGCACATTTCATAGCTGCCATATTGCTGCCTCTGCCTTGGTTTTGTATGGAGTGCATGCATAAACATGTTAATTTGTAAAGCAGATTATCAACGAATTATTCTCTTTGCAGATAACTGGAAAACAGCACAACTTGGAAGACGATTTAGAAAATAAGCTGCCATTATGACTGCCTCTCCGCAATAGTTCTTCCCGAGTCCTGCATCCAACCACATGCACGATGTTATCTCCTGCAAAGTTCGATCCATGCTTTCCAACACGCCGTTCGGCAGGCGGAATATGGTGCGGTAATTATTTAAAAACAATAAAACACGATTCTCAGTTTTATAAAGCATGAAGTTTTATTTCAATCAAATGGTTTTGTTGTATTAGATCTTCGATGCTTATTATTTCAACAAATGCGTTTAGTTGATTTAACAAAATATTTCGTTTTGAACAATAAAACACGATGTTCAATTCTATAAAACAAGAAGTTTTATTTCAACTCAAAGGTTTTCTTGAATTACTTCATCATTGTTTATTATTTCAACAAATGCGTTTAGTTGGTTTAACAAAACATTTTGTTTTGAGCAATAAAACACGATGTTAAATTCTATAAAACATGAAGTTTTATTTCTACTCAAAGTTTTTGTTGAATTAGTTCATCAGTTTTATTGGTCCATATTTAAACCAAAATTTTAGTTGAATTGATTCCTATTTTGAATTGGTATAACTGCGTATTTTTTTGCGTGTAAGTTCTTAACTTTGGCTTAGGCAACTAAAAATGTTAGTTGGGCAGCACAGTATAGATACGCCACGATAGTTCGATACTTGATTACTGCTGCCAGACTTGTGAATAGGCACGATGAAAGCTATTTTCCAAGCTGCCGGAAACGTCCTTTCGTAAAACGATCGGTTGAACAAACAGGCAATCGGACTCGCTAGTTCCCTGGAACATTTTTTCAGCATTAGGGGTGGAATACCGTCCGTTCCACACCCTTTATTGATGTCAAGGTTGTCAATAGCTTCTTCAACTTCGTTTGGAGAAAACTGGATGACTGGTAGGTTGATATTGTGTGAAGGAATGTGAGCAAAACAGTGACTCCTTGGTACAGGTGCAACTCTGCTAAACACGCTCTCGAAGAACGAAGCAAATAGATTCGCGGCATCCAAGTTTGTTTGAGCTTGGACATCCTTGAAATTAACGTTGCGTGGGATGCGAGAAGAAGCTTGCCGCGTTTTCACGAAATTCCAAAAACTTGACGGGTTCTGTTTTACATTCACCTGGATTCTGGATAAGTAGCTATCCTAGGTAGAAAATAGGACTGTTTTGTACTGCAGCTCAACATTTCGAAGGTGATAATAGTCATTCTCAGACTTCGAAAGGAAAAAAAGATGGCGTGCTTTTCTAAGGACGTTCCGAAGATGTCGTAATTCAGAGGTCCACCAAGGTTTATTGGAGTGTGACTGTAACGTTCGTCTTTTTCGAGTAACGCAGTTGTTAAGCGCCGCGTAAACCTTTTCGTAGAACATTGATATTGTTTCATCCAGTGGTCCAGTTAATAAACCGTCCCAGTCGATAGCATCCAACACCATTTTCAGCTGGTCAAAATCGCACGACTGGAAATCATAATAGAGATTGTCGTCTGGCTCATTCGTTGAAACTAAATAGTCATTGCTCTCATCAAACAGTAAAACAAATGGCATGTGATGATTATCAACGGGTTAAAGTGGTGCAGGAGGTTCGATGATATCTAGTCGCTCTGGAAGACTAACGAATACAAGGTCAAGAAGTCTGCCGTTTGCATTAGTGTATCGATTAGCTTGCTGCAAACCAGTAGTTAACATCGTTTCAATGAGTACCCGTTCATGCTCGGAAGAAACATTCAGGGGAATGAAACCGTTCACGTCCTCATCCAGTTGCCAATGCAAGTTTGGCAAGTTAAAGTCACCCAGAGACATAATAATATCTGTTGATGATGCTAAATTTTTTACATGTTGCACTGCGTTGGCATGAGCAGAATAATGGTCGACACATGAGTTTGGGGGCAAATAAATAGCAATAATGTAAAAAGACCTGGATATCAATCTTACACAGACTGCGATTTGCTCGAGATGGTCGCAATTCAACAGTGGAATAACTTCACAGTCAAGGTGAGATTTAACAGCGATAAGCACTCCTCCACCACGAGAATGCCGACTAGTCAGTGCACTACGATCACGATCACAACGGTAAAACGTATAGTCGGACGAAATTTCTGCACTATCGATATCTGCTCCAAGCCAAGTCTCGGTGAAGATTACTAGATCGTAGTCACAGCTGGAGAGAAGCAATCGTAACTGAGCAATTTTGATTTTAACTCTAAGATCAGTAGGTCCCGAACACATACGATTTTTTTCTTGGCTCACGGCTAGTATGCAGCTGACAAGTTAAGACTTGAAGTAATTTTTGCTATTTTTACCGAAGTGATTTTGACAATTGCTCCCGTATGGGAGAAATGTCAGTTTTCCTTGCGGAATAATCGAACGGAATATTATTCCGCAATGGAAAGTGACAGTTCTATTTAGATTTCACGAGCAGGCGTTACTAACGTTACGAAGTTTGCCGTTCTTTTCAGCTGCATACAAGGTAAGTAATTCCGACAGTAAAAGCATTTCTTGACCATTTCGTGTCCTATCCTAATGCACATTACTTTTCAGCTGCATACTAGCCTTCAGTCAGTACTAGCACAACGGTCCCAAGCTCCGTGCCAAGCTTAATAACAACAATCAATATACAACTAGCGATTTGAAATTGGTTCACTTTTGTAGAACCCCTTGGTCCGAAGTATACCTTGCAATATTCTTGCGCTTTTCGGTACCTTCCGGTACTAGTAATTTGGTTGTTGTTTTGATTCGATGTTATTGACGAATTCAGGTTGAAAAAAGAAGAAGACACCGAGTGGTGATAAATCTGACAGCTCCCATGTTAAAGTATAGGGCGAACATTTTAAAATGCTTCTAATAAATTCAAATGAAATTCTAATTTAAAGCGGTTTGTTGTATCATGTAACAAAAATCAAAAACTACTCTATAAAGACATTTTCAGCAAAATAAAAAATAAATCAAAATGATGCCCCTATTGTGTAGTTTTGGATTCGTCAATTTTGACACAACATTTTAGGATGTGTTGGTGTGAGCTACGTTGTTAGGGGCGAATTATTGAGCTTGGGAGGTGGCTGTTTCATGGCGCCAGGAAGCAAAAAGAGCCATATTCGAGAACTGAAGGAATAGCTGTTTTATAGAGTGTAATGAGGTCTTCCGGGTGAGCACCCCACCGTGTCCCGGAAATTTATCTTAGAAAATTGATCCTTTGTTGACAATTTGAAGGTCAAAGATTGGGTAATGTCTCTTCCCAACAGCTAGTAAACACTTCTATTTCGGGTTTTTGCTGTGAAAACTCGATTTATAACAATGATATTGAATATAATAACTTTAACGTGACAATATTCTTTTATGAATTTGGGAGCAACCCTATCACGGTCTCTATGAATAATGAAAAAATAGCTGACTGGCCGCATTGATATAACCAAAAAAATCAACACTGCCGAGGAATGATTATGAAACACACACACACACCAACACACACACACACACACACACACACACACACACACACACACACACACACACACACACACACACACACACACACACACACACACACACACACACACACACACATCATCATCTAATCAAAAGAGTGCGAGTAAGATCCCTAATAAACACATACCATACAGTAAAGATAATATATATGGTGTGACCATACCACTAACAGTTGGGATGATATCCCGAATTGGTGGTTAGGCACTTCTTATGGTTGCTGTTTATGCGGGATGGGTACACATATCCTACGCTTAATCGAAAGCACGGTTAAAATGAACAGGAGCGATCCCTTTGAATAGAGTTCGATCGTTATTTATTTTTGCTTAAATTGAAAAGCAAGTGACATGTCGGTTTGTCGGTGGATCCACATCAACACTCTATCGGGCTGTGCCGTGTACTTTTTTTCATGGGATCGCTGATGTAGAAAAAACAACAATAATTTGAACATAGACTGATGTACCATGTATGTAATGATTTATACAAATTGCTATTTTATTAATCAATGGTTGTATATCTAGTAAATAAATAGTTTACAAAAGGTTCCCCATTGAAATGCCTAATGGTTGACTTCGAAATCCTCTTTCACGGACTGAAATAGATTGGATTTCTGAAATCGATGTTATCCTCGAAAATATCATCTGAAAAAGAAAATATATGAGAAATACCATCGTATATAAACAATTGCTCGCATTACCTGAATTCCTTGTAAAATCGATATTAGCTATTAGGTTTTCGAGATACTCTTGACTAATGCGTTCGGTTACGTTAACCGGTGAAAAGTACTCGAAATGCCTTTTCAATCTCCTTACATTTCGTTTTGTTCGAAGATGTGCTAAGCTGTTGTATGATTCATTAAGTGGAGTGTCATCTTCACCGAAACGCTGAGAATTGAAAAAAAAATTAATTCTTCAATGTGAGAAAACTTCAGCACATACACTTACCAAACACTTTCCATTGACGCAATATCGATTCAATTCGTCATGGTTGCATCGAGCTCCGAATGGAAAATGTCCCTGTTCCCCATTGACAAGGTAAAACCGGTGTCGAATAAAATTGTCTTGGCATGCAATGCGACAACTTCGATCCGGATCCTCTACACTAGGAGCAATTTGCATTCCGATACCGGAGAGGCCACGTACCTTCTGCTGATATCGTTTGCATAACCTTGTCGCGTACTCGAAGGTTGTTGCGACTTTGTCACAGGCCTGAAAATAATAATGTATCAACATCCTGCCATGACTACCACCGGAATCCACTTGAACTGAATAACATACGATTGTATTTGGCGTGCAGAGTTGAATGCTTGTCCGGATATCCATTTTTGAGGCGACAATTTGAATTCCCTTGGCCTTTTCCATACAGCTGAAGTGACAACCTGACTTAACATCCCACTGATTTTTCCGAGATCGGAGCTGAGACAGGTTGTCGTATTTTTCCGGCTCAAACTGTCGAGCTCGCCATCGGCCGTATGCATCGGCTTTGTAGAAGTTCGATTCAGGGATTCGTCTTCGTTCTGGGAAGTTGTAGAAAACTGGCAAAAACAAGTATTAATAATGCTGACATAGGAAATCATACGTGTAACAGTTACCAGAGTTTTGAGTCACATTCTCCTGTTTTCGACTGGAGCTGTGGATGTTTTGTAAAATGTTGAGACTCTTGTAGTCTCGTCCATTCTCTTGTTGAATGCTATTGCTGACTCTATCAGCCGTAGTAAATCGCTCGGGACAGAACATTGGATCAATCCGGTAAAAGTTTTCAGCCGAGTTGTTGCAGGAAAATTTCTGAAAAGTTTGTAAACGTCAACATTTATATTAAAACATGGTCAACACATATGGATAATTATCAGATCCATAGCTTGAAAGATATTTAATTGCGATATTTTGCAATGAACAAATATGGTAACTGGTACCAAAATAATCCCATGACCCAATATTCATTGTACACTGATGTAATAGATTGGGGAAAGTCCATTAATTATGTCACGCAGTAAGGGGGAGGGGGGTTTGGGAAAACGTGACAATCCACACAAAAAACGTGACAAGGGGGGAGGGGGCCAAAAAAAGTCATTTTTGCGTGACATAATTAATGGACGTTCCCTTAGATAGATTCGTTTCTTATCGTAACAATGGCTGCTTATGTTTAATAATAAGACAAACATTACAAACTATTCCACTCGCGCGTGAATCGTTTGATTTTGATTAAAATGAATTGCGAGTTTTGAGATTAGTACAGGAACATCACCCCTAGTTTTCATTTAGCTATAATGTTAAGTGAAAATACAAAATATTTAAACTATATAAAACCAGGTCGACAAGATCTACTTTTGATGCTCGAAAACGGTAGAAATGCTTTTGGCTCTCACCTGGCATCTTCCACTGATGCAATAGAAATAATCATCAAAATCAGCATTCTGAACACGGCATGCCGTCCCATCGGGAAAGATCCAACTTTTGGTTTTAGGTTCACCAGATTTTGCTTCACAGAAAATTTTACATGCATCTTCCGGATCTTCGACCACTTTCTGAAGACCTAGACCCAATATATCCGAATCGAACGCCTTAGCTCGGTCACAAATTTGATTGGCAAATTCAAGTATGGTGGTTCGAGCGATGTTGTAACACTAAAGATAGGAATTTTGTTATTGAGGGAATTTATTACCAGAAGGAGAATAGTTACCTGCTTTGCTGTGCACGTTTCGTATTTTTTGTTGGAACCAGCACAACTGTTTCTGCAAAGTATAATAAAGTCAGTTGACCGTTTTAAACTAAAGCTAATGTTTATTACCTTTTATCCAGACAAGTTCGACTGTACTGCCGCAATCCCACGCTTCCTTCTTTGAGGCGTCCTGATTCTCCATATAAGCAGCCCGATTCACACTCAGTTGGCTCTCCCCAAGCATCCCATTTTGGAATGATATTCAATGTTCTGGAGGTGTCTTGTTTCAAACTTGCAAATTTCAGTCCCTCAATGAATGCCTTCTTATCAATAGTCTTAAAAGCAGTTATGTGTTTTCCGCTAGACTGAATTGTTAGTCCAGGAATTTTTGAAACACAAACACCACTTCGACACCACTGAAATTCAAAAAGTTAGGACTCACGAAAGCTGACCTCATATATTAAGTGATAAATGATTTACCAAAAGTGTTCCGCAAGCAGTCCCTTCTAGTGCAGGATGAGAGGTCCAAGTGTATCGATCCCTCTGGCAGTGTAAGTCTCGACAAATGTCGGCAATGTTTTGAGTTTGAGATCGAATGCTGTCCTTCCCATACTTAAGCATACACTGTTGATCTGCATCGAAACGTTCCCCGGGTAACATACCCTGAGCAGCATGATCTAAACTAGGACCATAATGTCCTCGATCGAATAAGCAAACGGCTTGAGTTGTTCTAGAATATTTAAATAATGTTAGAATCATCCATTAAAAAGTTATGAACCGAATTCATCAGAAATCTGTTTTAAACAAAATTGGAAACATATGGACCATAACATATAAATATTGGAAATATGAAATGAAATATGATGTGGCAAAAGACTGAGGAATTTGACTTACAACTATTTATTGTATGCATATTTCTACGTACTTTAAAAATGAGCTAAGATAATTGCGACTGCATGCTGACCATGTGATTTTGCCGCTTCCAAGTGTCGGAGACATAATATACAGGCTGGGATCACAACTATTCTCCGAAGTGTCGTGCCGCATTCCTAGACTACAGTAACAGAAAAGAAAAGACAATATCAAATAATATAATAAACAATACCTCAATGGCTGTGGAATATCTATAGTTTAACTGAAGCTTCCTGATTACAACCCGAAATTTGCAAATCTCAAGACTGGAGTGGTTGAAGGCCATTTGTTAAAAAAAACGTTTTTTAAATGAAAGGGCTTACATACGAGTCATACTTTCAATACAATTTCTCGGCTAGTTGATGGTTTCAGTTTGTATAGTTATTTGATTCAATTGTATAGTGTAGTTAATGCTTGTTTCCGATGTAAAACCAGCTAGATTGGTTTCAAGAGGCGATGCATTAATTAAATACATGTTTTCTTTATTTTTTCATTCCCCCTCTCCAGATTTTTTACATACCAAATGTTCTATGAAGCATATGAAAAGTTGAAAACTCCACTGCCCTTTCAATTTTATATGGGATTTACTCAAGGATTTACTACATTCCTGAGCTATAGGGAAAAAAAGGACAACATCAACAGCATTAACAAACCCAATAATACCTCTATGGCTGTGGAATATGTACAATAAACTGAAACCTACAAATTTTCTAACCTAATGACCGTTATCTGAGATTTTTGCTCTGGAAAACCTGGAGTGGTTGTCCATGAAATCTCTTTGAAATCTTGAATAATAATCGAATTGATTCGTCAAAACCGGAAGTTCGTACGCCTTTTCATTCCTTGCCTTATTTTTGCCCAAATCCAGGGGAGGCTTCTCTTAAACAGCCTCTGCGTAAGGATAGATAAATACCACGTTGCTCAGAACTCCAGGGTTTTTTTTTGGCTTCAAATTGTTTTGATTTCTTGTCTTTGATTTGGATTCCCAAAACGAAATTGGATTCTCTCCTCAAACTCATCAAAGTACGTAAAGCGCCAGTTTGAAGCTTGCCTTTTTAGGATCTGATGTATGTTCCCAACTCCGATCTGGAACTCACATTCGTTCTGCTATTTTTGTTAGTATATATAAAAAGGCTTCCACTGAAATACATGTTTTCACCAGAAACGGGGAGTTTCGAGTGCTCTATCTTTTGATACTGACGAAAATATCTGCTATTCCTTGCACGGTATCGGTCCGATCCTCTGAATCGATGCTAGTGCTTCTGTCCCTATCGCTTCGCCTATTATTTCCCTGCCTTTTGTTTTGGTCTCTGTCACCCTGGCAAAGGTTATTTTCTGTTCACCTTGAAAATCGCGCAACCATAGATCGTTGCTTCCTCGGTCAGATTCGTCTGATGATCGCTATAAGTAAGCTTCCTTGGTCATATCACCCATACACAAAGCTGAAAACATCCATGATTTAAAAAATTATCGACCTATTTCGATTCTATGCTGCTTAGCCAAGACGCTTGAACTCTTGAATCACGAGACAATGTATTCTGCTTCTAAGCCCATAATTTCGCAAAATCAGTACGGCTTCGTAAATAATCGCTCTACTGCTACAAACCTAATGGCATATGTTAGCGCACTGAACTCCAGTTTGGAAAAGCGCTGCCAAGTTGACAGTATTTAGGTAGACTTTTCCAAACCGTTTGATAAAGTACCTCACGAATTATCAATGAAAAAGCTCGAGAAACCAGGATTTCCTAATTAGCTTATCATGTAGTTACGGTCATACATACTAGACAGATCCGCCTACGTGAAGCTTACCTCCATTAAGTCTAGTTGTTTTGCCACCATCTAGCGCGCCTCAAAGTAGCCACTTCGGTCCCTTCATCTTTACTCTGTTCGTCAACGACTTGAGCCACCGTACGAATTCGCATCACCTTATGGATGCCGACGATCTAAAAATTTACCGGATGATCAGCTGATTGGTTGATTGCGCAACTTTCCAGTAAAATATTGACACCACCTCGAGTTTTTGTTTTTCAAACGGAATGGACATGAATGCGATGAAATGTAAGGTGATAAGTTTCAGTAAATTTAAAAGGCAACTGATATACAACTACGAAGAAAACGGCATCAAATTGGACCGTGTATCTTCATTTAAAGATTTGGGAGTAGTAATGTACTGCAAGCTTAGCTTCAACGAACACATCACTGCAACCATTGCTAGGGCTTTTGCCATGCTTGGATTCATACGTCAAAATGCATCCGAGCTCCGTGATGTGTATGCATTGAAGTAACTTTATTGTTCGCTCGTTCGAAGTGTTCTTCAATATGCTGTTCAAATCTGGGTACCTCATCACAAAACTCATATAACTCGTATTGAAAGAGCTTCGTACGTTGCGCTTTATGGCGATTACCATGGAACTATCCGGTTAGGCTGCCCCCGTATGAACATCGAGGCCAATTAATGAGTTTGGATTCACTGCGCCAGCGGCGTATCTACTAACAAAAAATGTTAGCGTTCGATTTACTAAGCAACCGAATTGACTACCCAGATCTTTTGAAGCAGGTGAACCACCCATGCAGGCGTAGTCGACGTGACTGGCGAATGACAACTTATCGTCGATCATGACCCCTAAGTACCTCAAGGACCTCTTCGATTCAATTGTGCAGTTACCTGCACTAATCGTCGCGTGTTGCTCCGATTTTGGATGTTAACGACCCTGACCTCAGTCTTATGTTGGGCTAGCTCCAGTTTTCTGGAGCTCATCCATCTCTCCACAAGGCCAATGGAGTGCGAGGCCGTTAGCTCACCCTCTTCGATGGATTCACCACATATCTCTAGGGTGATGTCATCCGCGAACCCGACTATCTTCATCCCGTTCGGGAGTTCAAGCCGTAGTACATCGTCGTACATCGTGTTCCATAGCACCGGGCCCAAGATCGATCCTACCTACCCCTATATTGTACACCAGTACACGATTCTGGAAATAACTTCCCAGAATCTTGTACAGGTGTCCCGGAATATCAGCGATAGCCACCCAACTGGCGGTATTGAACGCATTTCGCACGTCGAGGGTGACCACAGCACAGTAGCGAACACCTCGCCTCTTGCGCTGGATAGCCACTTCGGCCGTCTTGGTTACGGTCAGAATGGCTTCCAACGTCAACTTCCCTTTACGGAAGCGAAACTGGTTTTTTGATAGACCGCCTATACCCTCCGGTTATTTTGCCAATCTGTTGAGAATAACCCTCTCGATCACTTTACCCGCTGTATCCAACACTCATATAGGTCTATATGCCGATGGGTCTCCTGGCGGCTTCCCTGCCATCGGTAGCAATACTAGAGTCTGGATTTTCCAGGCGTCCGGGAAGACGCCCTCGTCCAGAAATTTTTTCATCGCCGTCCGGGGGCCATTGAAATAGCCGTTTCGATGGCCAGGTTCGGTATATCGTTAGGACCTGGCACTTTGTTTACCTTAAGCGATTTGCCTATCGCGATGAGTTCCTCGTTTGTGATGGTCGTTCCGTCCCTTACGTCCGCGGGATGATCTGGGTCATCCAAACTGTCCTGGCGTTCAGAACTTAAGATTTACAGCTGTAACAGTAATTTTTGGGCAGTTCAAAGCTACAAAAAATATTCAAACACATTCAATTAATATTTTTAAAAGGTCTACAAACATTTTAAAGCAATATGACACGTTCTGGGTCATCCAAGCTATCCTTGAAATCAGAACAAAGGACCTAAAGTTGTAACAAAAGCTTTCTGGGCTATGCAAAGCTACGCTAGGTATTGAAACATATTCATTGAATATCTTGGAAGAACAATAGACATTATGAGATAATCTTTGGAAGTTCAAGGTTATCCAAACTATCCTGAAATTCAAAACATAAAATCTACAGGTTTAACTGTAGTTTTCTGGACCAAAAACTATGTATTTTACCTAATTAAGTGAGTCTTCTGCAAGGTAAACACATATAATGAGATGTTTTGAGATATTATAGGTAACCGAAACTGCGCCTGTGTTCAGAACTTAGGATCTGCAGTTGTAACATTAGCTTTATAACCTACGAAAGGTGACAATATACCTTCAAACACATTCAGTAAATCTTTTGTCAGTTTGCCAGTCATCATCAGATTATCTTGGGATGTTCAAGGTAATAGAAGCTGACCATGAGTTCAGAACCTAATATAAACAGTAGTAACCGCAGCCTTTTAGGCTATACAAACAAATGTTTGCGACAAATATTCAAACATATTCAATGAACGTCCACAGGATAACCTTGTTCGTTTCAGTTCATTCTAAACTTAAGATCTACAACTGTTCTAGATACTATATAGTATAGGTTGTAGTATGAACGGGGTATAACACATTGAACATTTTCATCACCAGCGCCATCTGTTGAGCATAATTTGATGGAAGATAAAACTGAACACATGGCGATCAACGAGAAATTATTTAAATACCTATCTGAAAACTGCAATCAGGAGGTTTTCGACCAATCAGGATTGGGATGAAACATATACTATTGGTATCCTTTGTCAGCTACTCTCCATAAAATACTTGTGCACTCCACCCGCATCATGGCATCTCTACCCCTTTCATCTGGATTTATGGGAGAACAAGGTCATCTGCATGCCAAACCAATCATTATATTTAACAGCAGTTTGCTTGAACTAAGGACTGAATTCGAAGAATTAGACATATTTAGGCACAATTTTGACAATTGCTGATATGTTGCTTTAAATTAGCTCACAATGTTTACGCTTACAAAATGCCATGGCTTCGAAATAAGAGCAGATGCGTAATGATAAGCACTCACTCTCATAGTTCAAATGCATCACATAGATGGGTTGCGAAACAGCTCGGTATTCATTATTCAACCGTATCTCGATATGATTAAACCATTCAATGGCCATAACGAAAAAGGACAGTAGCAGCAGGAAACTCAAGACAGCAGATCCGGTGAAGGTAAGGAAAAGATTGAAACTCTTCAAACTTAGACCAACTTTTCGGATATTGATTCAGAAAAGATGGCGAATGTGTTTTGGGCGAGAATAATAAAATGTGCTGGACTATACGTTTAAATGTTCACGGTGGTCAAAGCCCACGCATGTACACCGTTTTTGGTCCTCGCGAAAAACATGCCTGGCAGGTGATCTTTGGGTGTGGCAAAATGAGTCAGCACTTTATCACAACTGGCACTATTAACGTGCTTATTACAAAGATGAATCCCTTTCTAATGTCCCACGTAGGCCAGGCAACTTAATACCATTACGCTCGATCTGTTTAGACTGGCACAAAACAAGACTGGACTCGGAAAAAATGAGACACACAAAAATGATCACCAAAAATTCATTTTAAATCGGATACTTCTCAAATTTTCAGGGATTAAATAACTATATATTAGCTATGTTTTGCATAATTCCTGAATCCTGAATTGAATTTCCTCCCTCAAGCTGAATGCTCGTAGATTTCTCTTAACACTGCTCATGAGATCTTGGGCGAGGTTTTGTCCATCTTCCTTACACAATTTCTCCCAGTTTTTCTTCAAAGCTTCATCGGTTTTGAATGTTTTTCCGCTTTTCCTCAAATTATTCTTCATTATCGCCCAAAACTTTTCGATCGGACCAAGTTCTGGTGTATTTGGCGGGTTCGCCTCCTTCGGGACCACATTAACGCTCGCTTCGTACCAATCCATTACAGGCTTGGCGTAATGGCACGAAGCGAGATCCGGCCAGAACAGTACCGACAAAAAACTCAATTTTCTTGATGTCCGCCTAGATATATGTCTCATCTTCCATGACGAGACAGTCTGGCTTGACCAGCCACTCACGGTACAGCTTCCGCGCACGCAATTTGGCCACCCTGTTTTGCTTGTCAGTTCGGTTTGGCGCCTTCCTGACCTTAAAAACACGTAGCCCAGCCCGTTTCATGGTCTGCTGGATGAACCACTGCGACGAATTGACCTTTTTGGCCACGTCTCGGGTGGAAAGGTTCGGGTTATTCTTAAAGTACTACCTTATCTACCGCGGCTTTTCTGGGTATTTCGTTTTGGGTTTTCGGCCGCTTCCACTCGATGGTCTTCGTCTCCTGGAACATCTTCAAAACGCGGGACACGGTGGAATGGTGGATTCCAAGCCTTTTGCCGATCCATCTGTGCGACTGACCAGGATTATCGATCACCGCGCCCAAGATTTGCTGGCGTAGCTCTTCTTGTTTCGAATACATCTTGAAAATTAAATGACAAATCACAATAAAAATTTTACACATATACATAACACTTTAAACTAGTATTACCCAAAATTTCATTAATTTTTACCCACACGATAAAAAATTACACCCAAAACAAAGTGTCACATTTTTTCCGAGTCCAATCTTTATCAACTCTCAGAGTTCAACCCTCCAAAGTGCTTCGCTTGAATGAGAAATACTGAGCCATATGCACATGAAGAAAGGAGCACCATATATGCACATGAAGGAAAAGCACTTGAAACTTGTGAAATAAGTTGACCCACCATTGCCCAGAATCTACGACCCTCGGAAGTCTAACATAGCAAACATAGATAGCAATTCGAAACCTTATTTTGATATCAACGTCAAATTTAAATTTATTTCTATTATTAAATTTTATTTCTCTTCACAATTGTCAAATTCTATATCACATTTAGTTTTCATCTTGCTGTAATCTTGCGTTCACTTTTCTTTTAGAAAGGTCGCTTTGTTTTCATTGCCTTGAAAGATTATTAACTAGAATACTTATTTTGTTATCAAAAAGAAAAAAGTAAATGGCATATTGACTTTTTAATTTGCTCTCACTGATAGCAGGATCAGTTTTAAATATGCTGTCACAGCAATAAATTGTTGCAATCTGAGTAATCATTATCGGCAATTTCACAACATCATGTTGAGTTTTCAATTTGATCTCAAACTCTTCTCGGGGTGTAGTGTCAGGTCCAGCATCTTTGCTGGTGTGTGGATATGGAGAAGAGGTTCAATCAAGTTTCAATGTTAAAATATAGCCATGTTATTCTACATTATTCCAAAAGATAGCAATGTTATTGAAAAGAACAGGACTTAGACATAATTTTGGGAGACCATTTGTGTGTGTCTAATTTTTTTCTAATACAGTCTTTAGTAGCAAAGTAAGCAATAGGTACTTGCTTGAACTAGACGCAAACATATTTGAAAACTATATTTAACGGTTCTCAGAACTTTGTACAAAATGTAACGAAGTACAATACTATTTAGAAAGTATTCAGTGGTGTTTTGAAGATATTATAATTCTTATTGTTTAAGGGATTAAATGCATCGTCGCTTGATTGAAAAACAAAGCTTGTGAAAACACACAAAATCAAAAAGTAACCTTCTTAAAGCTCATACAGTACTTCAGATACCTAATTTAATTGATAAAAAAAAACTTACTTATGACCGATTTCATGCGAAACTACGAACACACTTTCAAAGTGTTTTCCCTCGTTGATAGTGCAGCTGGAAGTCATTGTACACATGCCAGCCACCGGTGCGAGTCCAACGACTTGATTGCTCACCTTTCCGGTCTTGCTTACCACATACAGATCCAGTCCAGTGAGTATCACAGCATGATCGAAATGTACCGGATCGGCGTCCGAGATCGGGTTCAACTTCCTCTGCCAACCACAGAAACTGTTCAGATACACATCAATATCACTAGAACGCCGGAGATCCTTCGGATCATTGTGAAGGATTTCTAATCGTTTAAGGATGAAGTTGATTGGATGACCCAACGATGGATGGTTGTAGAGTAGTTGAACCCCGTTGATCATCGCTAGAACAAAGCGAATGAGATGGGCTTCGGTGTTTTTAGGAAAATTCTTCGACATGTGACGATGAAGATCTTTATCGATAAAGATTGCAGTCTCAACATGAAGGACTTCTGGAACCTTTATACTATTGATATGACGTTTACTTCGATTCTTGTTTGCCGTTCCGAAATTGGACGGTTCATAGTTGGACATATCTGGCTCGAATATCACATTATTATCAGTCTGGTTTGTATGAGCAGTGAACTTAGATGTAGTGTTTCTATTAATCAATATATGGGTATCAGAGCCGAATCGTTCCGGCAGTGGATGTAGGATTAGGTCAGACTGGTTCGATTTCAGCAAACCTCGAATTCCACCTTCACACAGATCGAATGCCGCGTTCTCATTGCGATAAAAGCAGTCTGCATACTTTTGCACTAGTTGATACGAGTTATCTATTAGTTGCGTGGCATTGTCGTAGCTCTCGATAAATGCAAAAGAATTATCGATTAGTATCTCTGATTTCGTCAATTGCACTGAAAAGTTTTCGTCTGTAATAAACCATGTCATTACTAGTAGATAAATTTAAAGTCTGAATATAAGCATATACCAGTGCTATCACTTATGTTGAACTGAATAACTTTTTCTGGTGACCTTGTCTCACGTTTTCTCCGTCGTATACTGACAATCTTGAAGTCAGCTGAAATAAAATAAAATATAATTTAGCAAATAATCTTCCCTATGAAACCAGTGAATTATTGCGTAAAACAATTAACAATATTAAAATCTACGATTAACTTGAACTTTGTCCACAACTCCCATAGCATTATTTGTGCACAAAACGCTAACCAAAACAAGTGAAAAACTTTAATCTAAAAACAAAACGACAGCGACAGTGCGCGAACCGCACAAAATTGCGAACTGGAAAACCGAAATCAATCCCATCGCCAGCCACCACAATAGCAAGACAAGGGTGCTGAGGCAACGCAAGGTGGTAACTGCTCGGGTTGGCCTGGAAAATGATCAACTTCCGGTGCGCTTTGTAGCCAGCTGACTGTGCTTTGGTTTTTTTTATTGTGACAAATGTGCAAAGGCTGAGGGTACGAAGCGTGGAAAACAAAAACAATAATAGCAGGCCGTTGGTCAAAACCCGATGCCTAGTAAATGAATATAAACTGAAAGTGAGCTGTGTAACCACCGCCGAGCACGTGGTAATCCAAGCACGCGAAATTGTATTGATCCAAACACCTTGCATAGTGATGACATCGAATTAGTACTTACTTGCGCTTTCCTTTCCGAATAGAAAAGCGTACTCATGGTCCTTTAGATACCGATGCAGATTGCTTTTATCTACCTGCAACAAAACAAGATACAAAGACGATCAGATAGACTTGGCTTTATCCACTTAAGAGGCAAATTAGCAAACAATGAAGACGGACGTTTTCGGAAATGTTGCACTGCCGTCCGTTCATCTTGCGTTGATGAAGAACAAATTCTTTTGTGTTTCCCTTGTTTAGCTATGTAAAATTTATCTTCTGCACTTCCTAACCTCGATTCAGATGCATGATTTTAACAAAAAGCTGTTGCAAATGCACCTACAACTGCATCAATGAACCTGTGCCTGGAAGACAAACTCAACGGTGGAGAACGAATAACCTAACGGGATCTACAAGCAGCAACAATTTATGACACTTTTCATGTCTTGTTTTCCATGGCACGGTCAGATTTTGCATACGATCTCTCGTGTACGCTTCTTGTTTGTTCACGGTCGTTCAGCTGTGAGATGGACTGCCAATGTCATGCCATCCTTTTACTGCTTGTCAGCTCATTGGAAGTGGGCTTTCGGATAAGATCTAGCATTCACGTGACGCCATGACCTACCATTAAAATTGGTGTTTGGTTTTTGGACAACAGATGGGCTCTGCGGTGTTTCATGGTTAGTTCCACTTCGAACTCAGTTCCTATCTTCTTGTTGCCGGTGTTGAGCCTCTGAAAAACTTAAATTGAGCACAAGAATGGCGCCTGATCAGAACTTGTCATGGTCAAAATCGATTTGTAACATCGTTAGTTTTATCACCAACTAGCTGAACCCGGTGCGAGCCTTGCTGAACATGCAACTAAATTAATGAAAATTCAATAGAACCTGCTCGTTTATGTTTTTTTTGTGAATGCATCTGGTTAAAATATTTTCGTTTACTAATGTAATTTCTGAAAAAAAAAAAATATTTATGTTTTTAATTAAACTTTTGGATCGGTAGTTTCTATAGGTCTTTCTTTCTGCGTAGAAGCATTTCATTGACAAAAAAATGTATCATCAGACGAAGCCGTATCCTGTCAGTTTGAATGGAATTTTCCCTTGCATAACCTTTGATCAACTTCTTGTGCATAATGTAGCACTGAGAGTAACTCAAGCATCCCCCATTCTTGGCTAAGCAGGGGTCAAACTTCTATCAGTACATACTTCTTACCCGAGAAATACACATTTTGAGTTTAAGTTGCATGGATAATTCTCATGTTTGATTCCAATTTCTGTTTCGTTTGTTTGAGAGGCCACCCCCCCTCCCACCAGAGAGATGAGGTCTCAAACCACCTTAGACATTTTTTTGTCTAAAACTCCCCACATGCCAAATTTGGTTCCATTTGCTTGATTAGTATTTGAGTTTTGCATAAATTTGTGATTCATTTGTGTAGACCGCCCCCCTTTCAAACGGGAGAAGAAATTTGAACCATCATAAGAACCTTCTCCGGCCTCAACAACTTCTACATATAAATTTTCATAACAGTAGGTATAATTCTCATGTTTGGTTGACATTTCTGTCTCATTTTCATGAGAACCCACCCCTACCAGGAAAGGGAGGAGTCTCAAACTTCCATAGAAACATTTCTTGCCTTCAAAAACTCTCACATACCAAATTTGGTTCCATTTGCTTGATTAGTTCTCGAGTGATGTGGCAATTTGTGTTTCATTGGTGTGGGAGCACCCCCTTTCATATGAAGGAGGAGTCTCGAACCATCATAAGGACCTTCGCCGACTCCAAAAATCCCAGCATAAAAAATTTCATACCAGTGAGGATAATTCTCATGTTTGGTTCAAATTTGTGTTTCATTTGTATGACCCCCCCCCCCCTTCTAAAAAGAAGAGAGGTCTCAAACCAACGTATAAACATTTCTTGCCTTCAAAAACCTTCACATGCCAAATTTGGTTCCACTTGCTTGAATAGTTCTCGAGTTGTGGTGTGATGATGTTCTAGTTCTCGAGTTATGCAGAAACTTTTGTTTCATTCGTATGGGAGCCCCTCTTTCTAGAGGTGGGAGGGATCTCAAACTATCATTAGATCCTTTTCCGGACATACTGCATACAAATTTGCATAGCAGTAGGCATAGTTCTCATGTTTGTTTGAAATTTGTGTTTCATTTGTATGGGGACCCCCGCTTTTCAGAGAGAGAACGGGCTTCAAACTACCATAAAAACCTTTCTTGCCTTCAAAAACTCGCCTATACCAAATTTGGTTCCATTTGCATGATTAGTTTTCGAGTTATGCAGAAATTAGTTTTTCATTTACATGGGAGCCCCCCTTTCTAGAGGCGGGAGGGGTCTTGAACTATCATAGGATCCTTTTCCAAACCATAAACCCCTGCATTCAAATTTCCATGGCAGTAGGGGTAGTTCTCATGTTTGGTTGAAATTTGTGTTTCATTTGTATGGGTGCCCCCCTTTCCAGAGGGTGGCGGGGTCTCAAGAAACCATAGAAACATATCTTGTCTCCAAAAACTCCCACATGCTAAATTTGGTTTCCTTTGCTTGATTAGTTCTCGAGTAATGCAGAAATGTGTGTTTCATTTGTATGGGAGCGGTTCCAGATATGGGAGGGGTTCCAGACTACCATAAGAACCTTCTCTGGCCCCAAAAACCCCACGCAAAATTTCACGCCGATCGGTTCATTAGTTTTCGAATCTTTAACGTTCAGACAGACAGAAATTCATTGTTATACATATAAAAGCTGTGTCCGGTGCGTGCGCTGCTACGCTTGCAACTAAATGAAGGGAAATTTAATATAACTGGCATCTCTATGGTTTTTTTTTGCCTTCAAAACCCCCCACATGCCAAATTTGATTCGATTTGCTTGTTTAGTTCTCGAGTTATGAAGTAATTTGTGTCTCATTTGTATGAGAGGCTCCCTTCCTGAGGGAGTAGGGGTCTCAAACAATCAGAAGAACCTTCCCCAGCCCCAAAAAACCGCTTCATATAAATTTTCACGTTGGTCGGTTCAGAACTTTCCGAGTCTATAAGGGTCTGACAAACAGACAGACAGACAGAAATTCATTTTTATGCATATAGAAATCTAGCCTCCAAAAACCCCCATATGCTAAGAGTGGTTTGATTTACTTGATTAGTTCTCGAGCTGTGCAGAAATTTGCTTTTTATTTGTATGGGAGCCCCCCCCTTTCAAAATGGGGAGGGGTATTGAACATCCATAGAAACATTTATTGCCTCCAAAAACCTCAACATGCCAAATTTGGTTTCATTTGCTTCATTGGCTCTCGAGTTATGCTAAAAATTATGTTTCATTTTTATGGAAGTCTCCCCTTTCAGAAGGCGGTGGGGTCTCAAACCACCTTAGAAACATTTGTTTCCTTCAAAAACCTCCATATACCAAATTTAGTTCCATTTGCTTGATTTGTTCTTGAGTTATGCAGAAATTCGTGTTTCATTTATATTAAAGACCCCTCTTTCAGTGAGCGGAGGAGTCTCAAACCACAATAGAAACATTTCTTGCCTCCGAAAAACTCCACACGCCAAGTTTTGTTAAATTAACTTGATAAGTTCTCGAGTTATTCAGTAATTTTTGTTTCATTTGTATGGAACCCCTCCCCCCCCCCCCCCTTTGGCACCTTCCAGAAGGCAGAGGAGTCTCAAACCTCTATAGAAACATTTCGCTCCTCCAAAAACCTTCACATGCCAAATTTGGTTCCATATGCTTGATTAGTTCTCGAGTTATGCACAAATGTGTGTTTCATTTGTATGAGAGCCCCCCTCTTACAGAGGGCGGGGGGGTGTCGCGTCTCCTTAGAAATATTTCTAGCCTTCAAAAATCTCTACCTGCCAAATTTGGTTCCATTTGATTAGTTCTCGAGTTATATAGAAACTTTTGTTTCGTTTATATGGGACGCCCCCCTCCCCTACCAGAGAAAGAGGAGGGGTCTCATACTATCGTAGAAACAATCATTGCCTTCAAAATTTCACGCTGATCGGTTCAGTAGTTTTTGAGCCTATGAGGTTCAGACAGACAGACAGAAATCCATTTTTTATATATATATATATATATATATATATATATATATATATATATATATATATATATATATATATATATATATATATATATATATATATATATATATATATATGTATATATATATATATATATATATATATATATATATATATATATATATATATATATATATATATATGTATATATATATATATATATATATATATATATATATATATATATATATATATAGATATATATATATAGATATAGACTAGATAAATATGTTTTGATTGGAATGAGATATCCCCGATCCTCGTGACTGGGTTCGATTCCCGGTCTGGTCTAGGAACCATACTAATGCAAAAATGGTACCCGGCATCGAAAGCTCTCAATTATTAACTGGGGAAGTGCATTTAGAACACTAAGTTGATAGCAAGCAATAAGCGAATGATGAAAGCAATGAGTTTGAAATACTAAAAATAATAATAGTATCCCCGATATTTCAAATTTTGGTGACATTTAAAATATTATATTATTATCAAATTGGGTCGTTGTGCATAGTGCATAGTCAATTCGTCAGATGAATAGAATTTTCCCAATTTAAAAATACCTAATGATTTTAATGTTCGTAGGTTTTAAGTGGGTACTGAGTTTGGCTGGCTTAGCCAGTGATGGTGTACATTTTCCGTCATATACCATTCGCCTGCTATGAAATGTTGAGGTCCACTCACCACCAACAGTTTATAGGTATAGTGACCATCTGTTCATTGCAACATGTTTACATTGCAATGAGCGAATGGTATTGGCTCATTGCAACATTTGACAGCTGTCAAATCGACTGTCAAAAACTCATGGGGACACATCAATGCTTAAGTTAGTTGATCACAGTGATTCGATTGATGTGTTAGATACAGTTCTAACATACGATTATGTTTGTTCTTGATTAATTAATACATAATAAAAATAGCAGTATGATATCAAGACAAAAACCAAGGAGTATCCCGTAAAATAAGATAGGTATAAAGAACATAATGATAGGTAAACGTTTTGTATTTAGAAAATAGTATATATACGGCAGGTGGCGAAGGCTTTCTTTCAGTCGAGTTATTGGTACGAGGCACTGAAGAAGTCTGCACATTGTAGACGAAATACGCGTATCTGTCGAAGATAAGCACAGGTAGTTGGAATTAAATGAAGATTACAAATTTTTCTTCTAATTTATAGTTACAAGTATTCCACTAAACAGCTCAAACCCTCTAGGATTCAAAAACTTTAGGTAATTTTGAAAATGAATCCGAACAAAAATGAAGCATAAGATCAACAGAAGGGTATGGATATCAATCCAAAATGCGGTACAGCATCATCCAACATCGAGCCCGTAACAGCCATTGGTCCGGTGCCGGTACCCAGTACATCATCGGAGCGAACATCCTCCTTGTCCATAAAAACAACATCCAGTTCTACATGTGGAACGGCATCTAGTTCATTTTCTGGTGGCACAATGAGGATGCAATTATTGTTTATTGGTGTGGCAGCTAACCCAAGAGAGCTCTCCAGATATTCGAAGGAGTCGCTTCCTGTGTCCTATTATCACTCGAAGAAAGCCTGGATCACACGCCAACTTTTTCGAACTACTGCCCATTTTGATGGTTGCGAAGACCTACGAAGCGATGATGGACTTATACAAGTGATCTACTTACCACACAACGTAACATCGCAATGCCATCCAATAGACCAATCAGTAATAAATGCTATTGAAGTTAGATACAAGAGGAAACTTATGATGTACTTGGTTCTTGAGAATAATGATTTGCTATTTGAACAAAGATTGAAGAAAGTATCATTACGGACCAGCATAGACTAGTTGGCTTCCGCATGGACTGAAATTAAATCATCTGCAATTGAAAACTCGTGGAAAAAGCTTATCGACGAATTTCCGGAAGCAGAATGGCAAAACGTTCTCGACCTGCACGATGAGAATCACTGCAGGAAGACATCAAGGCACTGGTGGTATCGATATATACATAAATAGGAACGGAAACCAATGCTTCAACGCTGGCTTAAAAATGAAGCACGTGATTGTGAAGAAAATCCTGCTTGTTGCACGAGTGAAGTGTTTGACGATGCTGAAATTGTGAATTTTACGTTGAGAAAATTCGATAATTCCCAGTGTGTTGATGAAGATTGGTTAGAAGAGCTTGGAGAAGACAACGTCGAAGGCGAAACTGGAAATTCATCTACAAACGACTCTCTGCAGAAAGTGATTGGTTCAATTGATTATTTGTTAAACTACTTGAAGACTGATCTATCCGAAGTCTGTAAACTAAAATCGTTGCGAGAGAAAATGATTGAAAATGAATGGAAGAAGCGGAATATTTGAAATTTATGCAAAGAAATGAAAAGCTTAGATAATATTGCACTTATTAATGTAGAGATGAATAAATGATGTTTAAAAACTATTTTTTTTCATTGCCACCGATAATCTCCTTGAGTTAAATGACAGATTACTGGTTGACATTTGCGAATGACAGTTAATTGCTTTTAAATTGCAACACGTTGAAATTAGTGAACTTGCAATTAAAAGACGTTTCAATTAATGAAATTGCAATTAGCGAATGATCACTGTACAGTTCAAGAGAACACGAGGATAGAAAACAGAAAGATAATAAAGTAGCCCTATTGTTGCCGATAGTTTCAAATAGTTTAGAAATTGTGTGTGACTGTAGACTGAAGATTACCAAAAAAGTGCGTTTTTATTCAAGCAATCAAATAAAAACGCACTTTTTTGGTAATCTTTTATTATGACTTGTTAGTATATTTATTTATAATTTTATTCAATAGAATAAGCATCATATGTATGCAATAATAAGCCTACATTCAACGAACTTCTAGGTTGCAACTCTTTTAAATCATCAGCTGGTGGCAGCAGAAATGTTTCGTCATCTGAAGAAAATAGCTCAATGTCATGAAATTTCCTCCTATGATGGTTTACTTTTGCGTGTTTTTTTTTTATTTTTTCCGTAATGATGGAAATAATATCAAAATAAAAAACATTTACCTACCACTAAGTTCGTAAATTTAAGCACACGCATTTTGCAGTTTATAGATTTACATGCTCCAATTATTGTTTTGTCTTTTGGCTTTTATTTTGAACCAAATTTTGATCACTTTTCAGGATAACTCTGAAAACATGGGTCACAGTAAACGTCACGTTCACAGGATGTTCACACTAATGCTGGCAATTATTGATACATTTTTTTTTTTATTAAAAATGAATAACATTTTTATAAGAGGAGTAATAATATCAAAGAAACAGTGCTCATTAAGCATGTTCGCCCATATACTGAAATCCAGAGTTGGGGCATGTTGCCCTTCAACCACATTTGTGTTTTCTTTAACATGTACGTCGTCCTGGAACACAATATTCGCATCCTTGCTGTAGGTTGATGTAATCCAACGCAAAACATGATCCTTAACAATTCCTAAGTACGCCTTTGTGTTCACTTGCAGGCCTTTTCGGATGAAAACGGGGTCCATTGTGTGGCCATCGAAAGCAACCAATATATTCGATAAATTAATCATGAATTTCCTAAAAATTGATGGAATTCAAAAGGTCATCTAAATGAATGCGGACTTGGTCTCCAATCTATAGTTCATTTGCATTACATTTATGTTTTCAATATTTCAATATGTCAATTGGAAAAAACAAAGTTTTACCAAAAAGCGAATTTATCGTCGCAATGACTACTATAAAACTATCTGATCATGTATTTTGCTATTTTAAACCCACATTGAAGGTAACATAAGTTTTTATTTGTATCCTGCAGATGGCGTCTCGTTTAGATTGTGATCGAGGTGATATGTAGGGGTGAATCCATTAAGGAGGCATCCATTAAGTAAGCTTCATGGCGGGAGCAGGGTTTAAGAATCTGTGTCAAGCAGTGTATAAGGTACACATATGCTTGTAAAAAGTCGGGGAACGTTAACAAAGATTTTGTGTAAAATTATGTCTCCTGAAACTGACACATACGCAATGCGACAAAAGATGTGTTTGATTGATTTTTTTTTGTTTTTTTTTTTTGACGTTGTCACTGTTGACTGGCTGGGGCCAATGTCGGCCCAACTCGCCGGTTGAATTTATTTTCTCATCTCTTTCGATTCATTCTTATGTGCTTAAGAATGCTTGCATGTGCCGATCTCAGAGGACAGAAATTTACATGACATTTTCGTAGTGTGTCGAGTCTCAGCATCAATTGAAACTGAAATATCGGGTAACTTTCTCGGTAACTCTAGGAGCTGAGCACAAACGTTAACCAAACTTCAACCGACCTCAGCTGCCTTTCATGCCGAAATATCGGTTTAGCAGTGTTGTAAGCCGAGGTTCGGCTTTTTATCTGTCAACCGCCATGCGCCATATTGTTTTCCTTCGCAAGTGGAGTCAATCGTATGTTGTTTGTGGAACGGTGAAAAAACATACATTTGTTGGCACTACATCAATTATATTGATATAACTTCGTCAACAATTCTACACCGATTCACCCGGTTCATAACTGCTTCTCTCCATCCTGGGTTGAGCTCAATGCTCTCCAAGTCTCGGTTTACCTGATCCGCCCATATAACTAGCTGTGCTCCACGCCTTCTTGTACCAGTCGGATTTGACGCAAACACCTAACCTAATTTCTGTTTGTTTTGAATTTTAACCGATATATCAGTTTGCTCATGCCGAGATTCCCAGCTAAGGAGGCATCCATTATATCTATATGTGTTTTCAATTTGACCCAAACCGAGATTCTCGGTTAACATAAAAAGCCGAGATCGAAACCGAGAGGTCGGCTGTGTAGATCTCGGACTCAGAAAGCAGAGACTCGGCATATAATTCTAAGTGTGTAGTTGACCAAGAGACGAACCAGCCACCGCCTGAAAGTCTCTTAAATAAAGACATCTAATTTCTCTACCTAGTTGACCGATCCTTTTCAAACTTTTAGACAAGAAAATATAACCCATTAGTAAGCTTTTGGTATATTCATTTAATTCAGCTTCAATACTATAACCATACGCTCGCACCTTATACAACTGTATAAGGTGGAACATCCATTCCGTCAGCATTTCTCCTTCCGTTAGATGCTCAGAGTGTAACCATAGACTAACTCTAAGACCAGTAGGTCCCATACAACTACGTTTTTTTTCTGGGCTCAGTCAGTACTAGCACATCGGTCCCAAGCTCAATAATGCGTCCCTAATAATGAACTCACACGAACACACTCTCAAATATTCTGTCAAAATAACACAGCCAATCAAATCAAAGGCGCAAATATGTATAAACAGGTGCTGACTTCAAGGTGTACTTCGAATCAAGGGGTTCTACAACAGTGAACCAATTTCAAATCGCTAGTTGCATATTGATTGTTGTTGTAACGTTTAATCACACGACTCACTGTTGACTGCACGATTCCGAGTAGTGGCCAAATTGTCTGAAAATCGGCCAAAAGATGTACTTTTATACGAAAAATCTTTTAACCCCTAGTTGTAGACAATTTGGCCAAAATTACCCCGCAAGGCGAAGACGGTCATAAAATCGTGAAGTTATTTAGAAACGCATACCTGAGTAGTGACTTCCCTTAATGCCAATTTCCCGTTTAATGCATTTACTGGATGCAACATGATTTTGCAACTGACCATAATAAGGTAATAAGAATGAGTTCAAAACCGAAACTTCAAATAAGCATTTTACGAGTTCATAAATTCGATATTAAAACTTTGATAGAAGTTAAAGGAATTTGAAACAATAAAGTTTTAAGATCGTTCACAAACCTGATTAAAATATGAAACCTATTGGTACCTCGTGGTGCTATAATAAAAGCAAATTGATTCCCAGTGACTTTCGTAAAATTTCAATGAAACTTAATAAGATGGTATTGGCAATGAAATGCTGCGTTAACCATCTTTTTTCGCCGAAACGTAGTCATTGAGCGTAAAATTGCAATACCTCGTTTTTTATTTCAGAAGCCAAACCATGACCTGCTTTGCAACGAACATGTTTTACAATGTATTCGTAGGTTTTAAATGTTTTCCATTATTGTATTTTTGTTCCAAAATTTTGGCAAACTGACACTGTTTGTATTTTGTATTCTCCCAAACATTCTGGTGCCGGAATATTCTCTTTCAGTTGGTAAATCATCTCGTCAAAGTATTCAATAAACTCAAATCCTCTACCGCATTAACATCTAATATATTTATATTATTTGAAACTTAAACATGTCGATGATATTGACGAAACATTGATCGCAGTGATACCGTTGTTAAACAACTCGATAGTATGCTCACTTGAATATTCATTGATCTTAAGGAGTGTATCGAAAAGTAGTTATAAACATTCGAAGCGCTATTACGCATAAACTACTGTATATATTTTTAGCGTGTAAGCGCCATTTGCTTTGTTTACATGTCAAAAATGATTATTCGGTTCATTCATTTCCGTTGATAAAGTTGTATTCAAAATTTTGCGAATTGAATTTGAGACTAAAAGAAAATTCTCCACTTGGTGCACCGAAAGGGTGTTACTTACAACCAGATTGCGAAAAGAGTAAATGTTCAACCCGGCAAGTGTAAAACGCATCATCGAAAAGTTTGGTAAGGAGTGCTCCCTCAAGGATTTACCAAGAAGTGGCCGGAAACCCGGCTCCAGCAACCCGATTTGGACAAAAAGTTGTGGATTATATTCAACGGAACTAAATCTGCCTCTACTCGCGATCTAGCCAAGAAGTTCAGGACCAGCATCGGAATGATTCAACGAATCAAGCGCAGGAATGACTTGAAGACGTACAAAAAGCAGAAAGTGCCCAAACAAACTCGGAATAAAATTCTCGTGCAAAACCAGGGCTCGTAAAGCTGTACAGCTGCATTTTTGGACAATGTCGACCAGTGCATTTTGATGGATGACAGAAACATACGTTAAGAAGATTCAAGAACGCTACCGGGGCCGCAGTTTTATACTAAATCTGTTGGGGAACGTGTGCCAACCGCAGATACGACTGTTGCGATGGAGAAATTCGGTCAGAAGGTGCTCATTTGGCAAGCTATTTGCACATGTGGCTTGCGTTCTTCAATTTTCTATACAAAGGAACTATAAATGCTGAGATTTATCAGAGGAATGTTTGAAGAACAGGTTGCTACCAATGTATAGAAAGCACCAAGTCCCTCCTCTCTTCTGGCCAGATTTGGCATCGCCACATTACGCCAAATCCACTCTACAGTGGCTGACGGAGAATAACATCAAGTTCGTAGGAAAAGACATCAACCCACCAAACTGTCCCCAGTTGCGACCGATCGAACGCTATTGGGCAATAGTCAAGCGTATATTTAAGAAGGATGGTACAGTGTCCCAAAACATGACCGATTTTAAGAAAAATTGGGCAGCGGCATCCAGGAAGTGCACAAAGGTCACTGTGCAGAATTTGATGGCAGGTGTCAAATCAAAGGTACGGGCATTCTACAGAAATGAACATGATGACTAGTTTTTCCGTTTGGATCTTTTGTAAACATGTTAAGCTATAATAAACTGAAATAGTATGTTAATTTTAACCATGTTTTCATGCCTATTTTATTATTTGAAATTTATAACTACTTTTCGATACACTCCTTAGTTTTTTTTGCAAGCCTCGTAGAGTATTGCTTATTTAGAAATGGTTTACAACGCTTAACTATCTACACACTTAGATTTTTTACAGAAATCTGTAAAGTTTTACCGAATTCTCAACAGCTGAACGTTCGGTAATCCGATTTTACGGATTTCGGTGAAATTTTACAGATATTTGTAAAAAATTTACCGGATTTCGATAAAATTTTACCGAAATCCGTAAAATTGGATTACCGAACGTTCAGCTGTTGAGAATTCGGTAAAACTTTACAGATTTCTGTAAAATAATCTGAGTGTGTAGCATTTCATTTTTAAATAAATCTTGATCACGCAAGACATTCAAATTATTTCCTGATAACTCTGAGACGTGTAAACTAGATTAATACAGGAAGTATAGGTACTTTATGGTATTAAAGTAATAAATCTCGAATAGGAATCATACTCTGACCCTTATTCTTTTTAATGCTTCGCAAAGTAAATAAAGCTACTCAAGGCCTTTGATTATACATAAGAATCAAATTGGTAGTGACATAAATATTTTTACTATTAATCCAATCGGCTTCGTTTAAAATTATAAATTTTTAAACTCGACGATTTGAAATGACTATGTAGATTTAAATAAGTAATTGCAACACATTTAATCATGACAATATTTGAGATTTGAAAAATACACTATAAATTGATCTTCATAGTAAAAAATTCCCTCAGATTTTGCCGTGGTGGAATTTACACCAAAATTCAGGTAACAATTTAAGAAAATAAGGAAAATAATACATATTCGAACACTCGACACTGAAGAAGACTGTAAGTCACAGACGAATTGGGCCTATCTGTCAAAAGAAAGGCTTTTTCTAGTGTATTTTAAAGGAACTAACTTGCTAGTTTGTAAAATTGTTTCAGGATGTTAGTTTTTGTTTTAAAAAGCGAACGAGTGAAGTGTTAATTTAAATTTTTCTATAATAGATTTTTAATAACAAAAAAAAAATTAAGCTTTTTTGTCAATAATTGATTGCGAAAAAAAATCTCAGTGTATATTTTCTTACAATTTTCCACGTTAATGGCAATTACTTGTTTTCGATAGTTTGTCCATACATCCAACGGTTTTTGAACTACAATTTTTAATTATAGCTGTTAAATTGCATTCGCTCTTTTAAGAAACTTCTGACAGAAATAAACAATTTTGTTTTTCATTATCGACAAACCCAACTTAAACTAATAAGAAGAAATGGAATGATGATATTTTAAATATCTCGCAACAGGTAGGTGTAGCACGACCAGCTGAAAATGCTTCTAAAATATTCTAAATAAAATTTAAATAATACAGCTTAACATACGATGGTTATGTCAAACCATAATCAATCTGTTTTTTTTTTCTTTTTTCATGCTGGATTCGTCAATCCCGAAGAGCAAAGAGGATGAGAACAAAAGTTTGATTTTCCCATACAAACATCAATGTGCCACACGGCCAGCCATTTCAACTCAGTTTTGAGTCGTTTTTATCTCATTTTTGTCAAAAGTGGAGTCACTCAAATTTGAGTAAATGTAACTGGAATTGGCAAATTGACAAATCAAAAACATCCATCTGATTTGAGTCGATGTTTTTGATTTGTCGCCTTGTTAATGCCAGTAACATTTACTCATATTTGAGTGACTGCACTTTTGACGAAAGTAAGTCAAAAATGAATAAAAACTGAGTTGAAACGGCTGGCTGTGCAGCCTAGTTCGAGTGCGCAACCAATTGGAATCAAATTTTGGGAGAGGAGACAAAACCTGAATTTGAAATAGAATGAGTGGTGTGGATCAATACCTTGAAGTAATATATATTATTCGAAATTGGATGTTTTGAATAACCCCACAAAAGATTCTAGCTAAAATGTTTGTGAAATCTTGCTGCATATTTTCACAAAAAATTGCTCAAATGACAGGTAAATTTACAAACTTTGATCATAACGACCAACGACAATCAAATATCAATTGGTTGTCACCACGGTAGAAGTTCAGATCAATCCTACTGTTATGTACATACCGAAAATAGTAACCATTCTGTCATGCGACTCTGAGATGAAAAAAAGTAGTCAAGTTTGATTGTTGTTTTCGAAACCATACTTACTTTGTTTTCACAGACGAAAATGCATTTATCTAACACAAAAAATACCGCCAATAGGATGACAGATCTTGTGAACAACTTATTCCAATTCAATTAGCCATTGCAAAATTAATAAATTAATATATAAGTTTGAACACAATTCAGTTTTAATGCTATAAACGTCGTCTTATAGCACCTTTGAAGATAAACATTGTCCTAAATCACCGAAAAACCTTAATTTATGCAGATCTCTGTCTCTTTTTCAGTCATAAAACACAACAACAAACAACTAGCACGACCCGCCATCAGAAGGCAGCTTTAGGAGTTTATATTGTAGAGCAGCGATTTTCGCACGATAAGGTCTTCTTCATGGCGAGGAAATCTTCTATATGTGGGTGTTTTGGCAAAGAAGTGGTAAAGTAGAGTTTTCTTCATGCCATCTTCCATGTTGCATAACGTTGAAAGCGAAAACAAATCTTCAACTGGCGACGGAATGCAATGTATACCACAATGCCTGTCATGCTTGCAAGATTTTCGTAGTGGAACCATTAAATGTGTCTACTAGGTATCTTAGAGAGTCTTGGTTTTATAGGTTTAACGATCTAAACGTAAAGCGCGAGAAGCAATTGCACAAATACCCATTCTTCTTGAACCTTTGCATCTTTTGGCACCTTGGGTGCTATATTCGCTGGAACAGATGGTCTAATTAATTACCAAGCAAAAACGAAAAGCCTCGCTCAAATTTTTAATTATTGTTTTACAAACGTTGCTTGAAACTCAGCATGTGTAACATGGTTAACAACATGAAAAAAAAGTTCAATATCATAGGACATTTAATGTTGCATTTTTATATAAATAACAAAGACATAACAGAAACTTTGCAACCTTTTTTCAATGTTCTCAGATGCTTACTCATCATCGAATATTCATTTTTCTAATTCATGATAACTAAAATTATAGGGCGTATCGTATTCAATGGGGAAAAGCCGCTTGTGTGGATTTTATTTTTAAGAAGTTCAATAGGTAGAAAAAGTCCATTAAGGACGTTACTCTTATAGTCGCATTTTTGTTAAGACATCAAACAATTTCTAGGTGGATCGTCAAAGTTTCCTAAGCCACCTTTCACCTCCTACGAGTGTGACGTATGGATAGTGGATGTTCCCATGCAGAAAAACCAAGTAAATCTTTTCAAGCAACTGCCAACTAAATTTCTCTGTAAGGTAACATGAAGCAATCTTTCATTCTCTTACCATTAAGGGAATAATTGCTGTTAGTCCCAATCTGTTCGTACAAAAAGGAACATTTTTGCATAAGTATGAGGCAAGCTAAATTTCACTGTTGATTATACAGGTAACATTTACCAAATTTCAAGAAGTAAATTCCAATAGAAACTTTTATGCTCAAAAGCTCAAAGCTTTGGACTCATAGACTGTTCCAGAAAGTATAAGCACACTTTCAAAATAACAAAAAAGTCATGTTTTTTTTAGTTTTAATAATTTTATTTGTCAAATCATATTTGTATGTGTGTTTTATATGATATTTTACTCTCGTTTAATCAAAATATTTAATCATAGCCAAGATTCCTAACTTTATCTCGAACATGACCCATTAGCTTCTGCACAGTGGTACTTCCCACCATTTTGACCATTTTTGGCCAATCATTTTTAAATTTTTGGATGTCGTCCGCTGATTTTATGAATTTTCGAAGCTTTGCTTTGGTTCAAGCCCAAAAAGTCAAGATTGGCCGTGCCTCCGGGCAGTTCGGCGGATTCATGTCTTTCGGCACGAAACATAAATTTTGACTTTTGTATCATTCTAAAGTGTCCATTGCGTAATGACATGACGCCAAATCAGGCCAAAACACTACTTGACCTTCGTGCTGCCTGATCATCGGCAATAATCGCTTCTAGAGACATTTCTTAACGTATTTCTGAGTATTCTTCGTCTCCGTTGTGATGTACGGACAGATGTTTTACTACATTCGCATATTGCCTGCCAAACCATAACCAATTTTTTCGGTAAAAATTGCCTTCTCCGTTTCAGGGATGTCTTTGTCTTTGTTTACAGTATAGAATTGTGGTCCGGGAAGCGTTTTGTAATCTATTTTCACATACGTTTCATCGTCCATTATTATACACCCAGAATTTCTACATAATAACGAATCGTAGAGTTTGCGGGCCCGTGGTTTCACGGACGCGGCCTGTTTTGGGTTTCTTTTGGGTTTTTTCTGCTTTCGGTATGTTTTTAGCCTATGTCTTTCTTTAGCACGCATGACGTTACTCGACGAGGTCCCTAGTTTTTTCGCAAAATCCCGAACGGAAGTCGCTGGTTTTCGCTTGTAGGCATCCCTGATCTTGTAGGCATCCCTGATCTTTTTATCGATATCCGAAATAACAGGACCGGATTTCTGACCACTCTTCGGCGCATCTTCAAACGTACACTGTTCTCTATATTTTGGAATCGCAGATCGTACCGCTCCGACGCTTACACCCTCTTCCTTGGCCAATTTTTCCAAGGAGAGTCCGTTCACAGTGCATTATTTGTGCACGATACTTTTTCGTTGTTCCGGAGTAAGACCGCGCATTTTGATAGGTAAAACAAAACTGAGCACTTTTATGATCCTAGAGGGTTTGAGCTGTTTAGTGGAATACTTGTAACTATAAATTAGAAGAAAAATTTGTAATCTCCATTTAATTCCAACTACCTTTGCTTATCTTCGACAGATACGCGTATTTCGTCTACAATGTGCAGACTTCTTCAGTGTCTCGTACTAATAACTCGACTTGAGTCGAGTTATTAGTACGAGACACTGAAGAAGTCTGCACATTGTAGACGAAATACGCGTATCTGTCGAAGATAAGCTAAGGTAGTTGGAATTAAATGGAGATTACTAAATTTTCTTCTAATTTATAGTCACTTTTATGATGCTATGTCATTCAGAAATGTGCAAACAAAAGGACGCAGCCAAAACATGTTGAAATACTTCATTATATTCAAAGTGACCGTTAAAATAAGGTGTGACACAATAAACCAACCACAACTTCAATCAACGTAAATAGCTATATTGGGTGTAGTAAAATCATCTTGCGGTCTTGCACAAAGTTTTTGGGTATATAATGTGAATCTCAAATTTGACGGTACTAAGACCCTTACGCGTTCCCTAGCGGTAAAAACAGAAAGCGAAGCCTTCCTCCCAAACATTTTATTTATTTTTCCAGAAACTTCAACCCGATTTGGAAGTGGGTTAATATTGGTCAATGTAGCTCAAATTTAAAACAGATACTCAATATGGCATAGGAAATAAATGATTTTGTGATTCACGGAATAAGATACACCGGGGCAAGCTGAAACGGTTTTTTTAAGTTGAACCTCAACCACAGAGAACAGACATTGATGTCCATTTACCTTTCCTTGAAAAACCTGTGTAAAAGTAAATATGGACAGCCGGTATAAAAAGCAAACGCAGAGAAAAACAAATGATACTTTTCAGAATCCTAGAGGGTCTGAGCTGTTTAGTGAAATACCTGTAACTAGAAATTAGAATAAAAATAGTAGTTTCCATTTAATTCCAACTACCTTTGCTTATCTTGACTGATACGCGTATTTCGTCTACAATGTGCAGACTTCTTCAGTGTCTCGTACTAATAACTTGACTTGAGTAACTTAAGTCGAGTTATTAGTACGAGACACTGAAGGAGTCTGCACATTGTAGACGAACTACGCGTATCTGTCAAGATAAGCAAAGGTAGTTGGAATTAAATGGAAAATACTAATTTTTCTTCTAATTTCTAGATACTTTTCAGGTTATGTGCTAGCCTTTTTATTGATAAACATTGGCATGGCAGTAATCACACAACTGCAGCGCCGCTTACATTTGAAATGTAGTTTTAAAGTATTACACAAGTAGCAAACCGAAGATGAACGTCTGTTCTCTGTGCCTGAATCATTTGAAAAAAAAAAAATATATACCTACATCAACATCATTCAAGTGTTTTTTTATTAAAATGTTTTGCGGAATAGTCTATTATCATATAAAAATATATATATTTTTTTTTTTTACTTATTTATTTTCCGTCGGCCTATTTCCTCACATGGTGACAATCACCGACGCCAGGGAGACGACTCCACCACCTGGACCCTACCTAACGACTCATGACTATGAACCGGGACCAACGGCTTTACTTCCCTTCCGAAGGAAGACGTGACCAAGATTTTTTCGCCTCAGAAAAACCACCGACGCCGACTGGGATTGAACCCAGACCCACTGGGGTGCCAGTAGCAGTCACGCTTACCACTACACCACCGACGCTGGCATATAAAAATATAGATTAACAATTAAAATATGATTTGCTTATCATTTTATATTGAATCATTTGTACTTTATATCGTTTCCCTTGTTGAAACATATCCGTTATAATACAAGGTTTTCTTAAAAATGTCAACGTTTATGCTTTGAAAAACAAAAGCTTAGGAATGCATTCAAGAGCATTTTTAAGTAAGAAACAGTCAATAAACCACGTGAATTACCTTTGTTTTGATGTATTTAACTTATTTGTACGTCAATTCGTTTCAGATGATTTTATTATTCCGGATTCTAAATAGACATAGCTTTAGGCACTCGAGTGGTACAAAAAGAACAATGTTGTATTTGTACCCAAGGAGATGAATCCACCAAATTGCCAAACTGCACAGAGATTCGCCCAAACGAAACTTTCTGGGCTTTGACGAAGGCGAAGCTGAGAAAACACATGAAATCAGCGGACAATGATGAAAAATTTAAGAAAGATTGCCAAAAGTGGTGAAAATTGTAAGAGAAAGCACTGTACAGAAACTTTAAGAGCTGACGGATGGTTTTCCGATCATAAACATGTTTTCTGACTTTTAGTTTGTTCATTTACTCCCACGGAAATGTTAGACAAAGTGAATGTGACGGCAAACGTGATGCTACGTTTAAAACGAAAATATGTAAGAGATACAAGGCTTCACGTTACAATAGCCATGGTTAACAAAGAAGAGAGGAAAAATTAGCACACTCAAACGCAACAGTGGTGCCATCTCAAGCTGTAATGCTTGTAGACACACTCAAAAAAATAGCACAGGAGAAAAGTGTGCTGAGCGGTCCACTCCTTGAGTGCCATAGCTGCCGCTCAACAGCGAAGGATTATGGATCGTTTTTTTACTATTGGACACCTCGTTAACATATGTTTTCATTGCATATGATGTGCCAGATGATGGACAATATAATCATAAGCATAGATCAACCTCAACTGACTGGAAGAAACATGAAATAAATAGTGGTTTAAGATCATCTAAACATGAAATAAATTTTAACTCAATGTTCTTTCTCACATTCTGGCAATGAACCTAGATGTGAGAAGGAGCTGATGAAGAGATTCCTCCGGTACACGCGACCAAGTGCAAAATACGCAAAGACAAATTTTAAGCGAACTTCTTCACCGGGTAGGAAACTGATGGTTTTTTAGATGATGATTTTGAAACTTCAAAATGACAGTTATTAATTGGTCAATAATGATTTATCCAATCATTAACCCAGTAGATAGCGTTTATGTGCGTATCATTAAATGTGAAATAATTTGGAACATTTAGAAGTTTTAGACATATTTCCTTACAACTGATGAAAACAGTCACCCCTGATTAAGCCATTTCCTACCCTTTACGGTTTGAACAAGAATATGGGTGAATGTTTTGAAACATACTACCTTTAAGCTTTGAATGTAGGAACTAACTTCTCTGTGCGTTTTCATAGGAATACAAGTAAAATAAATTATTTTTTTCTTTTTTCGAACTTTAAAAACAACGCTGAAGATAATTTCACATGGCTTTGGGGATAGAAAGAAAACGTTAATGGGAGGATTTTTCAATGTTACGTCAAATGCATTATTTGTCTTGATTTATTGAGTTCTTTGTTGCCTGTTAGATTGAGGAAATTCCACTCTGTTTTGAGCTTATTTAATGCCATACAACCGATCACGTCACCTATGTGATAAGCCCCTACTCTGATGAACTTATTATCCTGTTTCGATAATCTGCAAAATATCAATCAGAAATCACTACAATAAGAATAGAGCAGCTGGAAATTACAATTACAAGGTTGAAATCTTTCTAAAGTGTTATTCAGATAAGGGAGTTGTTATAATGCTGTTATGAAGATATGAATTTACAAAAATGTTATAAACAAGAAAAACATTCATGATCAAGATAGTCTCATCATAAGCCTGTTATATTTCTGCAGTACTATAATAGTTTCCTAAACGATGAGTGTACTCATATAAGTAATCAATTTAATACAATTCGTAATTAAATTTGATCTACGTTCAGGAACGTAAACAAAGATTTCAAGACAAAATTAAGTGCCAGAAACTGAATCAGACGCAGCTTAATGAGAGGTTTGTTTAATGGAATTGATTTTCTCGTCTTTTTTAATTGATTCTTATGTTTCAAAGGCAACTCGTGTCGATCTCAGGGCACCAACATTTTCATGACTTTTTGTCCGTGTTTGGTGCTATACTCGAGGACACCAGAAGTCATGCTGGGCTTATCTGTGTACTATGGTCCGAATGGACAAATTTCACGACAAAAATCGATAACTCGAAAACCATTAACTTTAGACAGATGGTGTCTTCGGGAGATTTGAATTTTAAAATAAGATTTATCTTTTGGTTTGGGTTGTGACTAGGGTAGTCCTTTTATGTTCATAATAAAAATTTCAACTTTTTATTCTTATGGTTTGGAGGATTTTTTGCTTCAACAGAATTGTAGATATTTTAATTTAATGAAACTTTGATGAAAAGATTTTTATTCTGTCTCATCTACGTATCGTTTTATAAAAGTTTTTCTTACTTTCCTTAGGGTGGGACTTGAAAAAACAGTTTTTTTGCTGTAACTTTTTTATTTCAATTTGAATTTGAAAACTCTGTATAGATGACATTTAGGGTATAAAATGACGCACACTTTAAAGATACAAGATAGTTGCTAGTTATTGTATTAAAAAAAGTTGTAGGGGTTGAGGTGTAAAAAAATATACGTTTTTGCAAGATAGTGTGCTGTGCAGGGAAGTCAAAAACATTCTTCCAAATCGGAAATCAGATACAACTACTACGTCATGTGAATAATCATGCTGAATGTGCCTCTACCCAAGGTGAATTTAATACTTCAGGTGGTCTGTTTTCTTCAATTTGTAGGGAAGACGGGTGGAGTAGCGGGGTATCAAATGAGATTTAGCAGTGGAGCGAAAGAGTAAGGAACACTCAATAGTGTATTACGCACATAATGACAGCTGTTAATTGCAATTTTGCCTAAGAGTGAAGAGTTCTAAATGAATGTAAACGGTTTGAGCTAAACGTTTTGTTTGCAAACATTAGCACGTGCACTTCCCCCCCCCCCCCCCCCGAAAATTGGTAAACAAACCGTGCAGCCTGACGCATCAAATCCCATGGCATAGAACACAGGCCTGGCAGTGTGAAACTAATCATCTCCTTTACTCGTTTGTTTTAAAATCGAACTGCGAGTTTGACATCACAGGTACTATTGCATAGGTGTAAAGGAAACAGCTTCAGTCTGCCAGACCAGTATGTTACTTGATATGGATTATATTAGTATGCGTTTAAACATGGCTGAAATTCTCATATACAGTATTGAGACCACCTGAAGTATTAAATTCACCTTGCCTCTACCTTGATTTCATTGGAGCAACGTCCTTAAAGTACGTTGCACTTCTAGAGGAGGTGCTATTTTTTGTAAACTGTTACGATTCGTGCATAAAATTTTTAGTGTTCACTAAATATGGGACAATGCACAGTGGTCCAGAATGCGAATTTAGCTGGAAAGATACATTTTCAGCCTAAGTTTGAGTCTTTCAAAAAGTTGTTTCAAATAACTAGGCGCTTCTTTTGGTGTGAATAAAGGCTAGGGTGGTCCTTATTTCCAGCGAAATCGAAAATCTAACTTTTTATTTGCAGAAATAAAGGCATACATTGTTGAAAAAAGTTGTATAATAAATAGTTTAAAGCAACTTTGTTGGTATAATTTTTTCTCCTTTTGATATGACCAAATTAGAGCATTTTTTCCTACCTAGCTTAGGGTGTCAGTTATTTTGCAGTTTCCAACGGGTTCACATGCTTATGCCTTATGTGTGCGAGCATAATGGGCTTCGTTATGGGCTTCGGAATAATATAAGCGAATGTTGACAGCTGATTGAGAATTCTGTAACAAATCCCACATAAAAAAAACTAGCAGGATCATAAAACACCACTGAAATCAGCCGGGTATTACTGACTGAAGTCAAGGAAGCCCTATATGTAACCTTCAAAGCTTGATGTGCTTTTTTATAATTGAGTTGGTTCTCATCGGTACAATACGCTGTTAATGGCATTTAAATAAAATCTGTGTCACTTGCATCCAATAAAAGTTAAACTTGCCTTGCGTCCAACGACCTCTCAGTGCTTGTCATGAGAGTGAAATTGAAAAAGAGACTTATAAAAGTGAAAACTCTAAACTCATTCCTACAATAATACATGCATATATCAACCACCGCATGACCACCATAATGCAAAGCTAGGTAATTTATGCGCCGTTCTCACCCACTGGCACTAGTAAAGTGGCTTTATGTTGCGCGAATTGGTTTTCAGTGGGCTAAATGTGCCTTCATTTTAATTTTCATTACCACAACAAGACGCATAACAATGCATCTACTGGTAGTTACGCGTGGAAAGAACTATAACGATGATCACTGGTGGGGCTGATCTATTCTTTTGTTCTGATGATCCAACGAGCAACCTCAACGAGAGGAAGGTCTGCCGAGATTTATGATTGGGCAGTACTAAATTTTGGGAGTTGCGGAAAGAGAAATCGTATCTAAGTATGCTATTGTTTTGATTCACTTCCGCATTGACCCAGCAAGAATATTTATCCCAAGCACCCAACGTTTTTTCTGAACTCGTGAAAACTTGTCAAATGTTTCAATTGACTTCAGATAGTGAAGTTATTTTGCATGGTGTTTGGCTAGAGTTTTTTAATTTTGATCGTATTTTTTTCCTCATTAGTTATTTTCACTACGGTAGCAGTGCTTCTCAAGACATAAAAAAAGTTCACACAATGTTGAAAACAACAAATTCAGTGGGTCATAAATTGCTTACCAATTTAAGCATCCTACTTAGAGAATGCATGTTAATGAACTTCGTTTAATTATATTGAACATTTTAGACTACTTCCTATAGACTTAATTATTTGTTTTGTAAAAATGATTAGAGAAATTTTCATAGACTGGGTGTTGTGTTTGGATAGCCTAGAGTTCTTCAAGAAGGATCTTCATGAAGCTTTATCGTGTTCTCTCTGTATGCCGCTAGATTGTATCTCGAAAGTTTAAGTTATCTGGTCAGCAATAATTTTGTATCACATTCTAATTTTAAATATGTCCAAAAAGCCCTCTGTTATGTTGGTTGATAGTGTGGATATCAGGCAAAATAAAGTGCCCACCACAACATTTTTTTTAATTTCTCTTATTTATTTAGTTCAAATTAAAATAAACACACTGTATCCGTTCTTAAAGTTTTACATAATAAGAAAAAGAGTTTGAAAAAGATTGGTCAACTAGGTAATTTTCTACAGCATTTTTTCCGTGATGCGATTCGATAAATTTCGTACATTGCATAAATGGAGTCTAATGATTGCGTTTTGCGAGATGACAAGCAATAACAATGTTTCTTACATTTTATAAATCATGCGTTTTGTGTACGAAAACTATATGTTTACATAAAGAGCGCAAGCGAGTTTACGTAAGAATATTTTGAGTGTAGCGTGAACATAAATTGAAAATTTTGATTGAAATAAGCCCCATTCTTAGTGTAAGAATTTTCCAGCAATTTATCATTTGCTAAGAGCACAGCAAAACAAAGTTTCGAATCAATTTGGTAAAAATGTCACTATTTTGGAAATTTACATCAACGCTAATACTAGGCAAGGAGTGAGCAAATGCAGCTAGTCCATTCACATGCGAGAGCTGCTAAAACTGATGAGAACTTTTAGTAGCTTGTGGGAAAAACAGATTTTTAAATTTAATTTATTCAATAACCTTCCTTCATGCAGCAGAGCAGATCAGATGCGCCACAATTGTAAATTTGGCAAAGCACATTTAATTCGTTTCCCATATAAATAAAGGGCGTTGAGGTTATTTGCCTTTTTGAACGATTCTTCTTCTAAACGATGATCTCAGTCATTGTCAATTTCCAAAATACCTACAGGCTCCGGCAGCGCATACTGTGATGAATTGGAGTCTTTGACATTCAAATTATGCAAACAACATTGTTTTAAATTAAAAACGGTTTCAGGTTAGCTTTTCCTTTCGTACTTTTATTTTCAAAGTCAATGTACGTACTGCAGCACAATAGAATTTTCACTCTTCCACCCACCCAGTAAGAGTTTGCGAATCGACTGATGGAGACAAAGCCTGAATAAACTCGTTAGTTTCGGCGACATGTGAATGAACAGAACTAAACCGAGGAGAATATTCTTCACCTACGGTATTGGATATGAAAAATTGCCACTACCGGTGATTGTTCCGAATTGTTCGTGTTTTGGAATGCGTATAACATTTGCTAGTACAACCATTCACAATTATCGACGGTTCGATGAGTAGTGTTGAACTCAGAGGCGTTTGCGAGCAACCGACGACAAATTGTTCTCGTCTAACTTAGCATATAATTAGAATCCAGGTCGTTTTTGAACTTGCACTGGCGCGTAGCACGCAACTCGCATATAGGTAGTAAGTGTATGGATGAACAGCATAAATGTGGTGCAGTAACCGACCGGCCTTTGCCACCACGGACGTATCAAAAGAGATACTTTTTTATCTGGTTCTGAATTGATTATCATTATTGCTATTTGTGCCCAGCTTCCAGTGGTACAAAGCTGAATGATGCTACTAGTTGAACAGACGATCAGAACGTGTTGGCTGTTTATGCAATAATAATAGACCATTGCTCGGTCATAACAGGTAAAGCTAAGTTGAAGCTAGTTCAATTCCTAGCCAAACCATAAATATAGCTTACAGAAGGAATCCATATCTTCCAACTTATTATTAGTCAAACAGCTCCAGAATTTTACTGAGAAAAGTTGTAATCTAGCAATTTGCTAGATTCACTTAAATTCGGAATAACTAATAGAGAATAGAGCAATGACTTTTCCAGTCATTTGACGCTATTTCTTGTATTGAGTTTATTCTCTCAAAGAAAATCGTGAATTAGATTGAGGGAGAATTTTCCGAATCGGCACTAATCGTCACTGATCTTCTAACACTGATTGACACAATTATCTATCTATATAATAAAAATGAGTTGGGGTTTCCTTTGTCACGATTTAACTCGCGAGCGGAAAACCCGATCGGCGTGAAATTTTGCATGCAGAGATTTTTGGGGCCGGAGAATAATCTTATGATAGTTTGAGACCCCTCCCTCCACTGGAAAGGGGGGCTCCCATACAAATGAAACACAAATTTCTACACAACTCGACAACTAATCAAGCAAAAGTAACCAAATTTAGCATGTGTGAGTTTTTGAAGGCAAAAAAGGTAGCTTGAGAACCCTCCCCGTCATAAAAGGGGGGGCTCCCATACAAATAAAACACAATATTCTGCATAACTCGGGAACTAATCAAGCAAACGGAACGAAATTTAGCATGTGGTGTTTTTTTAAGACCAAACATGTTTCTTTGTTGGTTTGAGACCCCTTCCCATCCTCAAGGGGGGGGGGGGGGGGGGCTCCGATACAAATGAAATACACTATTCTGCATGACGCGAGCACTAATCAAGCAAATGGAACCAAATTTAGAATATGGTGGTTTTTGAATACAAAAAATTGTTCTATGTTGATTTGAGACCCCTCCCCTTTCTGAAAGGGGGGGAACCTATTCAAATAAAACGCAAATCCTTGCATAACTCGAGAACTAATAAGAGAAATGGAACCAAATTTCGCATGTGGAAGTTTTTGAAGGAGGGAAATGTTTCTATGGTGATTTAAGACTCTTCCGTCATATGATGAGGAAGGGGGGAGGGGGTGCTCTCAAACAAATGGAACCCAAATTTCTGCATAACTCGAGAAATAATCATGCAAATGGAACCAAATTTGGAATGGACGAGTTTTTTAAGGCATTACGTGTTTTTATGGTGGTTCAAAGTCCCTCCTCCCTCTAAAAAGGGGGGCTCTCATACTAATGAAACAAATTTCAACCTAACATGACACTATACCTACTGCTTTGCAAATTTGTATTCAGTGGTTTTTGGGTCCGGGAAAGCATCGTATGATAGTTCGAGAGCCCTCCCGCTTCTAGAAAGGGTGCGATCCCATGCAAATGAAAAACAAATTCCTGCATAACTCGAGAACTAATCAAGCAAATGGAACCAAAATTGGTATGGGTGGGGTTTTGAAGGCAAAAAATGTTTTTGTGGTAATTTAAGACCTCTCCTCACTCTGAATAGGGGGGCTACCATACATACGAAACACAAAATTAAACCAAACATGAGAACTATCCCTACCGCTATGCAAATCTGCATGCAGGGGTTTTTGGGTGCGGGAGAGGATCTTATTATAGTTCGACACCCCTCACGCCTTTAGAAAGGGTGGCTCCCATGCAAATGAAAAACTATTTTCTGCATAACTCAAGAACTAATCAAACAAATGGAACCAAATTTATCATGTGTGAGGCAAGAAAGGTTTCTATGATGGTCACCCTGAAAGGGGGGACTCTATACAAATGAAATACAATAATCTGTATAATTCGAGAACTAATCAAGCAAATTGAACCAAATCTGGCATGTGGAGGTTTTTGTAGATGAATACTGTTTCAATGCTAATTTGAGACCCCTCCCTTTTCTGAGGGGGGGGGGCTCCCATACAAATGAAACACAAATTTATGCATAACTCGAGAACTAATCAAGAAAATGGAACCAAATTTGGCATATGGAGGGTTTTGAAGGAGAGAAATGTTTCTATGATGATTTGTGACCCCTCCGCCTTCTAAAAGTGGAGGGAGGAATCTCCCATATGAATGAAACACAAATTTTTGCATAACTCGAGAACTAATCCAGCAAATGGAACCAAATTTGGCATATGGAGGTTTTTGAAGGAGAGACATATTCCTATGGTGGTTTAAGGCCACTCTGTCCTCTTAATGAGAGGGGTCCCATACAAATGAAACGAAATTTTCTGCATAACTCGAGAACTATTCAAGTAAATGAAACCACATTGGAAACAGGATTTTTATTTATATTAAAATGGATTTCTGTCTGACTGTCTGTCTGGGGCTGGGGAAGGTTCTTATGATTGTTTGAGACCGCTTCCGCCTTCCGGTTCGCATACAAATGAAACACAAATTTCTGCATAGCTTGAGAACTAATCAAGCTAATGGAATCAAAAATGGTATGCGGGGTTTGTTGAATGCAAGAAATGTTTCTATGGTGAATTCAAACACAAATTTCAACAAATCCTGAGAATTATACAGGTAACTAAGCCACAAACTGTGTATTGTCTGGGTAAGAAGAATGTTCTAATAGAAGTTTGAACTCCTTATTACTCGAAAAAAAACTCATTAAAAAAAAGCGTCAGTTCTATGTAATGTTCATTCATTTAGTTGCAGGCGTACACACTCAGAAAATTTTACAGTATTCGGTAACTTTTTACCGAACTTTCAACAGCTGAACTGTTCGGTAATCCGATTTAACGGACTTCGGTCAAATTTGACAAGTTCCGGTAATTTTTGTACCGGAATACTGTAAAATTTCACCGAAATCCGGTAAATCGGATTACCGAACGTTCAGCTGTTGAAAGTTCGGTAAAAAATTACCGAATACTGTAAAATCTTCTAAGTGTGTAGCAACGCTCGCACCGGGATCAGCTAGTATATAAATAAAAATGAGTTAGGGTTTCCTTTGTCACGATTTAACTCGCGAGCGGAAGGACCGTTTGGCATGAAAATTTGTATGCAGTGGCTTTTGAGGCCGGGAAATATTTTTAAGATATTAAGAGACCCCTCCCTCTTCTGAAAAGGGGGGCTCTCATACAAATGAAACACATTTTTCTGCATAACTCGAGAACTGATCAAGCAAAGAAACCCAAATTTAGCATGTGGAAGTTTTTGGAAGCAATAAATGTTCCTATGATAGTTTGAGACCCCTCCCTTCTCGAGAAAGGGAGGCTCCCATACAAATGAAACAGAAGTTTCTGCATATATCTAGAACTAATGAAGCAAGTGGAATCAAATTTGGCATGTGGGGTTTTCTGGTGGCGAAAAATGTTTCTATGGTAGTTTGAGACCCCTCCCCTCTCCTAGAAGTGGTGCTGTCATACAAATGAAACTGAAATTTCTTAATAACTCTAGATCTAATACACAAATGGAAATTTGGCTTGCGGGGATTTTAAAGGCAATAAATGTTTCTACGGTAGTTCGAGACCCCTTCTCCCTCTCTGGTAGGGGGGGGGGGCTCCCATACAAATGAAACACAAGTTTCTGCATAACTCTAGAACTAATCAAGTAAATGGAACCAAATTTGACAGGTAGAGGTTTTTGAAGGCAAGAAATTTTTCTAAAGTAACTCGAGACCCCTCCGCCCTCTGTAAGAGGGGGGGGGCTCTCATACTAATAAAATACAAATTTGTGCATAACTCGAGAACTAATCAAGCATATGGAACCAAATTTGGCATGCGGAGGTTTTTGGAGGAGAGAAATGTTTCTATAGAAGTTTTAAACTCCTCCGCCATCTGGAAGGGGGGGAGGGGGGTTTCCATACAACCACAACACAAATTTCGGCCTAACTCGAGAACTAACCAAGTAAATGGAACCAAATTTGGCATATGGAGGTTTTCGAAGGCAAGAAATGTTTCTATTGTGGTTTGAGACTCCTCCGCTTACTGAAAGAGGGGTCTCTCATACAAATGAAACACGAATTTCTGCATAACTCGAGAACAAATCAAGCAAATGGAACCAAATTTGGCATGTCGAGGTTTTTGAAGGAAATAAATGTTTCTAAGGTGGTTTGAGACCCCTCCGCCTTCTGGAAGGGGAGACTCCCATAAAAATGAAACAAAATTTTTAACATAACTCGAGAGCCAATGAAGCAAATGAAACCAAATTTAGCATGTTGAGGTTTTTTGGAAGCAAAACATGATTCTATGGCACTTCACCACCCCTCCCCACTTTAAATGGGGGGCTCCCATACAAATAAAAAGCAAATTTCTGCATAACTCGAGAACTAATCAAGCAAATGAAACCTTTTAAGCATATGGGGGTTTTTGGAGGCTAGATTTCTATATACATAAAAATGAGTTTCTGTCTGTCTGTCTGTCTGTCTGTCTGTCAGACCCTTATAGACTCGAGAAGTTCTGAACCGACCAACGTGAAAATTTATATGAAGGGGTTTTTGGGGCTGGAGAAGGTTTTTATGATTGTTTGAGACCCCTTCTCTCTCAGGAAGGGGTGCTCTCATACAAATGAGACACGCATTTCTGCATAACCCGAGAACTAATCAAGCAAATCGAATCAAATTTGACATGTGGGGGGTTTTGAAGGCAAGAATGTTTCTATGGCAGTTCAAGACCCCTCCCCTTTCTGAATGGGGGGGGGGCTTCAAACAAATGAAACTCAAATTTTTATTGTAATCGATGAGCCCAGTGCGATGGTTCGAAAACTAATCAAGCAAATGGAACCAAATTTGGAATGTGGGGGGTTTTGAAGGCAATTGATTGTACCACCCCCCTCTGGAAGGGAGGGCTCCCATGCAAATTAAACACAAATTTCTACCAAAAATGATAATTATCCAGGTTACTTAAACACAAAACCTGTGTTTCTCGGATAAGAAGCATGTTTTGATAGAAGTTTGAACCCCTGCTTATTCAAGAAAAAAAAATCCATCTTGAAAAAAAAAACGTGCCAGTTATATTAAATTTTTCTTCATTTATTTGCAAGCGTAGCAGCGCACGCACCGGGTTCAGCTAGTTTTTAATAAAAGTATTGAAGCAAACAGTGAAAATGTCAAGTTTATATTTCCCCGTCATAAAACCAGGGGTAAAAAAAAAGAATAGATTTCACATATATTTAAACTCCCCGATGACAAATATTGAACAATTGAGGTTTTATTATTTGTTTTAAGTAACTGGTCTAACGTTTATTCTAACCTTACCTGTAGATTGTAGTGTACATGATAACGGTTAGTGAAGTGCTTGGTTTGTTGCCAGTTTGAACGACATTGAAATTACTGATCATGCCATGGCTAACCCATTAATTTAAAATAAAGAACCACCATAGCGCAAAACGCTAAAAATTAAGTTAAAATGCTATGTAATTTACTGCAACTTTTCCGAAATTTTACCTGGAAGTGAGATGAAAATTTCTCCTTTTTTCATAAGTTGATAAATAAAATTGGTGTCTTTGGCTAAATTGAAAACACTTTGGTTCAATCTAGCGACATCATTGATTTAAGAACACCTTAAATTTTTTACTGATTAGATTTTTGAAACCGAGGCAATAGTGACACTTAAGAGGCAAAAACATGGATGTTAATCACAACGCTGGGGTTTTAATTATACTTTTTTTTTACAAAAAATGATTAAACCTTCACGAGAACTGAAAAACAGCATCATGATGTGTTCAGCGAAATAATTTGTTCAATATTTTTTTTCCTAGCGTATAGCAATATTGTAATACAGTTTCAAGTATCCCAAAAACACCAATTATCTACCTGTTAATAATCGAAACAACTTTGCTAAACAGAATATAGCATTAATTTTCAATTTCTTAATAATCCAGGTGAAGTTAATCTCCATTCAAACCATTCAAAATCAATTATGTTGGTCATGTTCTTCTTTCAAATATGCAGAATTTTTTTTTGGCGTTGTCTTAAGAATCCTCATTATTATTTTATCTGGTTTATTAAAAAAACTACATGACATTTTCCTCACAACTCCAAACTCCTAACAATAGTGGCTACGAATTCAAAAAAAAACATTGTAGACATCTCTTTCAAATTTCATTGAAGCATTTAAGAAATGCTTTCCATCTATCTATTCCTTCTATCTACCCTCAGAATTTTTATACGAAAATTCAAAGAAACTGTCTTCATAAATTGTCCAGCTTAGAAATTATTTGGACTTCCTTTCAATCTTGTTGGAATTTCTACTCAGTATTGTACTTCTACGTTACTTTTGTTTCGTGGAATTTGGAGCTCTGAAGAGCTACGTGAAAAATTACTTGTTTTACCATATTCCAAGACATATTCATTACATAAATATACCACAGTGGTGCTCTTATAATCACAGATATTCTTTTTTTCTATTTTTATTGATAACAATATTAAACTGTTTACATAGTTTGAGACAACTGATCAACAATGGTAAATTCTTTGTTTTTCTTGAACATTTTGGGAGATGAAATAATTGTTAAATTTTCTAACCTATAATAATTAGGATATTGGTAAGACCTTTTCACCGGATACCTCGCCTTATTTTGGACCAAGTAATTAATTTGATAGTTATTGATAAGAATTTGATATCATTCAAAATATGCACCGAAGTACCTAAATATGTTTAGAGTTAATTATAATATTTTCACTATCTTTTGGCCTACAGATAATCCCAAATAACACAATTTGTTATGTGAAGATCCAAAGTTGTTTAAGATATGGTCTCATGTATATGGTATTTTTCTAGTATACATAACTTTTTTTTTGTCTCGTATGCGATCAATTTTTAAATAAAATTCTAGGACTGAAGAGGCTTTCCATAATATGCTTTTAACATGATTATGTTTTATATAAGTAGTTTATAACACCACGAAAACAAATCGGTTATAATCAAGTAATAACAAGGTATAAATAACTGCAAAAACGCATTAACATTACCTTCTAGTTTAAGAAATGTCGAACTAGAATTGTTTTGTGAAATTTTCTAAGATTTTATATGACAAACAATGTTTTTATTTCATCCCTAATACCCTTGTACAACAACAATTCTAGACTGATCACTGGTGTTACTTTGATTTTGTTTTTAAAAATTCTGTGTTGAGTGTAACAAAAACAGCTGATGTTGCCTAAAATCACCGTTTGAAGGCTGTATTAATAACCTAGCTGATGAGACGAAGTAAAAAGACCCTGCGCTCGACATTACATCCATATTCCTCGCAAGTTTCTGCCTTTGTAACATAAGTTGCGTTACTGTTATACCAAGCAGGAACGAAAAACTTGATAACTGGCCTTGGTATTTAGGAACGCTGCATAAGAGGTAAAATACCTGAGGATAATACCATAAAAATGTTCCCACAATGTTATGTGAATACCAAATTGAGGTAAGACAATATCAAAGGAGTACCTATCAGGTATTCCCAGATATCCCAAATAACAAGTTTTGTTATTCAAGAGATATTTTGCTTGCCATTCTTAGGTATTTTACCTCTTATGCTGTGCTCTTAAATACCCAGGCTAGTTATTAAGATCAAAATTAAGTATTCATATGTAATTTTCTCATGCTCGGGTAGTGATACATATTATCGAATGCCTTCTTAAACTGATATAACCAAGTGTTAAACAACTTGAATATCGCGTATTGTTTAAATAATTTAAGAGTTTTAATAAAAAGAGTAAACGATCGTTGAATATTAATACAAACGTGATCTATAAGAGGGCTAGATATGGTTTCTTACAGAGATTTCCAGCCAGGACTTTTTCCAGCTGATCCATCTCTTAATGAGATATAAAGAAAGGCTTTCCATATTCGTTATTAAATTTAAGAGTTCCATATTTCACAACATTTTGCATTCTTAGAACTATCTTGAAACAATAACGGTTGAAAATTCTACTGGTATTGTAGATGCATCAACATAAAAAAGTCTTAAAATTGATTGAAATTTTACGTCAAATATACTAAACCTGTATACCAAAATACAAGATGGTTAATTCTAACAGCCAGTTTAGTTGTAAACCGCATGTTAGTTGATCCTCTGTACAAATTTCAGCAATTGGTATTGATGACAATTTATAGGTGCTTAGAATGTTTTGGGATTTATAGGTATTTCCCGGCTTTCAAAATGTGTTTTTCAAGACTGGAGCCATGCAAATAACAGCAACAACGTGCAAAGAAAAGCTGACTTTTAAGACGCTTTTTTTCATTGAGTTTTGACTTAGTTTTGTGCTCAGAACTATCCTAAAATAGGATTTTATGCAGTTTTTGTTCTACAAACTTTTCATTTGTCCACTAAAGAAATAAACAAAAACAAAAAAACAGTTTGTTTTAGACATTCACAAAATATACCGGACGTAGACGTTCACGATGAACAACTCATGTTTTTACAAGAAAAAATGAATTTTATACGATACTCATGTATTTTTTTAAGTATTTATAACAAATTTTTGGCTCGAATATAAATAAAGCATCGTTTATGTCTAAAGTCTAAAGTTTAAGTGCTAAAGATGGATTGCATATTGCATATACTTTTTACACGATGATGTCTAAGTGTTTATAGCGTCATAATAACAAAAAAATTATAATCAAGTTATTGAAAAGTAAAAACAATTACTGGAATTCATCAACGTTACAAGTCAATTCAAGAAGTTTGCATTTTTTTTTATCTTTTGAGTGACGCATTAATGAGCAAAAGTAAAACAGAAACTTGCACCATTTATTGCCTCGCATAAGAAATTTTGCTACTAGATCTGAGAATTAATCATCATTAGAATTATAATAATTATTTAATAATAGATTATTCCAATTACAAAGGTTAAGACTGTGTATACAGAGAATTCATAAACAAAACATATTTTCAAATTCACTCTTACATCTGGTGGTTTGATATTTCTCAAATTAGGGAAGGTCCATTAATTATGTCACGCAGTAAGGGGAGAGGGGGGGTCTAGGAAAACGTGACGATCCATACAAAAAAAATTGAAGGTCCATACAAAAAACGTAACAAGGGTGGGGGGGTTATAAAAAGCCCCTTTTTGTGTGACGTAATTAATGGACGTTCCCTTAGCTTGTTATGTTCAAGTGTTTCTGCAATGGTTTTTACTTTGCAATAAGTTATTATAACCTATTTGTTAGTATTGTGCTATAAACTACCAAGATGAGGTATCATCATGTTAAAAGCATGCAATTCAAGCATCTTTGCATAACAAGTTACTTGAATACAACCAGATGTATAGCAATGAGGTTCGACTTATAACTCGTTGAATGAATCAAACAATCGGGAAGAGCAGCGATCAGTTCAACAAAACAAAGTAGCATGGATTTTAAGGGGCAACCGATGACCATTGCCCTGACGAATGAAAAGAGGTTGAATTTATATCACTGATACAAAGTGTATTTGATCAAGTTATATTAAATGAAAATGAATCGAAAGGTTGTTAGTCCAAATCATGTCGTATTGAATCGATTTACTTTTTGTTATTGTCAACCAGTCAAATTAAAAGTGTGATTTATGATGCGATATTTAAACAAAAGATGCGATATTTTTAGATGATTCCGCAGCATATATCAAGTTTTTTTGTATTTCCAAATTACACTTCTCCACCACATCTGTGAAAATTTCGATAAATGTATTAATAAAAACCTGTAGGAAATCAGCACACATTAATTAAAATAAACATAGCTTTAAAGCATAACATTTGCACAGATTTGTTTTATCATTGATAAGCAGGAGCTTAACATGATAATTGTTCAACATTATTAAACAATACAAACTTCGATGTTAGATGACACACGAAATATAATAACGTCTAAAATATAGGGTAATGAGATGTAATGTTAGCATAGCTCCTTCATTTGGCTTATGTACTATATATGTCATTAATTTAGCGATAATCAACAAAATTATGTTGCTATCAAGATGCCCGATTTTATTCAAAGCAATTTAGACATTATTAATTATTTTACTGTTGTTCACATCCTTGAAGTTTTCGATTTTCTTAACTTTTAAGACAACATGATTTCACTGGTTAAGCTGAACAGATTATCTTTGATCTTCGAATGATCAAAATTTGGCTAAATTGAACCGATAAACCAAATATTGCAACCTAAATGTACAGAAAATAGTCACACGTTATAAAATAACTGTTCACATAGTTCGTCGGCCCAAAGTTAAGGACATTTTTTTTCATTGTACCCAACTATGGCCAGTTGTCTGGCTAACTTAGTAAAAAAGTTGTTCTTGGTAAAATTTTCAAAGGAAATGTATGAGTTTTGGTTGTATATTTCCAAATGACTCATCTAAATACAAACCAAACGAACTAACCCTGTGCAGAGGTAATTCTTATGTTTTCATTGTCGAACGATCAATAAATCATATGTGACAATCTCTTTGTGTTTCAAAGCAGTTTTAGCTTCATTTGTTTTGTGAAGTTTTATTTTGGGAAATACGAATATAGAAAAAAGAAGTGGTGGGTGGTGATAAATCTGACAGCTCCCATGTTAAAGTATAGGACGAACATTTTAAAATGCTTCTAATAAATTCAAATAAATTTTGAATTAAAAGCGGTTTGTTGTGTGATGGAAGAAAAATACCCATATTTAAAAAACTATCCCATGCTGCTTTTAAATTCATTGGTCATGATTTTGTTGATTATTATTGCTGACCAAATGACATATTTGCTAAATAGGCCGAATGAAGGAGCTAGGCTAACATTACATCCCGTTATCCTACAACTGCTCGAAACTACTACTCGAAAAACATGTTACAGTTCTGTAGACTGAACAATGTAATCAATGTCTCTTGTTTATATGTGAGCAAAAAAAAATATAGCCTACTAAGTTTATCGTGTAAATCCGCCAAACCAAAAACAATTATATTAAAATTAAAATAAAAGGTCTGATTTTTATTTCTGAATGCAAAATATCTGAATAAAACGAATTTATTTGTATACAAAAAGAGCAGATAACATATTCATGCCATGCATCCCACTACATTACGTTAAAGCTAATTTTCTTACCTTTGCATTATCTAATATAATGTGATTTACTTTTTGCACATCCAGGTGAAAACAACTCACTCCCACAGTATGTTCAGCCACGAAGATTGCCGCTAGAAAAGCAGCAAAGTAAAACATTTTCACACTACCATCCCATGCGGAGCCAGTTCGCCGCAGTAGATGTTGCTGAAACGAACGATATCGACGCAGCATTTTTCGTTGCACATATCTTCAATCTGGTATTTCGGAACTCGGCTTTTTCCGGTACTGCATGCACATATAGAAACGGTTAAACTCGTTGTAAAATTCCCATTTTGTCACTTCTATGTTAGGTACACTATATCGTTATCTATCGGCGAGCATTAATCAAAATCACTGCACCATTACGACGATCACATTTTCTATAGGAAAAATGGCAGGCAACCAATATAAACAATTGTGGCGTGCGGATGCGTTAAGTACAATTGGTTTGGAACTTATACCGCATTTTTTGCCGAATTTTTAATCGATACGATACGCAAGCCAGCAAATATTTATTTTTCCACTATCTTTCAACTCATTAAGCTAAATCAGCTCCACTCAAGTCCACTCATCAAAATTTTTCAGCTATCATTTATCCAATTGAGCTGATTTTGATTACCCATATACTTCTGACAACTATCAATCTATTGAATAGTGGTTAGAAGTTTATAGTTGACGATAATCAGCTCAACTGGATGAATGATAGCGGACAATTTTTGATGAGTCCTTAATCCTTAATCACTGAACAGCTAACCACTTTTTAGCACCACATCCGAACTATTGTAGAAAAAGCAATTCATTACCATCCTCAAAATGGATGTGGCAAATCTAATCTACTTTCAGAAGAACATTCACTGTCTTAAGATTGATCAAAACTCATAAAGAGCTGTTAAGTGAGTCGTGAATTTTCTGCTAACTTTTTTATAGGATTTTGGTTATCTTTTGTCAATATGCATCAATGCGGAGCATGATTACTAGACACTGAAGATGAAATCTACAAGTAGAAGACAAAATGCAAAGGATACGGAATTACAACTGTTCACCTTCTCAAAAACTCTTTGTAACATTTACTGTTCAAATCCAACATTTTTCAGTTTCTGATGATCATAAGTACATCTTATATTAGACGTGGATGAAGTGCTTTATCTTAGATGAGATGTTTCTTTTATTTATTTCTGTGTAAATTGAAATAGTCTCAAGAATGCCACACCATAAAGGATGAAATGTTTTTCACCAGTTCACTGATATAATACTTGACAAAAAATGTTCATATTCGATGATCACATGAACAGCAATAACTATTGTTTAGGTTCACTAGAGCCAAACACGATGAGCGCTTCACCGTCGAGCCACATGGTTGTGGTCGGAGCTAAACTGGAAAAGCGTTTGAACACCTCGGCGGTTAGTGTTTAACTGAAATAAACGCTGGAAAAATAATTCTGCATGTGCTCAGCCTACTATGAGTAGGACTAGCAGAGGCAGGGGTGGGATGGCACTGATGATGTTGTAGTCAACCAGAGCAAGAGAAAAACCTTCGTCAATGATGCTAGCTTTGGAAGCATGCAATTCGGCCTGGCGCGACAACTGTAGAGCAGTTCTGTGTGAACTAATATAATCGTCAAATGACAATTGTGAATAAGCATTTCTGTTGAGGTCCGTAGCTCATAGGCCAACCGGAGCTTGAATGTTCAGCCGGCTAGATGCGTTTTTGAATGCAACTGGGTGCGCAGATGGATGCACTCCATCTACCTGATATACAAAATAAGACTAATTTAATTAGGGGAGCACACGCTGGGGTTGGATCATTAAAGTATCATCATGTGACGTAATAATTCGCCTGGTTCGCTATTTGGATATTCAAATCGTTTCAAATTGCTAAATCTACAAGGAACATCCACATCTGCTGAACTTTTGACGTCTTTCCTGCTTAGATTTACCAATATTATTAAACATCCTTGCAATCGAATGATGTTTCTATTTATGATTTTTCAGCATCGAAAAGGTTTTTTGAATGCATTCACAAATTTTACAAAAAAAAAACATGAAAGGACTTTTGCGCCCGGTTTTCAACTTATGTGGAACTTGAAAGTGGAGTTTAGGCTCATCAACATATCTTTGAATAAACCCATCAATTCAGCGCCAACATTTCATTAGGGTGAATCTGCTTTTGTAAACAAACACTTTGTCTTCTAATTTATCGGAAGTTGAATACAATTCCTTCAAATTTAATATATCAGTGGATCTTCCTCAAAGAGTGCTTAGTTTGTATTTGTGACCTTTTGTTCAAGAGAAAATGACTACGAAAGCCAGTGTTTACAAAAGCAGATTCGCCCTAATCTAATGTTGGCGCTGAATTATCCTTTGGTATTAAGAACATTCAAATCGCAAAGAAGTATTGCCATTTGAACAACGATGTAATATGCCGTTTCCTGTTCAGCTCTTCCATTTTTTTTTTTTGCTTAATTTTGTTCGATCATAAACCTTTAAAACCCAGTTCGCACTGTAACCTATATTACGTAGTATATTGATTCTTGATATCAGCATCTATACATCTAGTTTTCATTGGAAATAATGTCCATGGATTTTATATAAAGACTAGCTGAACCCGGTGCGTGCGCTGTTACGATTGCAACTAAATGAAGGAAAATTCAATGTAACTGGCACTTTAATGGTATTTTTTCGGAATGAGTTTTTTTTCTTGAATAAGCAGGGTTCAAACTTCTATCAAAACATGCTTCTTACCTGAGAAATACACGTTTTGTGTTTAAGTATCCTGGATAATTCTCATTTTTAGTAGAAATTTGTGTTTAATTTGTATGGGAGCCCTCCATTCTCAAACCAACATACAATGATTGCCTTCTAAACCCCCCACATGCCAAATTTGGTTCCATTTGCTTGATTAGTTCTCGAACCATCACACGGGTCTCTTCGATTATAATAAAAATTTGAGTTTCATTTGTTTGAACCCCCCGCCCTTTCAAAAAGGGGAGGGGTCTTGAGCCACCATAGAAATATTCTTGCCTTCAAAACCCCCCACATACAAAATTTGATTCGAATTGCTTGATTAGTTCTCGAGTTATGAAGAAATTTGTGTCTCATATGTATCAGAGCCCCCCTTCCTGAGAGAGTAAGGGTCTCAAACAATCATAAGAACCTTCCTCAGCCCCAAAAACTCCTTCATATAAATTTTAAAGTTGGTCGGTTCAAAAATGTCCGAGTCTATAAGGATCTGACAGACAGACAGACAGACAGAAATTCATTTTTATGTATATAGAAATCTACCCTCCAAAAACCTCCACATGCTAAATTTGGTTCCATTTGCTTGATTTGTTCTCGAGTTATGCTGAAATTCGTGTTTTATTTGTATAAGAAACCCCTCTTTCAGTGAGCGGAGGAGTTTCAAACCACAATAGAAACATTTCTTGCCTTCAAAAACCTCCACATGCCAAATTTGGTTCCATTAACTTAATAAGTTATCGAGTTATTTAGAAATTTGTATTTCATCTGTATATGAGCCCTCCTTTCAGAGAAGGGAGGGGCTCGAGTCACATTAGAAATATTTCTTGCCTTCGAAAACCTCCACATGCCAAATTTGGTTCCATTAACCTGATAAGTTCTCGAGTTATTCAGAAATTTGTTTTTCATTTGTATGGAAACCCCCCTCCTGCCCCCTTGCAGATGGTGGAGGAGTCTCAAACTTCCATAGAAACATTTCTCTCCTCCAAAAACCTCCACATGCCAAATTGGGTTCCATATGCTTGATTAGTTCTCGAGTTATGCACAAATTTGTGTTTCATTTGTATGAGAGCCCCCCTCTTACAGAGGGCGGAGAGGTCTCGATTTACCGTAGAAACATTTCTTGCCTTCAAAAACATCTACCTGCCAAATTTGGCTCCATTTACTTGATTAGCTCTCGAACTATGTAGAAGCTTTTGTTTCATTTGTATGGGAGCACCGCCCTCCAACTTAAAAGAGAGAGAAGAGGGGTCTCGAACTATCGTAGAAAGATTTAATGCCTTTAAAATCCCCGCATGCCAAATTTGGTTCCATTTGCTTTATTAGATCTAGAGTTATGAAGAAATTACAGTTTCATTTGTATGACAGCACCCCTTCTAGGAGAGGGGAGGGGTCTTAAACCACCATAAAAACATTTTTCTCGTCCACAAAACCCCACATGCCAAATTTGGTTCCATTTGCTTCATTAGCTCTTGAGATATGCAGAAACTTCTGTTTCATTTGTACGAGAGCCTCCCTTTCTAGAGAGGGGAGGGGTCTCTGACTACCATAGAAACATTGCTTGCCTCCAAAAACTTCGGCATGCTAAATTTGGGTTCCATTGCTTGATCAGTTCTCGAGTTATGCAGAAATGTGTACTTCACTTGTATAGGAACCCCCCTTTCCAGAGAAGGGAGGTGTTTCAAACCATCATAAGAACCTTCCGGTGTCCAAGACAAATCCAACAAAGCAAAAATATTGCCAAACGGTCCTTCCGCTCACGAGTTAAATCGTGACAAAGGAAAGCCCAACTCATTTTTATTTATATAGATATTCTATATCACGTAATATCGTTTGCATTTAAAAATGGACTTTTTTCGGATGGTGATAAAAAAAGAGCTAAGACAGATAATTGCTTTTGATAAATTTCCCATGGAAGGTAATTCTTGAGGCTAACTTGCAAAAAAATTCGACGCCCTTGCGAGCGGCCTTCCGGCAATCAATCGGAACATTCGCCATGGCGGACGAAAACATGCATTTTATTTATCAATTCCTCCTCAGTTTTTACGACAAAATGTTGGAGTAGATCTTACGCTTCAGGTTGGCCCAGAAATTCTCGATGAGACGCAGCTGGGAGACGTTGGGCGGGTTCGTTGACTTGGGTACCACATCGATATTCAGCCCCTCCATCTCCTCCAACGATCAATTCGAGTAGTGGATCGGCGCCAGATCCGGCCAGAACACCGCGTCTTCGCCCTTATGGTATTTCTTGATGAACGACGCAACTTCCGGCAGGCATTTCGTACTATAAAATTCTCCGTTTACAGCCAGTCCGAAACGAAAGAAGAGCAGCTTTGACATCCCCTTCTCACTGATTGTCAGCCACAGCAGCACCTTCTTGAGGAACTTGGTGTGTGGAAAGAACTTCACCTCGGAGCTCACTTCCTTCGTGGGGGAAGTAAAATACGAAGTCGTTGCCATTCACTTACGGAATAATCGAGCGGGATATTTTTCCGAAAGTAAAAGTAACAGCTCCCATTAGTTTGCGTGGAAACCTTACAAATTCCAATTTAATTGTTTGTTCTTTTCAGGTGGATACTGCTGCAGAAAATTCTTTTTGGTTCTTTACGTTTCCGTTTCAGTAAACGTAATATAACATGGGTTTGGGATAGAAAAAGAAATTTCTTTCGAACACGATACCGACCGATTTTGGGTTACTTAAAGGCTGGTTTACAGTTCGGGAAAAGCATCACGGGATTTGTTTCGAGTTTTCCAGTCGACGTTTCCCCACATTTCTCCACAGTACGTTTACACTACCCTCTATCTTTAGAAGTATCAGTAAACGGAATTCAACATGGGTTTGCGATAGAAAAGAAATTTCTTTCGAATACGATACCGACCTATTGGGGGTTACTTTAAGACTGGTCACGGGATTTGGAACGGGTTTTGTTTCGAGAAATTTTCCAGTTGACGTTTCTCCACATTTCTCCACAGTACGTTCACACTACGCTCGATATTATACTTTGTTCATAATACAGCGTTGTAACATAATACAAGGCTATCTTGATGACATTTTCCTTGTATATCCTCTCAAATTGCACCCTAACTGAGACAAAATATTAATCCTCACGTACTGTTCCTAGCGAACATGAAGCAAACACGAATTTGCCTTCATACATCTCTTGTGTAAGGTGAATCAACTTGTTTTGTATTGCTTTACTTTCATCATTCATTCGTTGCAGAAAGCAGTGAATGTACATAAGCGCAAATAACTCATTCAATTTCAACGTTCTACCGTGAAGAAGAAAGAACAGTCATTCATTTGGAGAATCAATGAAGTGGAAACACCAACACTTCTCGAATCGATCCTACAAAATGCCTTTTCTCGATCTCGAAACACAAAATCTGTAGCGATTTCGGCCATTGCTCCGCCTTTTGGCTTCCTTTGCCTTCAGCCATGTTCGGGAATATTTGAAAAAAAAATCCTGTGGCAGAAAAAATCACTCACGAACGCGAAAATGAATGCCTGGTTACCAGAACATTCACTCAAGCAACCAAAATCTCTTGACGCTCGATTATGCTGGTATATGCTTTGCTGTGGTGCGAATGAGTTGTGTGGAACACAGGGACAAAGGAATGACTGAGCACAGCAAAATAAGTAAACACGAATGTATTGCGTGACTGATAGAACGAAATGAAGAGATCGAAAATTGTACTCACTGAATTTTTTTTTTACTCTTCGTTCACGAGGGGTGTCATTTTTTTTTCGAGCTCTGAACAAGGCATTAGGTGACATAGCGAGTTGATATCGACATCAAGTGGAGGTGTTCACACTACGTGATATAGTTTGACGTATGTAAATGTGACGATGAGAAAAATTTAAAAACTAAGTAAACTGATCATTATTTCGTATTAGACGAATAGGTCTGATTTTGAACAAAACAGATATTTAAAATACCATTTGTTCATGTTATGCGTAACTAAGTTCCCGCTGTTTAGCAATAGATGGCGCCAGTAGTAAGTGCTGGTCGAATGTTGTACATCTCAAGCGTCATAAACCAAGCTCAGACGTATCGTATACAAACCGCTTTGCCAAATCAATGATTTTGGTTTAGTGTTATATATTTTGGTTGTTTGAAAATGGCTGATTTCGTGCCAAATAATCGTCATTTGCGGAAAGTGTTGATTTTCTTCTTTCAGTTGAAGAAAACGGCGGCTGAAGCACATCGAGAGCTCCAAAAAGTTTACGGTGATGCTGCTCTGAGTGAAACAACGTGTCGTGATTGGTTTCGTCGCTTCAAAAACGGTGATTTCAGTGTTGATGATCGTCCGCGTGAAGGAAGGCCAAAAAACTTCGAAGACTCTGAACTGGAGGCATTGCTCGATGAGGATTCGTTTCAAACGCAAGAAGAGCTAGGTTCAGGATTAGGAAATTCCCGTCAAGCCGTTTCTAAGCGATTGCATGCGTTGGGAATGATTCAAAAGCAAGGAACTTGGGTTCCTTACGATTTGAAGCCAAGAGATGTTGAGCGTCGTTTTTTCGTCTGTGAGCAACTGCTCCAGCGGCAAAAAAGAAAGAGTTTTCTACATCGCATTGTGACGGGTGACGAAAAATTGATTCATTACAGTAACCCAAAACAGAATCATTCATGGGGACTGCCCGGGCATGCTTCAACATCGTCGCCTAAGCCAACTATTCACGCTGCGAAAGTTATGCTGTGTATTTCGTGGGACCAAGTTTGTTGTTATTTATTATAAGCTGTTGAAACCAAACGAAACCATTACCGGGGAACGGTATCGAACTCAATTGATGCGGTTGAGCCGAGCACTGCACGAAAAACGGCCACAATACGAGCACAGACACGAAAAAGTGATTCTTCAGCATGACAACGCTCGACCTCACGTTGCGAAACCCGTGAAAACCTACTTGGAAACGCTCAAATGGGAAGTCCTACCCCACCCGCCATATTCTCCTGATATTGCACCGTCCGATTATTACTTGTTCCGTTCGATGGCACATGGTCTCACTGGTCTCACTAGTCAGCAATTCCACTCATATGATGACATCTCAAAATGGCTTGATTCGTGGATAGCATCAAAGGATGAACAGTTCTATCGAAATGGCATTCACGTTCTACCAGAACGATTTGAAAATGTCGTAGATGGGCAATACTTTGAATAATTCGTTTGTAACCTTTGTTTTCAAAATAAACTTCCTTATTCACCAAAAACCAGCGAGAACTTAGTTGCGCACCTAATATATTCCAGTTTATTGAAATCTTTATGTTGGTGATTAACCAACTAACCAGAACGTGGAGAGTAACGAGAATGCTTCGATGATAGATGTGGGGGAAGATCGATCGGACAAAAGGACTTCCGATTGGATACATGAGTCTGCCTATGCGATTTCCCAGAAGTAGCACTGTTGAACCTTGACTGATAAAGACTTTGTTATCCTTTCGGCTAACCTGACTCCGATGACAGCGGCTTGTAGCTCCAACCTCGGTACTGATATGAATTTGAGGGTAGCTACTCGTGTTTTTGCGCCGACTATAGAGAACTTCACAGTGTTGTCTTGTGTATCTTGATATCAAATGACATGTACATTATTTCCAGTGAAAACTAGATGTACACACTTAGAAAATTTTACAGTATTCGGTAATTTTTTACCGAACTTTCAAGCTGAACAGTTCGGTAATCTGATTTAACGGACTTCGGTCAAATTTGACAAGTTCCGGTAATTTTTGTACCGGAATGCTGTAAAATTTCACCGAAATCCGGTAAATCGGATTACCGAACGTTCAGCTGTTGAAAGTTGTATAATACTGTAAAATTTTCTAAGTGTGTACACACTTAAATTCGATTTTGATGATCGGTAAAAAAGTTGACGAAATATTTCGGTAAACACGAAGAATTACCGATGTTTTGGTAAACCTAAATAATTTCACCGTAATTTTGTAACACTTTACCGAACGATCTGTTATGTTGTGTTTTATGTACCGTATTCGGTAGCAAAAAATACAATTCATAAAAACACACAATCACTGAATACGGTAAGCACTTTACCGAACAAAACGTAAAACTGAACTCTGAATTACCGAAGCCCGGTAAAGTATTATTAACTGTCAAACTATCGGCCATTTTACATGAAGTCTCGTTGTTCATTTGTGCTCCAAAAGGTGGTTTTGAAGAGTTTTCATCTCCTGGCAGAAAACCACGCAATATACCAGCAGCACGGCAATACCAGCAGCTGCAGGAGCAGAATCGACATTATCCGTAAGATTTCATTTAACTATTCTTAGCCCTAATTATTTACAGGTTTCTCCGGTGTTGATATGCTTTAAATGGCGGGAACAAGTCTCCCGGTATGTTTCCGGATCGCACCGCCATATAAACCAGCATTTAAAAAAAGGACACCACGCAAACCACGCAATATACCAGCAGCACGGCAATACCAGCAGCTGCAGGAGCAGAATCGACATTATCCGTAAGATTTCATTTAACTATTCTTAGCCCTAATTATTTACAGGTTTCTCCGGTGTTGATATGCTTTAAATGGCGGGAACAAGTCTCCCGGTATGTTTCCGGATCGCACCGCCATATAAACCAGCATTTAAAAAAAGGACACTGGTGCCATTCTGGGTATCGAGACGCAGGGTGCAACGGGTGAAGGGATTTAGCAATGGGTTATCCCTCACCATAACACAACGGCCTACCCCTCACGCAGTTTACCACAGGGGTAGATGTCATCATCAACGAGTGAGACGGTGCGCAATCAGCAAGACAGAGAAGAGATGTTTTATGTTTTATGTTCTTATCATTGTTAACCGAACCAAGAGCACGCGAATACAAGTTTATTGACTAGAGTCTGTCGGTGTTTATATTGTTTACGTTCTTCCGAAATTTTCCCTACGCGGTATTCCACTGTTTGTTGTGTCCTCTGTTGCCCACAACGGGAACGAAATTTTTGCATGCATTGCCTTGTTTTTTTTTTTTAATATTTTAATACCGGTTTTAGTATTTAATATGAATTTTAGCTTTTAATTAAGATAAATAAATATTAATTAATCAAATAAAAAAATAACAGCAAATATACACACTTAGAAAATTTTACAGTATTCGGTAATTTTTTACCGAATTTTCAACAGCTGAACGTTCGGTAATCCGATTTACTGGATTTCGGTGAAATTTTACAGTATAACGGTAAAAAAATTACCGGAACTTGTCAAATTTTACTGAAATCCGTTAAATTGGATTACCGAACGTTCAGCTGTTGAAAGTTCGGTAAAAAATTACCGAATACTGTAAAGTTTTCTAAGTGTGTAGCATTGTTTAATAAAACAACATCCGCAAATGTTGGTGTTTAACGATAAAAAAAAAAATACCGTAATGGTTCGGTACCAGACTACACAAATTACCGAACTGTACGGTAGTTTTTGACAGATCGTCAAATCTCCCATTACTGATCTGTACGGTATTTTTTGACAGTTCATCAAAAAAATCGAGTACCGAACGTTTGGTAATTGATTTAATTACCGAACAGATTACCGAACGTTCAGCTGTTGAAAGTTCGGTAAAAAATTACCGAATACTGTAAAATTTTCTAAGTGTGTATAGTTGCTGATATCAAGATACTCTATATCACGTAATATAAGCAGTAGTGCGAACGTACTTTACACCCCGTTCACACTACAACTTATATTACGTAATATAGACTATCTTGATATCAGAATCTAAGCATCTAGTTTTCACTGGAAATAATGTACATGGCATTTGATATCAAGATACTCTATATCAAGTAATATAGGTTGTAGTGCGAACGGGGTGTTACACCCCGTTCGCACTACTGCCACAGAGAACAGACATTGATGTCCATATAACTTTTCTCGAAAAACGTGTGTAATAGTTTAAACGAAAATATGTTGAAACACTAACGCCATCTCTTACCGGCTGCCCAAGTTATGTTGAATTATTTTGCCAGTGATTTTTTTACTTTCTACGCAACTCAACGTTTGGAAACGTTGCTGTCAAAATTCAAAACAAAAGAATGGGTATCTGAAACAAACATTATAAACATTTGTTCGGGTGAAAAAGTACGTATTCCAGCTTGCAATTTACAAGGCATTTTGGAAGATATCTAAAACATCAGCACTCGTGATTCATAGGCCAATTCGTTAATATGTCGACGAAAGTTTTTGGATATAACGGAAAGGCAACTGGGGTTATATCTAGAGAATGTGTTGGTACCCGATTCGTTTTGAGTTTGTGAATGCAGTTGCAGCTCAAAAAGGGTTGTTCGTGAAGAGCTGCGATGTTCAACTGGCGAAACGACTACTTATGTTCTTGAATGTTTGTGGTCCTGCAGCAGCAAACATTTAGGCAGCTTCACAAGAGCAACATTTTCTACCCAGGCATGGCATCTGTGTTATAAAACATACTCTCATATGTATTCATAATTTCAAAGGTGAAGAAAAATTCACATTTCATTATCACCTGTGAACTGATAAAATGAAATATTGTATCGTTACTGATTACTGCACCAATAAAATTCACAATTGCGACCCATTTTCCGATTCTATAAAGTCGCATGAATATGGGCAGCCGGTATAAGAAGCAAGTGCAGAGAAAAACATGGAAAACTTTTCAGGTTATGTGCTAGGCTTTTGATTGATAAATATTGACATGACAGTTATCGCACAACTGCAGCGCCGCCTATCAGGAGCATAACGACATACATTTGAAATGTCGGTTTAAAGTTTTACACAAGTAGCAGACCGAAGATAAACGTCTGTTCTCTGTGCTACTGCTTATATTACGTGATATAGAGTATCTTGATATCAACATCTATACATCTAGTTTTCACTGGAAATAACTTGCATGGCATTTGATATCAAGATACTCTATATTACGTTCGTAGTGTGAACGGGTGGAAAAGTCGGTAAAAAATACCGAAAACCGCACAAAAGTGCACATACTGAAATTATCGGTTAACATGGATTTAGGAAATTTCGGTATTGTTGGAAAGCAGGAGAAGATGTTAAAAATTACTATTTTTACGGTTCTTGTTACTGAAAGTGCTTGCAAGCCAATGATAGCATTTTAAACCAAATTTAAGCAAAATCTAACGATAAAATTTGCAAATCCACTTTACTGAAATAATAGGTAAAATGAAACGATTTCTTTCGGTAAATTTTACCTATACTCTAGGTTTTGCTACTTAAACCGAAGGTATCGTTAAAATGAAACCCTTATATCCGGTAACCTTATCTTAGCGCGTTTTATTATTGCTGATTGCAGTTAAAAATGGACTCCGACAAAAACAGAAAAAGTGTGATAAAAGTGCACGTTTACGTCAAATCGTTTCCTGTCTTCAGTAAACTTATACCTTTCAGCATAAAGGATAAGTGCACCGCAGACAACAAAACGATTTGACGTAAACGTGCACTTTTATCACACTTTAAAATGCGCAAAAAGCACTTCTAGAGTCCAATCACAACTGCAACCAGCAATATTTTTACGGAATAAGTAATCAGTGACTTAATAAGCTTTAAGCTTGTAGTACACTGTTTGTCCAATAGCCAAATATTTGTCATAGGCAGATAGGCATCTGACAAACATCTATGATATCTGTCAGCTGTCTAGCTGCCTATGCCAAATATTTGGCTATTGGACAAACAGTGTACTACAAGCTTAAGTGATTGCAACATGTTAACATGTTACACGGTTGTTTGCGAAAACCCATTAATGGGTGAAAAAACACCCATTTTTCAATAGCTCTCCTATCTGTCATAAAATGGGGGAATTTCTGAATCAGACAATGGGTAAAAAAATACCCATTAGAGGAAACCTCATACAATAACAAAAATGGGTGAAAAAAAGTTCAATGTTGGTGAAACATGGAAATATGATCATGGAGGAACTTAGAAAGAAGTTGATCACAGAATCATACGGAAAGCTAAAGGGTAAGGATTATTATTCTTATTTATTTGAAACGCTCATTTATTTTAAATATTATAAAAGGTTATCCCTACCCAATAGATCGATGTGTATACATCGAAGAAAATACGTTGGGTGATTTGGATCAGCACATCAAGTTTGGGCATAACCTCAACACTTCACTATCAACATTTTGCAACCCCAGCCGGCACATGTTTGGAGGATTTATTTCCAAAAGTATTTAGGTTAGTATTAGGTATATCAAAACCCGCATTAATCCACCGATGGTGAGACTGAACCCTTCTTACATTTCATCAGAATTACGAACTCAAATGTGGCCAATGTTGTACTGAATACATATTTTCATCAGAAATTCCAGGAAGATCCAAGAATATTCGATATGTCATACATTCAGTTTTTAGAATGAACTATTTGTCAATCCTGGACGGATCTACAGGAGGCAGTTTGTGCTGGTTCGAAATGTTTGCGACCACCATGGCGCACTTCAGGTGGCCAAAGCCCCAAAATTTTGCAAATTATTGTTTGCAGGAAAAAAAATCGCTTCGAACAAGAAAATGCTCTACGAATAGAAAAGCAAAATGCTGAGAAACTAAAATATAAATTGCTCCTGCTGGAGTACAAATAGAAAAAGTTAGATCTCTGTAAAGAAAGTAAATAATACATCGTTGGAATAGGTTTGATGAGCAAAACTAAAGCTGATATTGATACTTTTGTTGTTGTTTTTTTTAATATGTTGATTCTAATTATTAATGAATTAATTATCAGCTTTTCTTTGTATAACACTCATTGGTAAAACTGCACCCATTGAATCCAATTATTTTTATTGGGTAAGATTGGTTTAACCATACATATATGCAACCGTTTATAAAGGATCTGACTTGCTGGTACCAATAGTCATGAATGGTAGTGACATTTGAGCATTAGTATAGAGACTGCGGACAGGGAAGTTGACCGAGTGGGATAACATTATTGGAGCCCGAATGCATCAAGCATTCAATAAACTTTCTTTTTAGTTTCTTTCGGGTGATTTCAATTTCATTGTTAAATTAAACCAGTCGTTGAGTCCTTCATTATTTGTATTCTCTTTGATTGATTGTTTGATTCGAAATGGAAACTGAAAGTTTCAAATAATGGAAGATGTGATTTCTTGTCTTATATTACTCGCAGTCATGGCAACAGCATCTTGTCTGCATTTATGGCAGCATTTTGTGGTTTGTAATGCAAGTGTTTTGCACCTAATGTACAACGGAAAACATTTTTGAGGACTCCAATTTATCGTTAAACAATCATTCGAGCTTTTGAGTGTATTTTAATAAGTTTTGCTAGCTGTTCGAGCTTTGTGTACCAGTTGATGTACGGAACGGTGTTATTAAATAAGGTTTCTAATGATATCCAGCATCACCTACAAGCAATTTGCATGGAATGTTATTAATAAATTGACTATTGTGGATGTTGAAGTAAAGTAAGTTTGTTTTATTTGGCTTTGTATTCTCGAAACAGGCAGACAGCTCAAATTAATGCTATTTGTACAATCACCAAATTTTTTTCAGAGACAGAAAGACATATGGCTGGAATCTTTGATGTCGGATAGCTGTCTATCTGCATATCAATAGTCTGTCTGACCTCATAGACTCGGAAACTACAAACCTATCGGTTTGAAAATTGTATGTGTGGGGGGTTTTTGGGGCCAGACGAAAGTTCTTTTGATGTTTCGAGACTCCCTCCCTCATCTAAAAGGGGGAGGGGGGGTATTCTATTGAAACACAAACTTCTGCATAACTCGAAAACTAATCAAGCGAATGGATGATGGATCGTGGAGGTTTTCAAAGTCTAGAAATATTTCCATGATGGTTAGAGACCCTTTCCCCCTCTGGAAGGGAGGGCCATTACCATTCATACATATTTTTATACCATTCATATATATATATTTTTTGCATAACTCAAGACCCCTCGCTAATATAAAAGGGAAGGGCTCACACTAATGAAACACAAATTTCTGCAGAACTCAAGAATTAATTCAGCAAATGTATCCAAATTTGGCATGGGAAGGTTTTGAATATAAGAAATGTTTCCATGGTATTTCGAGATCCCTCCCCCCTCTGGGAAGAAAGGTGGTGTGGATGTAAAAGAGCTTCTACATTAAGGAGTGTATCGAAAAGTAGTTATAAACTTCCAAATAATAAAATAGGCATGAAAACATGGTTAAAATTAACATACTATTTCAGTTTATTATAGCTTAACATGTTTACAAAAGATCCAAACGGAAAAACTAGTCATCATGTTCATTTCTGTAGAATGCCCGTACCTTTGAATTGACACCTGCCATCAAATTCTGCACAGTGACCTTTGTGCACTTCCTGGATGCCGCTGCCCAATTTTTCTTAAAATCGGTCATGTTTTGGGACACTGTACCATCCTTCTTAAATATACGCTTGACTATTGCCCAATAGCGTTCGATCGGTCGCAACTGGGGACAGTTTGGTGGGTTGATGTCTTTTTCTACGAACTTGATGTTATTCTCCGTCAGCCACTGTAGAGTGGATTTGGCGTAATGTGCCGATGCCAAATCAGGCCAGAAGAGAGGAGGGGACTGGTGCTTTCTATACAATGGTAGCAACCTGTTCTTCAAACATTCCTTTTGATAAATCTCAGCATTTATAGTTCCTTTTGTATAGAAAATTGAAGAACGCAAGCCACATGTGCAAATAGCTTTGCCAAATGAGCACCTTCTGACCGAATTTCTCCATCGCAACAGTCGTATCTGCGGTTGGCACACGTTCCCCAACAGATTTAGTATAAAACTGCGGCCCCGGTAGCGTTCTTGAATCTTCTTTAACGTATGTTTCGTCATCCATCAAAATGCACTGGTCGACATTGTCCAAAATGCAGCTGTACAGCTTTCGAGCCCTGGTTTTGGCACGAGACTTTTGTTCCGGAGTTTGTTTGGGCACTTTCTGCTTTTTGTACGTCTTCAAGTCATTCCTGCGCTTGATTCGTTGAATCATTCCGATGCTGGTCCTGAACTTCTTGGCTAGATCGCGAGTAGAGGCAGATTTGTTCCGTTGAATATAATCCACAACTTTTTGGTCCAAATCGAGGTTGCTGGAGCCGGGTTTCCGGCCACTTCTTGGTAAATCCTTGAGGGAGCACTCCTTACCAAACTTTTCGATGATGCGTTTTACACTTGCCGGGTGAACATTTACTCTTTTCGCAATCTGGTTGTAAGTAACACCCTTTTCGGTGCACCAAGTGTGCAGAATTTTCTTTTTAGTCTCAAATTCAATTCGCGACATTTTGAATACAACTTTATCAACGGAAATGAATGAACCGAATAATCATTTTTGACATGTAAACAAAGCAAATGGCGCTTACACGCTAAAAATATATACAGTAGTTTATGCGTAATAACGCATCGAATGTTTATAACTACTTTTCGATACACTCCTTATATTGTATAGTGAGCTGAACATTCAGTAGACCGGAGTGTTGCGCTGGGCACTTACTCTTTCGATTGCTGACCGGCGTTCAGGTAAGACGTGTTACGACTTTTCGAGTTGTGATTCCTTTTCGGCTGATATTCAGTTATTCACAATGACGATCCTTTGCCAGGTGTTGCTAACTGTTGCTGCAACACAAACTCAACATCATACATTAAAGGAATATCAGCCGAAAAGGAATCACAACTCGGGAAGTCGTAACACGTCTTACCGTCCAAACACAATGATAACGGAAACGGAACGGAAAACTCAAATTTTGACAGTTGCTGCAAATGACTTCGATGTGTCCAATTCGAATCGGCTTGAATCTAGCCTGTTTTCTTTCCGACAAGCAGGTATAATCAGATCGGGCTTTGCCGTTTTCCGTTTCCGTTATCATTGTGTTTGGGCCATTACCTGAATGCCGGTCAGCCATCGAAAGAGACGAGCAACCGCCTTCCACTAGGATGAGCAGATAGTCAGTGGTAATCACGGTGAGTGCCCAGCGCACACTCCGGTCTACTGAATGTTCCGCTCACTATACAATATAATGTAAGAGCTCTTTTACACCCACACAAGATGGGGAGGGTTCTCATACAAATGAAACACAAATTTCAACCACACATGAGAATTATCTAGGCAACTTAAACACAAAATGGTTATTTGTCGGGTGAGAACCATGTTCTGATAGCAGAACCCCTTCTTAATCGAAAAACGAAGATGCTTGTGCTACTCGCAATGCTACATTATGCACAAGAAGTTAATATAAGGTTATGCAAGAGAAAACTTTGTGCAAACTGACGGGATGCGGCGTAGTTTGAAGATAAACTTTTTGTACACGAAATGCTTCTGAACAGAAAAACAACCTTGGTAGGAACCACCAATCCGAAGGTTAATTTAAAAAAAACACACACTTACGTTTTTTGCATAAAATAATTTTTATATTGAATTTAAAAAAAATAATGTTGTTTTGTTTTTATTTTCGGATGAATATACTTGAGAATGGTATCATCAAAAACAAAACAAAATAAAAATAAACTCTGTAATCGAGGTCACACAGTAGCAATTGGAAATATTTTATCAAAACTCATTCCCAAAAAACAACGCATTAGTTTTATTTAATTTGCATTCCTTCAGTTGCAAGCGTAGCAACGCTCGGGCCGGTTTCAGCTAATATTTGGTTCTTGTCAACAGTGTACGACTAGTTTCAGAATGTGAAGACCACATTACGGTACCTATTGTATCATATCGATCACCATTGCGGTACCTCCAACTCTCCAACTCTTATCAGTATTCATAAAATCGTTCTCACTAACGCTCGTTTCCAACTTGCATCTTTCAATTTCAAAGCCTGCCGTTACGCTAAACGGAACTATCAGTACTTTCTCTTCATTTCTATTTGTTCTAGCAATAAATTACTGTACACTCCTAGAGCCTCTCATGTAGATGGAAAATTATATGCTTCTGACAAATTTCATCAAAAAGAATAGACAACCTGCACCTCTTTTAGAAACTGAAGAAATTGTCTATATTAAAGATAAAATCATTAAAACAAACCCTCGACGAAAACATTGAAGTATATTTAACAAGATATAGAAATATGTATTTAACAAAAGAAATAAAGAAATTTAACAAAACATAGAAATATATTTGACAGAACATTTGCACACAATGAGGTTACATTTAAAATGAAGAAAACTCTAAATTACGCAAGTCTAATGTAAGAAAAATATCAACTTATTTCCACGACTCACTTCCGAAAATCTTAGACAGCCTTCAAATACAGAGTTCAAGCCAGAAATATGTAACGATTGTACGCTTAGGACAACACTCAATAATCACAGTCCAGTCAAAAGTTATAAAAAAAAGTATACAACGATAATCAAATGGGCTTTAAATGACACACAAACCAAAAATATTGACGAGAGAAAATGGCACCCCGGAAGTGAATGAAGTATAAAAATGGAAAAAAGATGAACCCCAAACAAATCTTAAACAAATACAACCGAAATCTCGATGACAGAAACGATGGGCCGCACTTGGGATAGCCTGGAGTTGGATATCAGGGTCACCTGACGCAGCCTTAAAACTAATTAATTCAGAAATTTAAAAAGTAACCAAAAATAACAATACCCAAATTTGTTTTACTGATCTTTGGTGGTTTGATTAATATGACAGAAGACATTAATGAACTAGTTAACAAAGAGAACGCAACACACAAAGTAGAAGAAGGAATTGACATTATTCTAAACTTAGACATTATAAACCTAGAAGTAAATAAAATTCAAAATCCCATGGCACTTTCAATATTAGGAATAGTCTAAAAAAAAATACTTAGACCAGAAGAAATAGGATTCTAAGCGATCGACCTTATAGACAATTCATTCGGACATCATCAAAAAGTAACAGAAGTGGGCCGAACAATTTATTTTTAAACGAGGTGAACGACACGGTCCATAGTACTGCGAAACTTCCGGAAGGAAACAAGTTGGCACATTTCAAATCAAATACAAAAATTGCATAATTTCGATTTATATTTACAACATGATTGAAGGTTACAAAACGAAAAATCAGTGGGGTTGTGTACAAGACACGACCGGTTGACGTAGACTACGTTAAGTCAAGTGATACATTATAATGCCAGGGAAATTCTGTGTGGCTATTATTAGCGTTAAAAGTGTTTCAATTATTCGTGCCGGCCGATTACCCTTACCGATAGAAGCAGTTTAAGTCACAATATGACGGGTGCGGCTCTAATGGGACATTAGACCAGCGTTTTGAAGCCAGTAAGTAAGAAAATTCTAATGTTCGCTCTTGAGATATTATTTGGTGGCCCTGAAAAGTGCCGTTTGGTTTTATGAAGTCAGTATGTGGGAAAATTCTCTTGTACACTCTTTATAACTTTTTGGTGGCCCTGAAAAAGGCCTTTTGGTTTAAATGATGACACGGCCACGGTTGCACGTTTTACGATGGACTATCTTTGAGGCCTAGAAGATAGTTGAGGATCTGTTAGGGAATATAAAATTATTAAATTAATGATAGTTTTGCTCATTCTTATAATCATAATTGCTGAACATTATTAAATGTTTATTCGTATGTCATACTGTGCCTGAATGGCCTGCGTCTCGGAATTATCACCATCGCCGGAACCATCAACAATGGTTTGCATCGTTTGGGGGATTTCAGTAACGACAGGCAGCGGAGGAAATTCTATAATACGTACATACAAACATATATTTTGACTGATGTCTTGTCTCCTTTTCAACATTCACCATTTAAATACCATACCATTCGGATCATGTGTATACAATCTGAGTTGTAGTATGCCTTTGCACAATTCAACTTCAAAGAATCAAAGATTTGCAATTTATGCAATTTTAGCAATTCTGGATTTCAAGGGTAATAATAAACATTGAAATACTCTAGAATTCGAATTACGATAAAATTCGTTATCAGAAAATATACGACAGGTTTAGTAATTGCTATGAAAACACTAAAATCAAATGCAACATTTTCAGATGTGTAAGCGTCTCGAAAAATGTTCAAAGCTCAGGAAGTTTTATCAAACAGAAAATAAGAAAAATTATCTTGCCTTTGTTATAAGGTTATAAACAAGTATATAGGGTACATGTCTCTTGACTCAGTCGATTATGTAGCGCACGATTACAATTTTAACTTTAACTAACTATAACTCATACAATAATTTAGCTAGAAACGATATTCAACTATTTATACCTTTGCTGTACTGGACCATGAAAAGTCACCAACTAACATTATTGAGTCGAAAACTTTCGATGGATATTGATATCATTAAGGATTCTTGTTCGGACGAATTTCAGTAGTTTGTTTATTTCATCACTCCGGGCATTCATTTATATTATCGCATTGGGCATTCGGCTTTATTCGGAATATAAAGCTACTTTATAACATCTAAATGACTTTCTCATGTGATGAATCGGCCATTCCATTTCAAAACATTAAAATTCCAACTATATTCATTTAGTTATATAAGTGTTGGTATAAATAAGCCCTTCGAAAAATACACAACCGCTCACTCTTACTTTTCCATTGAAAACTTTTATATTATACATTTTACTATGTGATGAATACATTAGGCCAAAGTTGGAAATATAAGGTTAAATTCGTAAATAAAATATGCTCTATGGTTTTTTTTTGTGAAATTATTATTCATGTTTCCATGTCAGGTAAATTAGTGAATCCATTATGGCTAAAATGTTAAGGAAATCGAAATATATATAAATATATTAGATCTCGCAAAAGAAAGAGAGTGAGTTTTATAATATATCATTATTCTTTGCAAAATGGTGAGTCGACAACTGTGATGGAGCGTGCGTCCCCGCAACATAGCTCTGGTCCTCACAAGTTCCTACCTCATGCTTCCACGGGTCAGCAGATGACAAAGACCGCCAGCTAAGGGTTGCGTACTTAGCTGGTAGAGCAGCCTGGGCACTGTTGTCCTTCTGACTTCAGCTAGATTGAGGAGGTGCGTGCCGAGCGTCTGTCCACCAAGGAGGTCTGTTCACCAGCGGCTGAGTAAGAAACGCTGTACCTCGGCAGCTATACCTTAGGAGACAGTCCCACCAACGCTATGTAGGCAGCGCGGTAAGATAGCATGCTGAAGTCTTACCCTACCACGAAAAATGTAAGTATTCTTTATTTCTTCATACGGTATATAATTTTGGATCATCCATGGAATCAGAAGACATGCAGATAGTACACATGTTATTCTCATTTTATATTATAACATCCCTTCACAATATTTTTTATGCTATTTTCAGCTTCGCATTGATCCATCATCGTAAGTTTTAGTCCACATACCTCCCATGGAGCAAGATAAGGCGCTATAACCTTGGCAATTATTGCCACGCTTTTGGTTCAAATGCCAAAAGTTCACCAACAGGCAAAAGGAGCATAAACTAATCTTTCTAGCATCTATGCTCCCAACGATAAGGTACAAATTATCACACTGTATAACTCAACATGGAAGCGTTTGGTACGGGAGGTCCACGCTTTCTTCCTTCCCTTGATTCAGAGTAGTAAAGCGATTTTAAATCTTTCTGGAATCGCTCTATTTCTTGGAATCCTCTCTGCGGCACATACTACGCAGTTGGCCTGGCCGATGACAAGAAAAATGATGTATTCAAGAAAACATCATTTTCCAGGATGCTTTCAAGAATTGGCTGCGTTAGTATGAGATTAGATTAGATTAGATATCATTATTCTTTGCAATGGGTATGGGAGAAAAATGGGTACGCTGAGAAAATAATCACGCATTAAAATATGTTCAGCGCATTATTTGTATCGATATCATTTGTAGATTGGTATGATGTGAAAGCACGCGGCGCATGTCATCACCAGAATACAATTAATACTATGTTGAAATTTTTTAGGACAGGGAGCGATAACATAGAGAAATATTCAATTGCTATGACGACATGCACTTTGTCAAATTGATTTCAATTTAATAAATATCAATTCCCTACCTCGAGTTGAAGGACCTTCTCCAGCGTCCCAACTAGTTGTTGGCAACGCATTACCTCTTGCTGCTTTCAATTTCGCCCGATAACCATAGACTAACTCTAAGACCAGTAGGTCCCATACAAAAACGATTTTTTTCTTGGCTCAGTCAGTACTAGAACATCGTCCCAAGCTCGGTCCCAAGCTCAATAATGCACCCCTTATAATGAACTCACATAAACACACTCTCAAATACTCTGTCAAAATAACACAGCAAATCAAAACAAAGGCGCAAATATGTATAACAAGGTGCTGGCTTCAAGGTGTAATTCGGACCAAGGGGTTCTACAACAGTGAACCAATTTCAAATCGCTAGTTACATATTGATTGTTGCGATAACTACGAGCTCGCTCGGCATCGGTGCATGGTCGTTTCGGAGGATTTCCCGTATGTTCGCTCTTTATGCGCTTCCTGAATCTGCGCAAGCGTTCTGGATCAAATCGGTTAGCCATTCTCACTTTCACTATGTTTCTCAAAAAGTTTTCTTCCTAGAGGCAGGACTCTATCCAACGCGAATCGTTAACACAACAGAACAACTGTTTATAACACCCTACTAATTGGAATTTACAGAGAATGTTGGTTCGGCATCGAAAATGGTGTCCGTGATAGGAAATTTGTGTGGTTTAAGGTATGCGACGAAGGGAAAACAAGTTTTGCTAATACCACTGGCTGCCAATCGACAATTTGAAACGAAAATCCTAATCAAACAAACTCTCAAGCTGAGAATTTTAAATTGACAGTAGCAAGGATGGATTTGTATCTGGTAGGATTTTTTGGTGAAAATAAATCAAAGCACCGGCAGGCTTTGATTTATTTTCACTGATTTTATGGATCTGCTGCATAGCACACTGTTATCACAGTTTATCAATTAAAGGGTTGCGCCAACCAGCTGGGTCAAATTTTTACCGACGGCTCACCCTCCATCGAGCACCGACTTAATCTAAAATAAGTTCTTAAATAAACTCTTTTATTTAAATTTATTGTCCTCAAAAGGACAGATTATTGTCACCTACTGCTGCTCGCCCCCAAGAACGCTTTCTTCCCAACAGCAGCGTTTTCGAAATCGCGGCGAAACAATCGCCACGATGAGATAAGATGGCGGGTTGCACAAACCGACGCGATGCGGGTAATCCGTCATTTTACCTCATCGCGACGATCGCTGTTTGGGAGAGCCTTGGTACATATCACTACCAGCTGCTACGCGACCACCAGCTACCTCTGCGACCAGCTCCGCTGCCGGACAAATGAAGCAGCTGCCTCTGCGACCAGCTACCAGCTTCCAGCGACCAGCTCCCAGCGACTAGCTCCGCACAGCTTCAATGCTGCCAAACGACTGAGGCAACATTTTCCTAAGTGTGCGTTTGCCGTTCTCAGCTGCTTGCGAGACGTACATGGAGAGATGAATGACATGATTGGTTAAAGTCTCTCTCTAACACAAAGAAGAAGAAGATCATGCAAGACGTTCCTTGCTTCGACTTGAAATCTGTGATAGGAAATTTGGTAAATTTACTCTGCAAAATGGCATTATAAGACATCACCTTATATTTGCGTTATTTTCAATAGTTTACTATTGTTTGAGAATAATGTTTGACAATTGAACTGGAGCGCCGTAAAATTTCCGACCGATTGAGGAAGAAGTCATGTAAATCTATCGTGGATTATTTGAGTTATTCGCGTACAAAACGTACGGTTTTTCGTGACGGTTGCAATATTTTAGATTTTCATTTGACACCCTACCCTTGCCGTAAGACGTAGTCTACGTCAAAATAGAACAATCCATCTATATTCACACGTTGATAAGACTTCATTATAAAAACTTAGCTTGGAGCGTCAGGAGAACCTGAAAGTAGCAACAGTCCATGGACATTTGTCGGAGGATTTTCCTTCGCAACTTTCATGATGATAATCGTTGCAATTCACACATTTCTTAATACTCAGGAACTAGTCGAAGAAAGTACACATTAACAAGATTAAAAACCACATAAACCCGCGGGCAGTTAATCCGCCGATGCGGCATCGTAGACGACGTGACATCGAACCAGAAGGTTTAACCCGTCACGACCCAGTGCCGCGGACACATGTTATGCCGATTGTTTACTTATATCGAATTCGTTTTTGAACCAAGGTTGGAACTAGTTCCAACCTGCTATTCCCAAACTTATTTTCAGCGCAAACCTCATCCCGAAAGGAGTTACAAACAAAACCATACATACTGACGTTTAACCATGTTTAACACACAATATTAGCCAATTTTTATACTCGATCCAGTTTGGACCTGGATTAAACACGAATTCGCTATTAGTTTTAGTCAGCAGTTAAATTTTTTCTCAAACCACCTACGAACAATCGTTGCACTCACTCTGAAAAACATAAATATGTTTGAATTCAGAGACCCCATGGTGTTTTATTTATTTTAAATTCCCTCAAGATGATTAAATTCTCTCGTTTTATTTCATTTATCCTCTTCAAAAAAAAATTCTGAAGCAACAGAAGAATATGACCAAACAACATTGCTGAATAATGCCTTGTTAGTCCGTTTCTCACGAAGTGTTTGGCCACCCATGCTAAACAACAGCATAATTTGGTAGGGGAAACTTTTCCCTTCACGAGGGCGTCATTAATTTGTGTTGGAAACCTAATTTTTTGCGATGAAAACGTTTACAACGGCTTGTTTAGAAATGCTGTTAGGCCCTGTTCTATTGTTGCTCAAGAATGTAGTGGACTGACAGTTCTTCGAATGAATACAGAGTCACATGCGATTCATTTTCTCACTCACCGAGAAATGAACCTCTCGCGTCACCCGACTCGCCTACGGGAATCGAGTGAGAATAGTCATGTGACTGCGAGGTGACAATTGTCGCCTCACCTGATACGAGACGCAGAATAACCCTGAATAATTTTATAAAAATACAGGAATAAAAATAAACTGATGATATCCAACATATAATGTTATTTTTTATTGCGCACAATCACCATCCCTGAAAAATAAGCTTAATTCGCACTTTTGAATCTTGCTAATTGAGGAGCTTGCATTTGCAGTTCTCAAAAAGGTGTATCTCGAAATCGAGTTGTCTCATCGGTTTGATGTCTGTGACGATGATCGGCAATAGAGAGAAAATATGCACAGTATAAACACATCCAGTTTAAATGGATTAAACTGTTAGGCGATATGCAAGAGTTGAATGCACATTTTCAACACAATACACCAAAAATAACTGGAAGAAATCATTGTTCCTGATAGTGGGATTTTGTAACTTGTTTTTCAAAATACTTTTAAGGCAGAGAATTTCTGTTGGTGTCATTTTAACTCAAAATTTTTCAATCTTTCCGAAAAAAATACGTTTGAAACTGGAAAAACACAGAGTACATCCGAAAAGGGCCAACACTTATTAAGTTATCAAAAAAATTAATATTAAATCAGTAATATCTTCTAAACGGTGCATCTTAGAAAAATGTTACCGAAGCACTTTTTGCTTGCAAATTTGATGTTCTTTCATAAAATTAGAATGACAAACTTTTTTGACTTTTCTTAATAGCATTTTTGAAAATTGTAATTTTTTATAAATTTTTTTTTTCATTGTAACCTATTTTTCTCCAGAACAACCCACTGTGCACTAAATAGCATTTTTAGTCAGCTATAACATAAGGATAATTAAAAAAAATTTGACATGTAACTTTTAAGGGAAAATCTATATTTTAGTTCAAAACACAAAAACCAATCTTTTTTTACCGTGCATATTTTTTCCATATAGCACCAACAATTGTCTAAAACTTCGCTCAAGACACCAAACCAATCGGACAAACCATTTCCGAGATACAATTTTTTGAAGATATCATGTGCATTTTTCATAGGCCCTTCTCATAAGTAAGGCTAGATTCAAAATGGCGAACCAAGTATGCAAAACGGCGTTTTTCTTCCCCAAAAACTTGTATGCAAGGTTTCATGCAAATAAAAAAATATGAAAATTACTCGTTGCTGAAATGATATGGAACCGCTCTATTAGACAATCCTAAGGCTGTGTTCCATTTGGCGAATTTTTACTTAAACTTGACAGATGAGATTTTTCCCCTTCAAATTTCAATCTGTCAAAAATAAGTCTGCTCCGGAGGAGACTTATTTTTGACAGATGGATTTTTTTCAGCTTTTGTTGTTTTTTACGATTTGGATTGTTTACGCGCGGGCAATTGCCGATCTTGTTCCATCGTTATTAGCCTGATAAACAATTTCGTCGATTTTATCACCGCAATTTCATCGTAGATAAAGATGCAGGGAAATTCTAAAAGCAGAAAAAGTAAGTTAATGTAGCAGTAATGGTAAACTTGTCATTTACACTATTTTCACATTGTAGTGTCCGACGACGAAGTGAGGCGCTTGATTGCCGCCCGGGTGGAGTGCAATAGTTTCTTCACGACGAAATTTTACGACAGAAACGCAGCGTGGACGTAAGTATTTTTTAAATTATGATTCCAGTTTGGAAAACTATTTCCATAAAATAATGGGCAAACCACTGAAGGGTAGCCGGAAGTTTTACCAACAATCAATATGTAACTAGCGATTTGAAATTGGTTCACTGTTGTAGAACCCCTTGGTCCGAATTACACCTTGAAGCCAGCACCTTGTTATACATATTTGCGCCTTTGTTTTGATTTGCTGTGTTATTTTGACAGAGTATTTGAGAGTGTGTTCATGTGAGTTCATTATAAGGGGTGCATTATTGAGCTTGGGACCGAGCTTGGGACGATGTTCTAGTACTGACTGAGCCAAGAAAAAAATCGTTTTTGTATGGGACCTACTGGTCTTAGAGTTAGTCTATGGTTTTACCGTCGTGCTTGCCAACCGGAATAAACCCCACCTGGCAATCACTTTACGCCTAATCTATACGGTAAACCTAAAACTCTCACAACACACCTAATGGGGACGGAAGCACTCATCACGATGAGCTTAATCGTTCCGGGCCATCATGGTCTAGTCCGGATGCATTTGTTTCTAGTCCTGAGTCAGGATCAACAATAACCAGCCCGGAAGCAGTACCTTCAAGCTCCCTTGTGGAGCCAACTGAAAGAGGAAACAGACGACGAAAACGGTACTCTCAGCAGGATATGTTTGAGTTCTTTGTTCGAGAGTCGGAACGAAAAAAGAAAGAAGGGAAGAAGTTCCTTGCAATGATCAAATGTATTGCTCAATCCCAAAACATTGCTGTGCCGAACTTTGATTCAACTTCATCTTCAGAATCAGATATTAACATGGATGCTTGATGATATTTTTTTCTTCCTTTATTTTAACTTTATTTGATTCATCTCCTAGGATGCATGATGGTATTTTAAAATTGAAATATTAATAAAACATTTTAACCCAGCAGATGTTCTCCACAGTTATTAATTGAGAGGTTTGGTGCCAATACCCATGTATGAATCTGGATAGACAAACCAATTTTGCATCTCCACACTCTTTTGAGCACGGGACTTAAATTCTATAAATAATAAACCAGATGTTCTAGCACAGGCAAACAGACATAACACATTGAACACTTCTCCCGGTTAAACATCGTCTTTAAAACTATATTGCGTTGCCTGTTGATCACACTGTGATGGGTAGCATACTGAGTAAAAGGCAATAGTGAGCACCTTGTTGTTTACTCCATGCAAGGGTTAGGGCAACAATCAATATGTAACTAGCGATTTGAAATTGGTTCACTGTTGTAGAACCCCTTGGTCCGAATTACACCTTGAAGCCAGCACCTTGTTATACATATTTGCGCCTTTGTTTTGATTTGCTGTGTTATTTTGACAGAGTATTTGAGAGTGTGTTCATGTGAGTTCATTATAAGGGGTGCATTATTGAGCTTGGGACCGAGCTTGGGACGATGTTCTAGTACTGACTGAGCCAAGAAAAAAATCGTTTTTGTATGGGACCTACTGGTCTTAGAGTTAGTCTATGGTAATAGGCCCCTAGGACTTTCCGATTTTAAACGCTATAAATCATGTTTGGATCGCTCGATACTTTTCAAAACAGAAAGATTATGTTAGGTTCATTTGAGTTTTGAAAGTACCAACGAGGTCCAAAAGAGCAATCCATGTTGCTTTTGTTGAGGTTGGGGTGACTCCGTGCAAATCAAACGGAGAGTCATCTAACACGAGGTGATAAGAGGATTACCCGAATAGTATATGCAATGTACTCAATAAATCACGGTCTCTAGTAGTAATGTGTTTTGTTACCAAGACAAATTACTATATAAATTCTAAAAGCTTCTCTCTTATACTAGTATTCTCATGGGTTAAGAAAAACAAATTTTAAAACAGTAGTCTATTTCACAGTTTGAATGTGAGTAAACGTTATTTTAAGCTTAAAAACTAAGGTGATTTATTAATTTGTTTTGTTGTGATTTATTAATTAATTTGTTCCAGAAGAGCTTGACGGAAAGCAATTCCTTCTCCAGTGTCTCTTCCAGGTCGTTCACCATTCCTGTTATGTTCTGTCCTATCCTCAACTTGCTCCGTGTCTTCCATTATTGGTTCCGCATCCATCACATCCTTTTCGTCGATACATATATTATGGAGGACACAACAAGCCACAATAACTTTCACGGAATTATCAATTCGAAGCTCCAAATCCTTATTAAAGATGCTCCTCCATCTTGTTTTCAACTGTCCAAACGCACATTTAACGACAGTTCTGGCCTTGCTGTGTACATTGTTGAATTTCTTTTCCATCGTGGTCAGGCGTCGACTTGCAGTCTCCTTAAATGGAGTAATAATAGCTATTGGATACACACTACATGGATATCCACTATCTCCGAGAAGATAATATCCAGGCGGAGGGTACAATCTTCTATAGTACAGAGGACTATTGTACCATAGACTAACTCTAAGACCAGTAGGTCCCATGCAAAAACGATTTTTTTCTTGGCTCAGTCAGTACTAGAACATCGTCCCAAGCTCGGTCCCAAGCTCAATAATGCACCCCTTATAATGAACTCACATGAACACACTCTCAAATACTCTGTCAAAATAACACAGCAAATCAAAACAAAGGCACAAATATGTATAACAAGGTGCTGGCTTCAAGGTGTAATTCGGACCAAGGGGTTCTAAAACAGTGAACCAATTTTAAATCGCTAGTTACATATTGATTGTTGATTGTACATCACCCTGGTATCATGAACCGAGCCTGGAAATCCAACACAGATGTCAACAAATTTAAACTTGCTATCGCATACCGCCTGGCACTGGATTGAATAATTGAGCTTCCGGTTAATGTACCGGTCATGGAGAGCAGGAGGACACCTAATGCGTACATGTGACCCATCAATCGCACCAACCGCTCGTTCGAAGATGCACGTGTTGGCTCGATTACAAAATCGTGACCCAATTTCAAATAATTCGTGTTCAGTTGGGTACTTTATCACCTGCAGCATTAAAACGTCGACGCAAAAATCCAACATTTTTGAGCAGATTCGCTTAACCGTTGTACGTGGTATATCAAATGCCACTCCGGCGACGCGGTAGCTGGTCCCAGCGGCTAACCAGAACAAAAACACGGACAGCTCAATTTGCACTTCCCAACCAGAACGCTTGTGAGGAATCAAGGTGACGATTTTCCGAAACACTTCAGCAGATACACGTAGATGCTTTTTGATAATTTTAGGATCTTGTTGCAGAATATTCGTCATCAAGGCTGAATGCAGGCTTGCAGCATACTTATATCGACCAGGTACCTGAAAATCATGAAAAGAGCAAATTAATAATCAAACTCAACATGCAAGTACGTTAAATCATGGGTGTTATTGATGCAGAAATTTGATGCAGTTTTTTACTAAAAGATCACAAAATTACCCACTGTACGTAATTTGGACTTGATTTGTTGACATCCATTTACTTTTGCTGGAAGTGTTACATTTAAAGTGATTTATTAAAGAGGACAAATTGCGTTTGCTAGCCTAGATTGCATAAAGTTCTCTGATGAACTTCCCTAAAGTTGTCTGACGAACTTCCCTGATAACTTCAGGGTTGTTTCTTTGAGAACTTTAGGGAAGTTCCTAAGAGAACTTATGGTAAGATCGTCAGAGAACTTATGGTAAGATTGTCAGAGAACTTCAAGGAAGTTTGTCAGAGAACTTCAGGGAAGTTCGTCAGAGAACTTCAGGAAAGTTCTTGAGAGAACTTCAGGAAAGTTCTTGAGAGAACTTCAGCGAAGGTTGTCAGAAAACTTAAGGTTGTCAGAAAACGCAGCGAGACGTACAAATCGTCATCGGCGACATGAACGCTCAGGTAGGACGGGAGGGAATGTACAGACCGGAGATCGGGCCGAACAGCCTACATGCCGCATCCAACGACAACGGCCAACGATGCGTGAACTTTGCGGCCTCCCGCGGTTTGGTAGTCAGAAGTACCTTCTTTTCCCGCGAAGACATCCATTAAACCACTTGGAGATCACCTGATCAACGAACAGAAAATCAAATCGACCACCTTCTAATCGACTGTAAATTCTTCTCCGATATTATAAAAGTTCGTAACTACCGTAGTTCGAAAATACATTCGGACCACTATCTAGCAGCAGTACGAATGCGCTGAAAACTCTCTACGGTATACAACACACATCGAAGTCGGCCGCCACGACCAAACATTGAGCTCCTACGAGCTCGGAGTTGCCCAGGAATACACGCAGTAGCTGGAAGCAGCCCTACCAATGGAAGTGCAGTTTGGCGTGGCTATTCTTGAAGATGGCTGAAGAGAGATTCGAACCGCCATAGGTAGCATTGCAGTAGGTAAGTCCGTTCTGAATAAAAAAAATGACTGGTCCGACGGCGAATGCAAGCAGTTAGTGGAGGAGAAGAATGCAGCACGGGCGAGAATGCTGCAGCATCGAACGAGAGTGAATGTGGAGTGTTACAGACAGGCACGGAACAGGCAAAACTCGATCCTTCGGAGGAAAAAGCGCCAACAGGAAAATCGAGATCGAACTGTACCACCACTGACACACGGAAATTCTATGAGAAGCTGAATAGCTCGCCCAAACGCTACGTGCCGCAGGCCGATATGTGTCGAGACTTGGAAGGAAATCTTGTCACGGACGAGTGTAAGGTGATCGAAAAGTGGAAGCAGTCCTTCGAGGAGCATTTTAATGGTGACGAAACTGTAACCGAAGGCATGGTAATCAATCTAGGTGCACCCGCGGAAAATGACAGGCTTCCGACCCCTACCCTCCAAGAAGTTGAGGAGGAAATTGGTCGGTTGAAGAAAAAAAAAGCTATTGGTAGTGACCAGCTACCAAGTGAGCAACTAACTTACGGTGGTGAAGCGCTGGCTAAGGCGCTTTCTTCTTTGGCATTGCAAGCTTATTGCTTTGGACAATTAGCTTATAGCCGGCCCTCAACTTAGTGTTCTTAATGCAATCCTACAGTTGCTATTTGAGAGCTTTTGATGCCAGTACCATTTATGCATTAGTATAATTGTGTGGCAAGTACAACTGTACTCTATGCCCAGGGAAGTCGAGAAACTTTCCTTTACGAAAAGTGCCTGGACCGGGACCGGGAATCGAAGCCAGACACCTCCAGCATGGTTTTGCTTTGTAGCTGCGCCTTTACCGACTGAGCTAAGAGAGGCTAAGGCGCTACACTGGGTGATTACCAAGATTTGAGAGGAAGAGTACCTACCGGAGGACTGGATGGAAGGTATAGTGTGTCCCATTTACAAAAACGGTGATAAGCTAGCTTGTTGCAACTATCGCGCAATCACGCTGCTGAGCGCTGCCAACAAATTACTCTCCCAAATTCTATGCCACCGTCTGTCACCTAGTTAGTGGGGCAATACCAAGCGGGAATTATGGGTGCCAACACATAATCTATATATCGATTTCAAATCAGCATACGATACAATCGATCGTGACCAGCTATGGCAGATTATGCACAAATATGGTTTTACAGATAAACTGACGCGATTGGTCAAAGCAACGATGGATCGAGTGATGTGCGTCGTCCGAGTCTCGGGGACGCTCTCGAGTCCCTTTGAATCTCGGAGAGGGTTACGGCAAGGTGTTTGCTGTTTAACATTGCATTGGAAGGTGTTATTCGAAGAGCGAGAAAGACACAAATGTTACCGTTCAGTTTTTTGGCTTCGCCGATGACATTGATACCGCAGCACGCAACTTTGAGACGATGGCGGAAACGTACATCAGACTAATAGGAGTGGGCTTGTTATAAAAACGTCTTAAACAAAATACATGAAAGTAAGAGGTTCGCGAGAAGACAATGTCAGACTCCCATCCCGAGTTCATATCGACAGTGATGAAATCGAGGTGGTCGACGAATTTGTGTACCTGGGCTCAGAAATACAAAGGCTAAAACCGTGCCTACTTTCGGCTCCAAAGGACACTACGATCGAATAAACTCCGCCGCACTACAAAGTTTACCATCTACAAGACATTGATTAGATCGGTAGTCCTCAATAACCACGAGACATGGACTATGCTCGCGGAGGACCAACGCACTTGGTGTTTTCGAACGGAAGGTGTTTCGTACAATCTACGGTGGAGTGCAGATGGAAGAAGGAACGTGCAGAAGAGGGATGTACCACAAATTGCATGAGTTGCTGGGAGCCCTCTTATTGTCCACACCACAAAAATCGGCCGACTACGATGGGCTGGGCATATCGTGAGGATGTCTGACGACAATCCAGTGAAAATGATTCTCGAAAACGATCCGACTGGTATCAGAACAAGAGGAGCGCAACGTGCAAGGTTGATCGATCAAGTAGAAGGGGACCTGCGGACTCTCCACAGTCTGCGAGGTTGGCGAAGTGCAGCCATGAACCGTGTAAATTGGAGATGATTTCTATGTACAGCAGAGGACACCCCGTTCTTACCCTGATTGGTAAGGTAAGGTAAGTACAGGGATGTTTGTCAGATAACTTCAGGGAAGTTCGTCAGAGAAGTCAAGGAACTTATTAAGAAGACGTCTGGGAAGTTTTTCAGGGAACTTCAGAGAATCTCATAAAAGTTTTAATAATTTTCGCAGAGAACTTCAGGAAGTTATTCAGAGCATTTGAGAAAATTTTTGAGGAAGTGGGAATGCCTCAGAGAACTTCACGGATGTTCCTTAGAGAACTTCAGGAAAGTTCTTAAGAAAACTTCTCGGAAGTTCTACAAAAACTTCAAGGATTTTTTTCAGAGGTAAGCCCTTCGAGAGATAAAAGTTCCTCAGAGGACTTCAGATATATTCTTCAGAAAATTCCTAAAAGTTTCTCTAAGAATTTTGGGGAAGTTCTGGCTTTCCAAGCTTATTGCTTTCACAATTGGCTTATTCCGGCTATAAAATTAGGGTACTAGATGCACTTCTACAGTTGTTAATTGAGAGCTTTCGATGCCACAACCAATGCATAAATTTACTCTATGCCCAGGGAATTTGAGAAAATTTCCAACCCGAAAGATGCCCTCGACCGGATCGGGAATCGAACCCGCCGTCTCCAGCTTAGTAATGCCGTGCCTTTATCCATAGGCTGAGACCCAGAGGAGTTTAGGAAAGTTATTCAAAGCACTTAAGGAAATTTTAAAGGAATTTCTTCAAGAAATTTTGAGGGAGTTCTTGAAGAAATTCGTACAGAGAACTTCTTCAGAGAAATAAACTTTTTTTAATGGCAAATGCCATTCAAATAAATGTTAAAAGTTTCATTCCACTCAGAGATGATCGTACAAAAATTTACATATAAAATTGCATTTTGGCTCGAAATGCTTTATAATCATTTATTCAAAATGCAAATTGTTTTTAATAACTGAAGCAATTTTCATGAGAAAGAATCACTGTTTTGTGTGCGAAAAAAAAACTGATGATGATATGATTGCATGCCTGGTGAAGATGGATTTGTGCACCTAAAACATGACTAATTTTGTGGTAAACTGTAAACTGCATCGAATTTCATCAATAATTAAATTTTGATATTCCCCTAATCCGGTGGATTGGAGATGTCCGAAGAGCTTCACGATTAGGGCGAAATAGATTTTGACAATTCAATCGTCGATTTCTAGCAAACAAAACATCCACCGTGAGACCCAATTTGAAAATTTGGTAAATGAATGGTTCCTCTACAATGTGTTGTAGTTAGTTGATAAAAATAAGCTCCAATTCAAGAGGAATCGTCAATTGAATTGTTTATTTACAAAAGCAGATTTGCCCTAATCGTGAAGTACTTCGAATGTGCTGCAATACTTACCGTGTTTGAAGAAAACAAACTAATTTTCAAAAACTCGGAGTCATCTTCACATTGCTTATAAAGGTAAAAATATATCATTAGGAGGACAATAACCAATAGCTCGGTATCTGATATCATCATAGCAACAATGCAACTAACAGATTGATCCAGAAATAAACACCCGGACACTGCCTCTATGCAACACTGGCGTATAAAACCTATCGTAACTCATAAAATTTGCCTTATGAAACTTCATTAGGCCACTGTATTTTCATTTCATAAGGCCCTCATAACATCCATGTGTTCAACTATGGTTCTCTCAGTTTATAGTAATGATTATCTCAAGGCATTCTTATCATTTTCATTAAACTGCCTTATAAGTTCATGACTGTTGTCTGTGCATAATAATCATAAGGTATATGTATGAAATGGCAAAACCCGAGCGGCAAGTTATTGTTTTGGTACGCTTGGTAAATCCTGAAGATCCTGATGTTTTCGAGCTGATATAATTCTTACAGACGATTAAGAAACAATTCGATGACGTGAACCAATCACTGGAAACCCTCAATTAGGTAATATATTAAATTTATTACAATCACTTACTTGGACGTGCTAATTTAAAGCCTCCAGGGATTGATCCGACTTGTGTATGCATCGGATGTGCGTGAAAAGTTAAACGCGCATTTTAACGCATGTTGTTTTTCATTCATTTTTTCGCATTAATTTTCCCATTTCAGTCGGTAGTTTAATATTGACCGGCAATATCATGCACACATCCGGCTCCACTGATACGTTGAAGGGTGTCCTCATCTCGGTTCTCCTGTCTTATGCCAACTGCATCGGAACCATGAAGAACTTTTGTGACATCTTTAAAATCTGCCTGGACGACCTGCTGATCAGATTCGTGCCCTGGTACCTGTCATCGTATTGTTGGCTTAGACCAACCGCACCAATACGGTAATATCGGTAAATTGTTACCCTGTTTGACGACTTGACACCGCACCGGTGGTTGGCAACCGGGTTGGGAAATGGCAATTTGCTAGCTCGGTGAGCAGTCGGTTCGTAAATTTGACAACCCGACCCAACCGAGCCGAGCGTTGTTATTTGAAGGAAAATAAGCAAAACAAGTTGAAACGTTATAACAACATCTTCATCTGGAAGACTTTCATTTCAGTTTGAGTGTTTTCGATTTGTTTTTAAAGTGATATTTGCTAATTTCACGTTTATTGTAATATGTTGTGAAAAAATGAGTGCATCAAAACCCAGTGGAAGGAATTGGACGCAACAAGATAACGAAGTGCTTTGTAGGGCTTGGCTGGATGTTTCCCAGGATCCAATTTTTGGGACAAACCAGAACTTTGAAAACCTATACGGAAGAGTATTTAAGCTATACACTGCATGGAATGTTTAGTGATACGAAACCGGTGTGAGAATAAATTTGAGTCTCATTGTGTTGCCTTTTTATGAACGACCGGTGCAAAAGTGGGTGGCTAAACCAAAATAGGAACGCTCTCTGTCATCAAAATATTACCCAGATACGAACCCACCGGTGGGGATGGTCTTAGAGTGTATGCGTGCTGATCGGTTTCCGAATCAAATATTCACCGCACTGACGCTGATCGATTGCAGCTCTAAGGTTATGAAGGGTTGCAAGAGTGACGCTTTGGTATTGAAGCCGAACTGTATGATATTCGTTTCGGTACGGTTGTACGGTTATACCTAACTCCATGACGAAAATGTAATATCAGAATGCTTTCTTGCTATTTTAGATAACCCCAAAATTTATCCAGGATAGTATCTTAAAGAATATCCGCTCGAAGCTAAGCAGCGAAGCACTTATGATGTCGTTAATGAAAAAGGAGTACTTTAAGTTTACTATCAGTAAAAACCAAATTGGGTTGCACGTCGATTCAAAACACCATCGTAAAACAGGTAAAGTCCATATTTTATTTTATTTTATTTCAATCTTTCAATATTTCTCAACAGCATTTTCTTCAAGCAAGTTTTCAATTGCTGGGATGTTGTATTAGCGGAATTATGCACGGTAATGCTCCATTTGTGGCTGACACTCACACCACGCAGGTTCAGCTTGTGCGTTGAAATAAGCAAAGGCTGCAGACTAAAGTCGACCGCCATAACGCTGTAATGAAAAGTAAGTCTTTAATATCGTTATTTATTGAGACCGTGTTTATATTAGATTGACGACCTTTTTTCAGAATGACTCATAGATTACAATGAAGGATCACCATCGCCACCGTCAAATCCTATCCACAAGGGGAGATCATCGTGAGAGTAGTGACCGCAATACCGAGGAGGACCATTTATAAGAGGGCGGTTAATTGTGGTTCCGAACAGGTGGTTCCGTCCAAGGTTATCGGTAACCCTGTTCAATTCGCATTTGATTAATTATAAATGAAGAATAAAATCAATGTTTTTCATACTGAGTTGCATTGTAGTTTTTCATGGATGGAAATTCCAGTAGAATGTAATGAAAACTATTATGAAGTATTTAAATTAACAAAAAATAATTAGCCATTTAACGCATATGTGTACCATAGAACCACCACATAAATTTCATAAGGTTGTAAAATGAAACTCATACGGTTGCAATAAGTAAACCAGCAGGAGTGGTTATAGCAACAATTTTAGAAATTCATAAGGTAAAGTTATGAAATTCAAACCGTTTCCTTGTGGCTAACTTTCATAAGGATATTTAATGAACTTTAAAAGGTTTTTTGCACTAGTGAAGGGCAAGCCTACAAAAAAATATAAATAAATTCCAGTTGCATCGGTTTGAAATGTTAAACAACCTACCCAATGCTACGAAAGAGCACGGAATCAAAACTCCCGGACATGGAACATCAACACTAACGTAGTACCAAATCACCACGGGACAAAACAATCAATGAGTCAGGCCGATACAAAATACCGGACGGTATGAACTGCCGGATGATGAGGAAATCGTGGCCTGAAACAAAAAAGTTTCAATAACTATCTGTTACTTCAATGTAAGGTATTCGGAAACTTACCTTATATCGGAAGGAGCACTGGACGACACAATCGAATGCACCGGATACAAATTAACCGGTGATACAGCAACAGTTAAATGACTGGTTATAAATGCGGATAAAAACTATCAGACACGGAACAAGATCAGCACGGTGATGAAACTATCGACGAGTCTTGCTACAAATTGCAAGCAGTTCAAATTTTCAGATGAAATAAAGAATAAACGCCGGACGATTGACGATAACTATAAATAAAAACACCCGGCCAAAACGGAGAACGGACACGGTGACGCGGTATCAATAAGCAAACTATTATGGTTTCAGTTGAAAACCGAATTTATCGACGCGCTGTACAGCGCACTACTTCCAACATTAGGTATAACGTACATAACGAGAGTAAAATCGATTGTCGCTAGTCGATAAATTCGATTTTCAACTGAAACCATAATACAACTAACAACAACCTTCCGATAAAGCCGACCACGCAACACTTCAATTGGACCAGGAAAAATTTATTATTGACACTTGAATGTTTCGACGGAGGGGAAAAAATCTCATCTGTCAAGTTTAAGTAAAAATTCGCCAAATGGAACACAGCCTAAGTATCAATTTCGATTATCGATATGGATTCAAGATGCTTAATAAGTACATATTCGTTGAAAATAGTAAATGGAGACTTTGTGTAATTTTCGAATATACTCGTTGCAGTTCAAAACCAGACCCCTGGAGCCAATTGATCCTGCTCTAATTCTATACAGTCGCATAGTGTGGCTAGTCCGCTGTATGTGCTATACAACGCACCAGATGCGACACAATAGAATGCAAGCGGCATCGATTGGTGTGATTGGTCTTGTTTGGTTTTGCACTGCAACGAGTATATTTTCATCTCACAATTATGTGCTCTCAGGTATTGTTTTGGTCATATCTCCATGAAGGATTATCCGATCATGATGAAATTTTGACCAGTTATTTGGAGATTTCATAACTTTGAACAAAACTAAAATCGGTACACAAATAGCTCAGTATGTAATCGGAGACTAAACTGTTTGATTACTATTATAATAGGCCTTCAAGTACTGTTTCGTTCATATCTTCGTAACGAAATGTGCGAATGAAAAAAAAATCAATAGCGTTCAATGTGAATGTTGTAGTTTCCATTTTCCAAAACAGAACTGAAATCGGTTCACAGATGGCTGAGAAACCGATGTGACATTATTTGTAACGCACACACACACATACACACACACATACACATACACATACATACACACAGACATGTGCTCAGTTCGCCGAGCTGAGTCGAATAGTATATGGCACTCGGCCCTGTGGGCCTCGGATAAAAAGTCGAGTTTTCAAGCGATCTTAATACCCTTCTATTGATGTAAGAAGGGTAAAAAGGCATGAATAAAAAATACAACTATTTTCTTTTTACCCATCTTACATCAATAGAAGGTGCCAAATCAAAGTTATGAAATCTCCAAATAACTTGTCAAAATTTCATCATGATCGGATAATCCTTCATGGAGATATGACCAAAACAATACCTGAGAGCACATAATTTTGAGATGACAATATACTCGTTGCAGTGCAAAACCGAACAAGACCAATCACACCAATCGATGCCGCTTGCATTCTATTGTGTCGCATCTTTTGCATTGTATAGCACATACAGCGGACTAGCCACACTATGCGACTGTATAGAATTACACCCCGTTCACACTACAACTTATATTACGTGATATAGACTATCTTGATATCAGCATCTATACATTTAGTTTTCACTGGAAATAATGTACATGGCATTTGATATCAAGATACTCTATATCAAGTAATATAGGTTGTAGTGCGAACGGGGTGTTAGAGCAGCATCGATTGGCTCGAGTGGTCTGGTTTTGAACTGCAACGAGTATATTCGAAAATTACACAAAGCCTCCATTTACTATTTTCAACGAATATGTACTTATTAAGCATTTTGAATCCATATCGATAATCAAAATTGACGTTTAGGATTGTGTAATAATTCATTTTATGGACCGATTATATAAAATTTCTAATATTTATGTAATTTCCCCTTCTATATAACTAACATACACAGGTCATTAAAGACTATTAATGGTAATATTTTAATTTTTATTCAATCCTGAACAATACGTTCAGGATTGACAAATAGTTCATTTTATCAACTGAATGTATGGGGTATTGAATATTTCTGAATCTTCTTGGAATTTCTGATGAAAATATGTATCCAGTACAATATTGCCCACATTTGAGTTTGTAATTCTGGTGAAATGTAAGAAGGGTTCAGTCTCACCATCGGTGGATTAATGCGGGTTTTATTTATTGCATTTATTCATTCAACACCATGACAACCATGAATTTATAATCTATCAAACTGCTACATACACGGTTGTTTGCGAAAACCCATTAATGGGTAAAAAAACACCCAGTTTCAAATAGCATACCCGTCTGTCACAAAATGGGGGAATTCGCGATTATGCAATGGGTAAAAAACACCCATTGGAGGAAAACTCATACAATAAAAAAAATTGGTAAATTTTTACACATTAATGGGTGAAAAAAAGTTCTAAAACCAAGCGTATCCGGTGCATCGTTGGTGGAAAGCGCCGCTTGTTTCAGTTTTTTAATTTCATAAAAACTACAATAATATATGAAACTAAACACTTTCGGAACAATGCAAGTAAGACAAATGATATTTTTGGTATATAAATAATCTAATGCTTCAGAATTATGCTTCCAGATTGTCGATTCAACTTTAACTAAACGTTGACAATCGTTTTGTGTGCACGGAGCATTGAGACGAGTATTTAGGAGATTGTTAAGAAGTCGAATCCATATTTAAAAAAAAGCATGAATAAAAACCAGTACAAGTATTTTATTTAGGCATTTATTGATTGATTACCATGAATATCATAAAATTACAATCTACCAACTGCTACATAATCTGCATGCAAAAATGGTTAATTTTTTACCCATGTTGGCTTCTTTGCAATGGGTGAATAAATACACATTTTGGCTTTTTTGCAATGGGTGAAAATATACCCATTTTGTGAAGTAAACTGCTTTTACCCATTAATGGGTAAATCGGGTTTACCCATTGAATGGAGATAGGCACTTCTAGCGAAAATGGGTGTTTTTTCACCCATTAATGGGTTTTTGAAAACGACCGTGTAATCTATAAGGAAAAATGGGTAATCTTTTACCCATTATGAGAGAATCTGGCTTCTTTGCAATGGGTGAATAAATACCCATTTTGTGACATACACTGCTTTTACCCATTAATGGGTAAATCGGGTCTACCCATTAAATGGGGAGAGGCACTTCTTGCGAAAATGGGTGTTTTTTCACCCATTAATGGGTTTTTTCAGACGACCGTGTAGGGATAGGCATAAGCTTGTATAGTACACTGTTTGTCCAATAGCCAAATATTTCGGCGCTAACATTTGAAAAGGGCGAAACTAGAATTTATGTCATCCTGAGAAAAACTCAATCGAAGATTCTGAAACGAAAATATAAAATTATTTAATATTAGAAAGCAATTACGGTCTTATTTTAATGCAATGCAAAACCTTTCTCGTCAATAAGTAGTAATTAAGCATTTATCTATCCGTTTTTGTATATAAAAAACAAAAAAAACTAATTCCGCCTTTGATTTTTTCAAATTTTGATTAAGCCCTTTCGGTTTGGTACCTTTTGTTTGACAAACTGTCAAATTGGCCCCACTGATGTTGCCTTATTGTCGTTTGATTTCTAATTACGCCCTTCTGCACCGGTAACAGTACATCTCATCTGGAACAGAAATGTGAATAATAATCCTGTTACCAACTATTTGATTATAGCTAAAATTGTCTTGTTTTATTTGCAGCGCAGTTAATCGAGTTAAATGGATATAACTTCTGTTTACAGCATAAGACACCTTAGCCTGAATGATAAGGTAAGTTTTTGTTTGTTACATCCTCTTTCCACATTCTACAACCGACAAAATTATGCCTTTCTAGTGTCTGTGAATTAAAATTCAAATGACTCATCATCATTGTGCGATAGCAGAAGAGGTCAAGCCTGCAATCAAGGATTCAATCAGCTTAAGTTGGTAAGTGTAGCCGTATTGGCTAGGATTACTTTAACTCATCCAATTTGGTCAACAACATTAAAAATGGAAAGAAAACGGTATTCGAAGGATACCAGGCAGCAAGAACATTTTTTCAGGACCATTCCCTGGATGCCATTCAGGCCAAATAAATGTAAATATTTCCACGACTGGTAATATCTCATCGTCGAATCAAAAAATCAATAGCAACACAAAAAGCTGAAATAAACTAATATGAACCAATGAATAACAACAGTAAGAAACAAGATTTAGTTTTTATTTAATTCATGTTGATAAAGAAGTTGATTAATGATTTTATTTTCTGGATATTCCGAATCTCTCTTCGGACAACATGTTCTTCTCTACGAACGAAGCTGGAGCATCTAAAATTCTATAATAAAAATCGCAAGCAATTATAGATGAGTATTACGTACGGTGCTATATTCTTAAGAGTCACCCACAATTGATACTTTGCGGATGCGTTGACGTAAATTTGACAGAAAACCTATGGGAAAACTGTCAAATTCACGCAAACGCATCCGCAACGTATCAATTGTGGGCCAGCCATTAGTACCCTGAGTCTGTTGAAATAAATAAAATAAGAGTTTCCAAAGAATTATGGATACAATTTATTCTCTAAAGTTAAAAACAGCAATTTTACGGCAAAAATTAATGAAAATACGAAAAAGTTTTTTTGCCTCAAGGCAAATCCGTCAGTCAGTTTCGCCCTTCCGCTTACCCATAGAATGAAGGGCGTAACAAAGCTCATAACAGTTATCAAAATAAAATCAATTACGCCTTTTTCTTATTGTTAAAAGTATGATGATAAAATATAGTTTACATAAGATTTGGAGAAAATTTGTTATAAAATAGGGCGCTGGCAGTCTAATGCATAACTCAATTTGTTTATATTTGTCAGTTTCGCCCCTTTGAAATGTTGGCGCCGATTTGTCATAGGCAGATAGGCATCTGACAAACATCTATGATATCTGTCAGTTGTCTAGCTGCCTATGCCAAATATTTGGCTATTGGACAAACAGTGTACTACAAGCTATAGTCGGGTGAAATGGTAGTTTTTACTACAAGATTTTTTTCTGTGTATTAACCGCATGTTGGCATAAGAACCGCTTACGAAATGGTTAACTTATTTTACGGTACCTTTTTGACATAAAAACTATAGACACTCAAGTACTTCACGCTCGTTTGAAGGTTCTCAAAATTGAGTGAAAAGTCACCCAATTCAATTAAAACCGGACCAACCCTAAATTGAGTAAATAAACCAATACTCAATTTTGAGTAAACTGGATATATATTTTAATTAGAGTTACTCTTACTCATTTTCATAAATTTAAAATTATAGTGAAATGAGTAAAATTTCAACAAAACAATTTAAATCATTCAGTTTTCTCTTTAAAATCCAAATATTGGGAATTAAGAAGCATTTTGGGCATTTATATATATTCCAGCTTTATTTATTTTCATTAATTTCTTCTAACTTCTAAAAAATAAATCAATGGAGTGAATGGATGTTTTTGCTTTCACATAGACTTGGGTGTTAATCACTAAATAGAGCCTTCCCACACCCATGGGTTCGGCAACGCATGCGAAATGTAGTTGAGCAACGCTGCTCAGTGAAGCAACGTATTTCACCAATGCGATTTCTGAGGGCTGTAATGTCGTAACAGAAACGTAATTAATTTTACTATTAACGAATCGAATTTTCTTACCGTTATCCAGTAAACTAAACGAATAACATGTTGATCTTTCATTTGCGGACTCACAGTTACCGTTCGACGGATGTCATCAATACGCATTTTGTCATCGATCCTGAGTAAGGCCCGGATGTATGCTGAAAAAAGCAATAATCCCATTATTACAGTACGTAATTCAAATGAAGAAGGGAAGTGCGTTTATCATCCTAAACTTTAGCAAACTTATGTGGATAATATAAAAGATATTTAGATAAAACTCCTTTACAATCCGGGTTTGGATCACAATTCGGAAATAACCTCAAAAATGATTGTTACATCAGAAAACCAACAATTACCTCTCAATTTGCGATAAGTTTCCGCATCCACCGCTGCTGCAACCTGTTCCATTTTTCTTATATCTCCTTAACTTCTAAAATTTTTAGACGAATAAGATTTTCGCTTAGCTTCGCAAAAGCCATCTTGAAATATTTGAGTCATTACCTTAGCGTCGATACAAGCTGAAAACTCAAAATGAAAATCTGAGCTTTTTTATTTTTGATTGAGTCGATGTTACTCAAATTCATAAATCCTCTTACCCATGCGCTGACGTTTCAAAAGAAAATATGAAACTGAGTAACCTCAACTCAGTTTTGAGTTATCTTGAACGAGCGTGTTGAGTGTCTATAATAAAAACCGGTCACGAAAAGCTGAATACTTCAAAATTTATTTCCCAACAATCACGAATGTTGAATGATTTTTGCTTTTAGAGTCGGTTGCTGTTAATTCGTTTTGCGTCCTGCTTTTCTGGTAAACCTATTGAAAAATAAATTATTGCGAAGCTCTGTGACTATTTGATTGACTTGTAACAATGGTGAGTGAAGTTTGATTGCGAATGTTCAATATACCGGAGTGAATCTTTTCGGCTTGTTGAGGTTATGGATTCTATTTTTGCTACATCACTTCTCATCCGCTTTAGGCACGTCGATATGATTCCAGAACTACAATTTTCTCGCCGGAAGGCCGGCTGTATCAGGTGGAATATGCTATGGAAGCAATCTCACATGCCGGCACATCATTAGGCATCCTAGCAAAGGATGGTATTTTGCTAGCAGCCGAAAGAAGGAACACGAACAAACTGCTGGATAGTGTAATCTTCTCGGAGAAAATTTACAAACTCAATGAGTGAGTTAACATGAAATGCAGAGGGCTCTCATGTAATGACAAACAAATTAATTTGTTTTCAGGGATATGGTCTGTTCCGTAGCTGGAATAACTTCCGATGCCAACGTGTTGACCAATTTACTGCGAGTGATTGCTCAGAGATATCAGCTGAACTACGGTGAAGCTATGCCCTGTGAGCAGCTGGTCTCTGCACCTCTGCGATGTTAAACAAGCTTACACGCAATACGGAGGAAAGCGACCATTTGGTGTTTCTATTCTTTATATGGGATGGGATAAACATTACGGCTATCAACTGTACCAGTCTGATCCGAGTGGAAACTATGGTGGATGGAAAGCTACTTGCATTGGAAACAATTCTGCGGTGAGTAACCTTAGTTATATTTTGTTTATGTGTATTTCTAACTATTATATTCTCTTTAATTTTAAGGCTGCCGTATCAGCCTTGAAGCAGGAATTAGGAGATAATGAAATTACGTTGGCCCAGAGCACAAGATCTAGCTGTAAAAGTGTTATCCAAAACATTAGACATGACAAAGCTGACATCGGAAAAGAGTAAGTTTTTTTAAGCAGGGTCACATGGTTTTAGACTAGGTATTTACAACATAAACTTTACATTCTAGTCGAAATGGCAGTCCTGACTCGGGAGAACAATAAAACCGTTATCAAGATTTTGTCCAGCACTGAGGTCGATGCTCTCATTGCCAAGTATGAAAAAGGCGGAAGCCGAAGCAGAAGCAGCCAAGAAAGAGAAGCTGGCACAGAAAGCAGATAAGTAATCTTCGAGCTGAAGTAAGTTACATGTAAGGTATTGTTGGTTTAACTTTTTTTGGGAACCCGCGAATTAGAGATGCAATCTTGCAAAGCTTGGATCGAAGTGTTTTCTCTGATATAAACAAAATAATGAGAAATCCTTTGCTTTATAGGCAAAACTCCCGGTAGATATATACTGGTACAGGTGCTAGTACCCAATACTTTTGTTTTCAAACAAACGAGAAGTCACGAGGAGATTACTTATATTTCACCACTGGTCAACTGGCGGAAGCAATATGAATTTTTTTACAATCAATGAAATAGCCGTTTATTTTCGTCCAATCTATTGTTTCGTTAGTTTATCACAATTTAGCTCTATATCTTTCAATTTATTTACGAATAGTTGTAGCTCTTCGGGAGTGCAAGTAAAACGTACCACTGGCTTTTTTACGTTTGTTTCGTAGTCAAACGATTCCAGTTCAATACTGAAACTGAGATTTCCTGCCGAAATCGAATAACTGGATGAAGATAAGTCTGAACGAAGTGTCCAATTGGCATCAGTTACGTGAGGCATAGATATACCATACTCAGCATTCTTAGCAGAGCATGTTTCTCGGAACATGGAATATTTTGATACAATTCTGGCGACTATATCTGAACTGGGAATGTATTTTGCGAGCAACTGTTCAAGCTGTTGGCCATCGTAATCGTGCTTGCAGGCCAATACAATCACAGTAGTTAAAGCAAATTGTTCGCTGCTAGCAATGGTTTCTGTTGATGAAAGCATAACATATGTTCAATATAATTTTGAAGTTTATTTTATCTATTCAGACTCAGAGTTTACCTTTTTCGGGATTGGTTATCATGTTGAAAGCTTTATTTATTATTTTGGAAGTGTTGCTTGTCTCTGTCAACACTTTTAACCCGTTTTCAACAGCGTCGGAAAGCTCCATTGTTTGATTATCCGCTGAAATAATCAATGAAATTAATTTTAATCTTCAAAATTCTTAAACGGCAAAACAAGGATTGGTTGTAATTGTTGTCACTGTTTTGTTTTTACACTGTCGTTGAATAGGCATCAAGTTCATGTACCGTTTACTCATATTCAAGTCTTTTCAGAGTCATTAAAATCCCAGGGTTCCCCTAATAAATTTTCTTATGGTTTTTTTTTAACAAACATTACACGGAAGAAAAAAAGGTCCCATTTGAGCAGTTGCGTGTGGGAAGCCAATTTTGGGTATAGGTATGTTAACCGACCCGTTGAGTATAAATAACTAACTTTTGGGTGAATTCTACCCAAAAGTAAGTTATGTATACCCAACGGGTCGGTTAACATACCTATACCCAAAATTGGCTTCCCACACGCAACTGCTCAAATGGGAACTTTTTTTCTTCTGTGTATAGACTATTGCACGGAAAAAGCTTTTGACCATGAGAGTATAACAAATTGCAGTAACCTTCGTGTTCCCCGTCCTTTTTTCTCACACGCGAATTTCTGAACACAAGGGCACCTGTCAAATCTGAGGTGTGACATCACTGTGATTTGGACCATACCATCCAACAAAATTGTATGATAAATATTTATAAGGGTCAAGGCTGTATCGACCTAACAAGTATAGACGTTACGTAATTTTATTCAATATTACCAAACGGAATTATTGATCTGCATGGAACGAAATGTCACCTTCAATTGAATTTGTAAGGTTCCCACGCAAACTAATGGGAGCTGTCACTTTTACTCTCGGAAAAATGTTCCGCTCGATTATTCCGTAATGGCTGGCCCACAATTGATACGTTGCGGATGCGTTTGCGTGAAATTGACAGTTTTTCTATAGCTTTTCTGTCAAATTTACGTCAACGTATCCGCAACGTATCAATTGTGGGTGACCCTTAAGTGAAGGTCCGCTTGGTAATATTGAACAAAATTCCGTAACCTCTTTACTTTTTAGGTCGATACTGGGCTGAACCCGATACCGACCTGTAATCGGCAAGCGATTTCCATAATTTAGTAAGTTTTTTTCAAAAGTCAGGAACATAAATCACATAGCTGTTACATCAGTATTTCGAGAATTTCGTGGATGTTTTGTGAATGTATGCTATTTGTAGCGAAAATCACGGATTCATGTTATGATGTTGCGAAAATCACAAATTGTCATATGTTTCGATTATCACCAAGGTAACCACTAATTCCTTTAGCGATCTTCCGAAGAAGTGGCTACATAGCTCAAAATGTTGCTTATTTATAACTAGCTGATCCCGGTGCGAGCGTTGCTACGCCTGCAACTTAATGTATGAACATTACATAGAACTGACGCTTTTTTTAAAGAGTTTTTTTTGAGTAATAAGGAGTTCAAACTTCTATCAGAACATTCTTATTACTCAGACAATACACAGTTTGTGGCTTAGTTACCTGGATAATTCTCAGGATTGGTTGAAATTTGTGTTTGAATTCACCATAGAAACATTTCTTGCATTCAAAAACCCCACATACCATTTTTGATTCCATTTGCTTGATTTGTTCTCAAGCTATGCAGAAATTTGTGTTTCATTTGTATGCGAGCCGGAAGGGGAAGTGGTTTCAAACAATCATAAGAACCTTCCCCAGCCCCAAAAATACCTGCATACATATTTTCACTCCGATCGGTCATACAGAAATCCATTTTAATATAAATAAAAATCCTGTTTCCGATAACCCCCACATGCCAAATGTGGTTTCATTTACTTGAATAGTTCTCGAGTAATGCAGAAAATTGCGTTTCATTTGTATGAGAGCCCCCCCCCCTTTCAGAGGGCAAAGGGGTCTCAAACCACCATGGAAATATGTCTGACCTTCAAAAAATCCACATGCCAAATTTGATTCCATTTGCTTTATTAGTTCTCGAGTTATGCAGAAATTTGTGTTTCATTTGTTTGAGAGCCCCCGCCCCACCTCTTCAGAAGGCGGAAGAGTCTCAAGTTTCCATAAAAACATTTCTCTCCTTCAAAAACCTCCATTTGCCAAATTTGGTTCCATTTGCTGGATTAGTTCTCGAGTTATGCAAAAACTGGTGTTTCATTTATATGCGAGCCCCAGCCCCCTTCAGAAAAGGGAGGAGTCTCAAATTAGCATTGAAACAGTATTCATCTACAAAAACCTCCACATGCCAGATTTGGTTCAATTTGCTTGATTAGTTCTCGAGTTATACAGAATATTGTATTTAATTTGTATAGGAGCCCCCCCCTTTCAGGGCGAAAAGGAATCTGAAACCAGAAACCTTTCTTGCCTTTAAAACCTCACACATGCTAAATTTGGTTTCTTTTGCTTGGGGTCTCAAACCACCGTAGAAACATTTCTTGCCTACAAAAACTCCACATGCCATTTTTGGTTCCATTTGTTTGATTAGTTCTTGAGTTATGCAGAAAATAGTTTTTCATTTGCATGGGAGCCTCCCTTTCTAAAGGCGGGAGGGGTGTCGAACTATAATATGATCCTTTCCCGGACCCAAAAACCCCTGCATACAAATTTGCATAGTGATAGGGATAGTTCTCATGTTTGGTTTAAATTTGTGTTTCGTATGTATGTCCTCACCCTTTTCAGAGTGAGGAGAGGTCTTAAATTACCACAAAAACATTTCTTGTCTTCAAAAACTCACCCATACCAATTTTGGTTCCATTTGCTTGATTAGTTCTCGAGTTATGCAGGAATTTGTTTTTCATTTGCATGCGATCCCACCCTTTCTAGAAGCGGGAGGGCTCTCGAACTATCATAAGATGCTTTCCCTGACCCAAAAACCACTGAATACAAATTTGCTAGCAGTAGGTATAGTTCTCATGTTTGGTTGAAATTTGTTTCATTTGTATGACAGCCCCCCTTTTTAGAGGGAGGAGGGGCTTTGAACCACCATAAAAACCTTTAATGCCTTAAAAAACTCGCCCATTCCAAATTTGGTTCCATTTGCTTGATTATTTCTCGAGTTATGCAGAAATTTGAGTTCCATTTGTTTGAGAACACCCCCTCCCCCCTGCCTCCTCATATGACGGAAGAGTCTCAAATCACCATAGAAACATTTCGCTCCTTCAAAAACTTCCACATGCGAAATTTGGTTTCATTTCTCTTATTAGTTCTCGAGTTATGCAAGGATTTGCGTTTAATTTGAATAGGTTCCCCCCTTTCAGAAAGGGGAGGGGTCTCAAATCAACAAAGAACAATTTTTTGTCTTTAAAAACCACCACATACTAAATTTGGTTCCATTTGCTTGATTAGTTCTCGAGTCATGCAGAATAGTGTATTTCATTTGTATCGGAGCCCCCCCCCCCCTTTAGGATGGGAAGGGGTCTCAAACCAACATAGAAACATTTTTTTTATTAAAAAACCACCACATTCCAATTTTCGTTGCGTTTGCTTGATTAGTTCCCGAGTTATGCAGAATATTGTGTTTTATTTGAATGGGAGCCCCCCCTTTTATGACGGGGAGGGTTCTCAAGCTAACATAAAAACCTTTTTGCCTTCAAAAACTCACACATGCTAAATTTGGTTTCTTTTGCTTGATTAGTTCTCGAGTTGTGTAGAAATTTGTGTTTCATTTTGTATGGGAGCCCCCTTTTCAGTGAAGGGAGGGGTCTCAAACCATCATAAGATTATTCTCCGGCCCCAAAAATCCCTGCATACAAAATTTCACGCCGATCGGTCCTTCCGCTCGCGAGTTAAATCGTGACCAAGGAAACCCAACTCATTTTTATTATATAGACTAGCTGAACCCGGTGCAGAGCGCTGCTACGCTTACAACTAAATGAAGGAAAATTCAATATAACTGCACATTTATGGTTTTCGAAATGATTTTTTTTCTTGACAAGCAGGGGTTCAAACTTCTATCAAAACATTCTTGTTATCCGAGAAACACACGTTTTGTGTTTAAGTAAGCTGTTGTATGGGAGCCCTCCCTTCCAGTGGGGTGGTTTCTCAAACCACCATACAAACATTGCCTTTCAAAACCCTCAACATTCCAAATTTAGTTCCATTTGCTTGATTAGTTCTCGAACCATCGCACTGGGCTCATCGATTATAATAAAAATTTGAGTTTAATTTGTTTGATGCCCCCCTTCAGAAATAGGAGGGGTCTTGAACTACCATCGAAACATTCTTGCCTTCAAAACCCCCCACATGTCAAATTTGATTCGATTTGCTTGATAGTTCTCGGGTTATGAAGAAATGTGTGTCTCATATGTATGAGAGCGCCCCTTCCTGAGAGAGTAGGGGTCTCAAACAATCATAAGAACCTTCCCCAGCTCCAAAACCCTTCATATAAATTTTCACGTTGGTCGGTTCAGAACTTCTCGAGTCTATACAGGGTCCTGACAGGACAGACAGACAGAAATTTATGTTTATTTATAAAGAAATCTAGCCTCCAAAAACCCTATATGCTAAAGGTTTCATTCGCTTGATTAGTTCTCGAGCTGTGCAGAAATTTTCTTTTATTTGTATGGGAGCCCCCCATTTGAAGTGGGAGAGGTGGTGAAGTGCCATAGAAACATTTCTTGCCTTCAAAATCCTCAACATGCCAAATTTGGTTTCATTTGCTTCATTGGCTCTCGAGTTATGTTAAAAATTATGTGTTGATTTTTATGAGGGTCTCCTCGTCCCAGAAGGCGGAGAGGTCTCAAACCACCTTAGAAACATTTATTTCATCAAAACATTCACATACCGAATTTGGTTCCATTTGTTTGACTTGTTCTCGAGTTATGCAGAAATTCGTGTTTCATTTGTATGAGAGGCCCTCTTTCAGTTAGCGGAGGGTCTCAAACCACAATAGAAACATTTTTGCCTTCAAAATCCTCCATATGCCAAATTTGGTTCCATTTACTTGGTTGGTTCTCAGTTATGCAGAAATTTGTGTTGTTTTTGTATGGAAACCTCCTCCCTCCCCTTCCAGATGATGGAGGAGTCTCAAACTTCCATAGAAACATTTATCTCCTCCAAAAACCTCCACATGCCGAATTTGGTTCCATGCGTTGATTAGTTCTCCGAGTTGTGCACAAATTTGTGTTTCATTAGTATGAAATCCCCCTCTTACAGAGAGCGGAGGGGTCTCGAGTTACTGCAGGAACATTTTTTTGCCTTCAAAAATCTCTACCTGTCAAATTTGGTTCCATTTACTTGATTAGTTCTAGAGTTATGCAAAGACTTGTGTTTAATTTGAATAGGTTCCCCCTTTCCAGAAAGGGGAGGGGTCTCAAATCAACAAAGAACAATTTTTTGTCTTTAAAAACCACCACATACTAAATTTGGTTCCATTTGCTTGATTAGTTCTCGAGTCATGCAGAATAGTGTAGTTTCATTTGTATGACAGCCCCCCCTTTAGGATGGGAAGGGGTCTCAAACCAACATAGAAACATTTTTTTTATTAAAAAACCACCACATTCCAATTTTCGTTGCGTTTGCTTGATTAGTTCCCGAGTTATGCAGAATATTGTGTTTTATTTGAATGGGAGCCCCCCCTTTTATGACGGGGAGGGTTCTCAAGCTAACATAAAAACCTTTTTTGCCTTCAAAAACTCACACATGCTAAATTTGGTTTCTTTTGCTTGATTAGTTCTCGAGTTGTGTAGAAATTTGTGTTTCATTTGTATGGGAGCCCCCCTTTTCAGTGAAGGGAGGGGTCTCAAACCATCATAAGATTATTCTCCGGCCCCAAAAATCCCTGCATACAAAATTTCACGCCGATCGGTCCTTCCGCTCGCGAGTTAAATCGTGACAAAGGAAACCCCAACTCATTTTTATTATATAGATTACATCAGATATAGACACGAATTCACCCTAATGCAAAAACGATTGCTCTAAAAAAATTCGCGGTGAAGATCACGCGATTATCATCGTGAAGATCACTGTGAATATACACGATCCATTTGTTTTGGAGCAGAAGCTCTGATCGCTGCTAAGCCTTCTGCAACCTCCTCTGGCTGTAAGAATGCCAAAGCTTCAGTTTGCCTAAAAGCTGATTGAACCTTTACATTAGTTGTGTATAAATTTGTCAGACCCAGTTTCTGAATATTTTTCCACAAGTTCTTAACCAGATGGAAATAGCAGCCATGTTGGGTACAATCAGGAAATACCTTGCATATAGCATTCATTTCTGCGGTCTCGAAATCAGTTAAAATAAACTCCGGTGTAAGTAAAATATCACTCCGTTGAGAATGAATTTTTAACAATCTCAATGATTTTGTATAAGTTTTTCCCTTTTTATCAGGGAGGATCATTTGGACAAAAGGAAAAAACTTTCTGTGCACTCCTTCTCCAATGCAGCCGTGGATCGTGAAGATTTGTTTAAACCCCATTGGAGTGGTTGAAAAAGTGCCATCCATAATCCAGACGGGAGACTGGCTCAACCGCCTCAAATTAATGATCGCGAAAAAATCAAGATATGTCCGCTGTCGATCTCAACATTCTTCAATAAGAAATTCTGTCCATCGAACGTCTTCGTGAACGATTCGTCGATTTGGCTAAAATCCGTTGGATCAGAAGGAAGCACAGTTTTGCTTCTTTGTCGTTGACACAAACGCCGTTGAGCAATTTTGGAAACCTGAGTCTGTACCTAATAGCATAGCAGAAATGGGAAAATATATAAACGTATAGCTCATATAAATCAGAAAGCGTAGAACCAGCAATACAAAAACCTTTTTATAAGAGCATGAAGAGTTTCGAAAGTAAGTTTATGCCCTATTCAGACTACAATGTTTTAACCCTGCCCTTCGGTTCAGAAAGGGGTATGGGCGCGTTCTGTTGAGTCGGTCGCGGCAGATTTCATGTGTGAATCGGCTGCCCCATCAACGTTCAAAAGTGCCTGAACCAAATGGACAGCTTGTAATGATCACTTGAAGATGCGATGGAGGATCATTGCCCTGTTATTCCCAAATGAAGCACGTTGTAAAACGTTTCTTGTCTTCTATAACCAATTATGATGGAATTGAGTAAACGAGCGAAAACTCAACGGGAATGATCTCTCATATGTATCCGTCGAACCATTCTGAACGGCCGTTGTGAGAATATCACCATGAAAATCTCACATGCGCATAGCGTGTTACCAATCACTAATCCCTTTTCCTTTCTATTCTCTTCCCTATTCTATGAACACGAGCAATATCATATCGTCATCCTAAAGTCAACTCTTCAAATGCAGTTACATCGAGACAACATAGAGCAATAAAGAACGGTATAAACCCTAACCAATTTTACTTTCAGACAAATTTTCTAACACAAGGTAAGCAATCAACATTACACCATTACAAAATATACTGAATATCATCATATCGACATAATATATAACGGGAAAAGGGAGGGACCATCAGGGCACCCAAGTGAAACGATTTGGATAGGGAGCATGGGACTGCCTCCTCCCTATTGTTAACATTTCGTGGAACGAGGGCGGGCTCTTCGACCCCATCTATTGGGTTTATTCTGTCAATCGAGGGCTCGACTCTAATGCTGTATGTGTGAACTTGCTTTTGGAAGGAGATTCTCTTATTCCCGCAGGCTCTCACGTAAGTGCGTCTGCTTACGGCCCTGCCCATCCTTTTTGGCCATGTTAGAGTTTAAAACAGCAACAAAACATGATCTTTCTGTTAAGTGGAACCGCATGGGGCGTAGACCCACGATCAGGATGGTGGCTTCCTACATACATAGAACCGTTGCCGCCCTGTCACTTCTAGGGATGTTTGGATAGTTCCATTGAAAAATGCCACTCGCTTCCAGGCCTTCAACTTCCCCACCGAAGGTCAATTTGGATAGGCTTATGGTGGGAGTGGTTTCCACCTATTGTATAAAAGTAAGAGTGAAATAATGAACTTCCTCCTTTCATTGCGTCAGAGCACGCTCTACTGTCTGCACATTGTAGCCAGGGGTCATCCGATTCCACTGGTAGCTCAATATTTAAAAACGACAATTCATTCAGGAATCATGGAACGGACAATTTTGTTAGTCTCTTGAGATCAACAAATCCTAATAACGCACGCAAACTCAGGCCGACATTGACAAGCTCCAAATTGGCAGTGATTTCTTAGGGCGCTGTGACAAAAACCGATGCCTTCATAATGCGCACGATTCCAGCCCCATATTTGCTACGCCATCTGCAACCTTCCTTCCTTGCGGCTCTCTGCGAAGGATAGGCGGTTTTTATACTTATCACGAAGCTAACGTGGCTAAAAATAGCAACGGGAGCGATCACTGCCGCCACACGGGCTGGCGAAGCGGGGAAAAGTTTCGGATCTGGCAATTTATGACGTGATCGTTACAGTGAAATGCATACGTAGTCACATGCTCGGGAATCTGTTCACCGGAGATGAATCGGCGCATTGGGAAACCTTGGCTTTGGAACAGGAGTGGTGCATGAATGCAAATCGTGTCTAGAGTTCAGGGTTTTGTGTCGGGCGCATCCCCTGGGGAGAAAGATGTGCCGCAACTAGGCTCCGAACGTTGTCGCTAGAAAAAGGATGTTTCAATTCGATACGTCATTGGAAGCAAGCTTCTGCTGGTATAAACGGACAATTCCGCCATTGTGACCATGTTAACCAACGAGTACATCTAACCGGTATCTTTTACGAATAGTCAACTCGCCTAATAGTGGGGTACACACCATGCATGCCGGAGGTTTTCCCATAATTATCTCGAGCCTGCACCAGTGCCTTCCCAGTGCTGGGGGAGGCAAACCAACTTCCAGCAGACGACATTCTCCCTCCATCGGGTTTTTCAGTCCGCGACAGGCCTGGACTGCGGCCTGTACTGACTGGGGGTTTCTCCGTCGTCATCGACAGAAACCAGTGAGTTCCAGAACACATCACTCAGATGGTAAACCGGATACAGAAATGCGGAAACAAAGCAGCCAAGTTTAACAAGCAGGAGCTAAACAAGCTCCGACGGCACTTCGAGGGTAGAGGAGAGCTGAAACGTAAACATCGAAATCTATACGTTCAAATGTGTGATAAAGTTACCCGTGATCTCCGCGGAAGGTTGGGTCTCAGCGATCCTCCAGCACAACCAACCGCAACGATCATACACGGTATCGGCATCGAATCTCAGCATTGAAGGAGGGTTTCCAACTGATCGGAACCGAGTAAATTTTACCGCACACAATTGAATGCAAAAGCAATTCATATGGCGTTTTGGCCGCAAAAGACGCCCATTTAGTTCGAAGAAACGAAATCAGGAAATAACATCGGCAGTAACTGGTGGTGCTTTCCGGTTAAATTTGATCTCCCTCGATTCGATTCACTTCCCGCGTCTGCCATTTCATTGGCGAGAAAAAGTGTTGATGGCAGGTACGGGAAAACGCCGCCCAAATCAAAACCGGCGGTGGTGAGATTTCTCAACTGTTCGGAACTTTTCACACCTCAGCGCCTCGGTTTGGTAGAACTTCGGGCGTTCGATCTCACGACTTGGCATGCAGCCCGCGCAAATTATGGTGCCAATAACAGGGTTGAGCAGGAAACTGACGGACGGGTTACAATCAACTCCATACCATTTAGTGGCGCTCATTATGTGAGCCGGTTCAGCTCTCAGACAGCAAACAGCAACAACAACACCGTACCAAAGTTTCGACGATACTCGGACGAACCGAGACAGTCGTTTTCTCCGCAGGCGAGATAGAAGAAAGCGACAATTGATACGCAGATAATAGCCACAAAAGCTGCGAGTCAGTCGGCGTGATCTATTAGAGGTTGCGTTATTGTTGCAGGAGTTTGGCTGGATGCAAAACTGGAGTTGAATACTAACGATCATGTTTTTCCGGTTGTGAATTGAGTCAATGGATGGACGGATTTCTAAGAGGCGTTTTTTCTTTCTCTTATTTGCTATAGAACTAGCATTGAAACTAATCTATTTTTCACTAGCAACATTCATGTTCTTCGCACACAACTCAGGACACTGACTGATCTCACGTTGACGGAAAATTAACTAAGTTAAAGACGAACAAATTGTTCATCATCTGGTTTGGAACCAGTTCCCAACTTTCTCAACTTGCGGTGATCTAGAAAAAAAAACAAAGCAGGCAGACAGACATAATCTCGCCTCCCGATTCAGATCGGTGCTCAACAACAAACGAATTTGCTTAAACATAGAACATTCAGTAGGTGGGTCCTCTTTTAGTTAAGATCGCAAAAGACGTTGGTAGATTTGGTGTGATTGCGGGAACTGACTTTACATCGCAACACATACGCATATTAAACAGCGTTCAGCCCAAGAAAGCTTGCAATGCGCAAAAGAACACTAAATTGAGACACGATCCTGAGTGATCAAACCGAAGAGCATTTTGTTGTGCAGACCATATCTAATGATCAAAATGGATTTGGCTGGAAAATTTGTCGATGAAAATAATAAATACCACGAAAATAAATTTAAACATGTACGAAATTTGTCGACGAGTCAATTAAGTAGGTGTATTAATCAGAATATTTCGTCGAACCGTAATTAATTATATTATAACTAACCGTAATTAATTATATTATATTTATTCATTTATTCATTTATTCATTTATTCATTTGTTCATAGATTCACTTATTTATTTATTCATTTGTTCATTTATTCATTAATTCATTTATTCATTTATTCACTTCTCTAATTCATTTATTCATTTATTCATTTATTCATTTATTCATTTGTTCATTTATTTATTTATTCATTTTATTCATTTATTCATTTATTCATTCATTCATTTCTTCATTAATTTATTTATTCATTTATTCATTTATTCATCTATTCATTTATTCAATGATTCATTTATTCATTTATTCACGTTGTTTGGATCGGGTAATCGTTTCGGATCCTCCTTTGCAAAACGACCGCATTTTTGCCTTTTTGTTAGGCGTGATGAACTTATTATAACTTCAAAGCTTACATTTTATTATTTTTAATATTGACTTACGTTAAGGTATCCAAATTATGTTCAACCAACAAATTATCTTTATCAAAGGAATGAATTAAACTAGACTAAACTCCAATAAATTTCTCTGTTCTCAAACGGTGACGTTTCCTGCCTTACGTCAACGCAAGCTGTCAGGTTGACGTGGTGAAATCGTCGCATACCGAGGGATCGGAAAGTGGTTGGATGGTAGATGCGACAGTGCTGCCAGTACCTGTAACACTCCCCGACTCGTAAAGCTGCTGCAAGTTCTCTTCTGGCTCAGCTTTACTTGGTGGTTGCACGTCCAGCACAGCAATCTTGCACATAGGACGACGAAGAATTCTATTGGCCGTCTGTATAACGGCTTGTCGCACGCGGCCATCACGTCCTGTCACCACCGAGATTATGCGGCCTCTGGCCCATCCATTACGTACGTTCTTGTCCACTAAGATAACAAGATCCCCAACTGCAGGAGCCTAAGATTCCGCAAACCATTTGGTCCGCCTTGAGATGCTTGGAAGATATTCTTGAGTCCACCTCTTCCAGAACTGGTCGACCATCATCCTCGCCATATCCCAGTTGGTACGGCAAACACCTTGGAATTCCGCCAAAGGCTTCCGGGTTCGACCAACCCCGTCAGAACTTAAATGGATGAAGTGGTTCGGCGTCAGCGCCTCTTGCTCTGCTGACTCGAGTGAAATGAACGTCAGTGGCCGCGAGTTGATGATGGCACTGACTTCAGCGAGTATCGTTCTTAGAGTTTCGTCATCCGGATTTCCCAGGCTGCTTATTGAACCAAGTCCAACCTTAACGCAGCGTACAAGCCGTTCCCATACTCCTCCGAAATGTGGGGCGGAGGGCGGGTTGAACACCCACTTGGTGTTGGTGTCAGTGAAAGTATCGACTAGACCGTTGTGGTTTTCATCGACTTCCTGCTGCAGCTCGCGACTAGCACCCTGGAAGTTGGTCCCATTGTCCGTGTAGATCTCACTGGGTGCACCTCGATAGGCTACGAAGCGACGAATGGCCATTTTGCAGGACTCAGTTGTGAGAGAATGGGCAACCTCCAGGTGGATGGCTCTGACGGAGAGGCAGGTGAATAAAGCGACCCATCTTTTCACTACGCTTCGACCGCTTTTGACTGATATTGGGCCGAAGTAATCGATGCCGACGTAGGTAAATGGCCTGCCACATTGCTCCAGGCGCGCTGCTGGCAAAGGACCCATCTTTGGTGTTACTGGAGACGCCTTCCGAATTTTACAATGCTGACAATTCCTGGAGACCTGGCGCACCACAGTGCGGAGGTTCGGTATTTGGAAACGCTGCCGGATTTCGTTGACGATAGTCTCATTGTTAGCGTGAAGAAACTTCCGGTGATACCAGTCGACAAGGAGGTCGGTAAGCCGATGGTTACGTGGAAGAATGATGGGGAACTTGAAGTCATATGACACATTCGATGCAGCTCCAATTAGACTGTCAACACGCAGGATACCCTTTTCATCGGTGAACGGCGACAACTTGTAGATTTTGCTCGATTTGTCAATCTCCTTGTTTGAGTCCTTGCTAAGCAGCACGGCGACTTCATCCGGGTAGACTTCGGCTTGTACTGTACGCCAAAGAACTTCTTCCGATCGCTGGATTTCGTCTTGCAACAAGTTCCCTGTTTTCTTGTGTGAGTCCAATCTGTGACGGCGGGCATTATCCAGAACACGAATCACGTACGCCACGGTTTTTACCAGGCGTTCCCACTTTGAGAAGTGACTGAAGTCCACCAGCTGTTCCATTAAAAACTCTCGATGGATCATGCAAGCACGCAACTCTTCAGTAGTTTCCGATGACTCTGCAGGATTTTTCTTCGGCCATTCTGCCTCCGGACGATATAGGAAGTCCGGACCTTGAACCCATCTGGAATTTGAGCTGAGGCAAGGACCTTTTCCCCACTTAGTAGCTTCATCGGCCACGTTTTGCTTCGAAGGGATCCAACGCCAGTTTTCACCATTCGTTTTGTCCAAAATCTCCCCTACTCGACAGGCGACGAATTGTCGATATCGTCTATGGTCCGATCTTATCCAAGCAAGCACAGTTTCCGAATCGGTCCAAAGTACTCGACGAAATATGGGTAGTGAATGGGACTCGCTAATGGTCTTCGTCATTCTGGCACCCAATAGAGCACCTTGAAGTTCAAGACGAGGAATAGACAAAGCTTTCAATGGCGCTACCTTTGCTTTTGCCATCACGAGGGCGCAGTGAACTAATCCGTTAATTTCGGCTCGAAGATATGCCACGCAGGCGTACTCATCCTCACTAGCATCCGTGAATATATGGAGCTGTAGCTGGCCGATCTCGGTCGATGAAAATCCAGGAAAATACGCCCGGTGAATCTGTACTTTTGAAAGCTCTCCAAACTTGACCACCCAGCGTTGCCATTTCTTTAGGATTTCACCAGAAACTTCATCATCCCACGCTGCTTGAGTTCTCCAAATATCTTGGATAATGATACGACCGTGCACAAGAAAGTGCGACAGAAGTCCAAGAGGGTCAAACACGCTCATGACACACTGTAGCAAGTTGCGCTTTGTCGGTGTCACTTCAGCTACGTTGCCATCAACCTCGTACATGAACTGGTCATCGCTTGGTACCCAGGACATTCCCAAAACTCGTTCAATCACTCTCTCTTTACTCGTTTCAATCGCCTTTGCACCGTGAAAGCCCGGATCCCCGACTCGTCGAAGCACTTCCTCAGAATTTCATAGCCAGTTCCTTATCTTGAACCCTCCATTTGCGTGGACTTGCTTCACTTCTAGAGCCACCTCGATGGCTTCAGTCTCGCTATCGAAGCTTTCCAGGTAGTCATCGACGTAATGTTTGGATAGTACTGCCGACGCTCCTCTGGGAAAGGTGTTCTTGTGTTCCTCGGCATTTAGGTTTTTAATGAACTGAGCCTGGCTCGGTGAACATGTAGATCCAAACGTACCTACATCCATAATGTATACCTGGATTGGGAGCGAAGGATTCTTCCGGTAGAGGAACCTCTGTGAGTGGACGTCGCAGCTCAATATACGGAATTGATGAAACATTTGCATTACATCACCGTACACCGCCACCTTTCGTTCGCGAAATCCAAACAGGACTATTAACAGTGGTACCAGGAGATCAGGGCCCTTTAAAAGCATACTGTTCAATGAGATACCGCCTGCCTTCGCCGCAGCGTCCCAGATGAGACGAATCTTCCAGGTTTCTTAGGGTTTCGAACGGCTCCTAACGGTAAATACCAAACTCGATCAGGATCGGCTGACGCCAACTCCTCCGGGGTCGCCAGGTGTATGAAGCCGCTCTGCAAGTACTCGCCGATCTGTCGCTGAACACTCTCTCGAAGTTCTGGATCTGCTTTCATCCGTCTCTCGAAGCATTCAAAGCGCCGCATTGCCATACCGAAGCTATCAGGAAATTTGAAGTTATCATAACGCCACAAAAGGCCGGTCTCGTACTGCTTCGATACCCGCCTGGTAGTTCGCTCTAGAATAGAACGAGCACGCTTGTTATCTTCTGATTCTGGACCTTTTTCCGCCGATACTCCAACGCTATCCACAGAGAAGAACTCTTTCACCATATCGTGTAGCTCTCGATCTTCGGCGCGTGCACAGATGTGAAGACTCACTTTGACCGAGTTGTAGCCTTCCTCTGCCATTCCCGACAGCGTCCAACCCAGCCGAGTTTTGCTGGCGATAGGGTCGCCCATTTGACCCTCTTTTATTTTCAGAGCTGTAATCAAACTAGCATTATTAGAACCAATTAAGATTCCAGGTGCGACGGAGTTGTAGCCACTGAGAGGAAGTCCCTTCAAGTATGGATACTGTTGAATCACCTCCTCGTAGTTTAACGACTGCCTTGGAAGACCGAGGTTCTTCACCGTGCGTGTGTCGTTCAGTACAAATTTCCCAGGATTTGAGGTACCACTAATCTCCACCGAAATTCGTTGTGATGTAGATTCATAGCGAGTAACGTTACTTGTCCAGCTCATACACAGCGGTAGATCCTCTCCATCGTCAATCCCCAAGCGTTTTGCAACCCAGTCCTCTAATAACGTTAGGTTGGACCCGTCATCTAGAAACGCAAAGGTATCCACCGACTTTCCCTTCCAAAATAAGCGTACGGGAAGAAATTTGAACAGAACGGATTGCTTAGGATTGTGGTGTGCATTCACACGCTCACTGGTTTCAATTGCCGTCCTTACGGCCTTAGGTTCTTCTTTAGGGATCTTTGTCGGCTTCTGAAGAATTGCATGTAGCAATGGATGATGACGTATCTGGCATCCCTCTGTTCCACAGGTTGTTTGCGTTTTACACGGTCTACGTCCATGCTTGCCGAGGCACATGCGACAGAGATGGTTGTCCAGCACGAGCTTCCAACGACGTTCCGGATCCATCTTCTTGAAGGTGGTACAATCTTTAACCTTGTGTTGTGGTTCACCACACGCCAAACACAGGATCGGTGAAGATGACCCCTGCTTCGACTGCTGATACTTCTTTGATGAATCTTCCACCGAATGCGCATTGAGGTAGTTCCTCTCCTTCGCTTTCTCACTCTTGCTCGACTTCGATGGCCTGGTATCAGCAATAACAGTGACGTCTGATGCTGCCACAACGAGTGTAGATAAGTAGGCCGAGAATGTACGAAGGTCCACTGCTGGAAAATGCCGCTTGTATAATGCCCAGTCCAGGCGAATCTGCGCAGGAATCTTCTCCACCAACTCTTGTAACAATACTGGGTTGCACATATCGAGCCACTCTGGCCCGCTGCTTCTAGGTGGTCGCAAAGATTTTGCACCGCCATCCCAAATGTTATTAATGTATCTAACCTATCTGACTTTGGCGCCGGTACTTCCCTCACTTTATTTAGTAAATTATGAATAATAAGTTCAGGGCGTCCAAAAAGCATATATAATGTGGACAACACCTGAGGCACGCAGGCCGGAAGAAGCAATCGGCTTTTAACTGATTCGTACGCCTTACCTTGCAAAGCGCGCTGAAGTCTTGGGAGATTCTCCACATCGGTATAGCCACATGCTGCAGTCGAGTTAAGGTAGGCACTGTAGAATAAGGGCCAGTCCTCCGGGTCCCCTCTGAACGGAGGCACATCCTTCGGCATTACCTGTCTCGCTAAGAGTTGTTGCTGCGTTGGTGCAACAGGTACATACGAGAACGGATACGATTGCTGTCCTGGTATTGACGTTTGACCTTGTACAGTACAATGAGCTGGCATCGCTGGGACAGGTGGTTGATAAATCGTAGAAAGTGGTGGCATTGTGGCACTTGTTGACAGTGGGTTCGTCGTTGCACCGGAATACATCCGCGGCTGCGTCATTACTGGAACTGTATTGCAAGCTGGAAGTGCAGGTGCCGGAGGCATCGTCATCGCTGGTATCGAAAATGGTGACGTACCTGTCGCGGTACTGTGCATTTGGAATCCTGGGATGTACGATTGATATCCTGGTACTGGTGGCATACTCATTGCTGGCATTGACAATGACGTTACGCCTGGAATCGAACTGCACTGTTGGATGGCTGGAACTGAAGGTGCATTCATTGCAGGCAATGGCAGTGACGTCATCATCGCACTCGCACTGCTTCTCGAAATCATCCCTAAATTCGCACCTGATGCAACTGAACGGTAGGGTACGACTGCTGGAGGTATCAAGGAAGAGAAAGAAGACACTGCCGTCACCTGTGCAGCCGTAGTATTACATCCATAATTGGCCATAAGTGACTGATAATGCAAATCGTTTCCTGTCGTTCTTGCTATCGGTGTGGATGTTGCGGAACTTGAAGGAACACCGACCGTTGCCTCTGTCATAACTGGCTGGATAAGTGACAGATTCGATAGCTGATTATCTACTCTTCCTATCCACTCCTGTACTCTTCCGACGCCGGATTGCTCGGTGATCATCATTGTTGACATGTCCACTTCCTCGCTATTTAGAATTTTTCCTCGCGCATTCGAAATTGCCCAGGCCAAATGTTGCTTCTTCCTTTCCAATTCCAGGTGGTGCTGCATTTCCATTTCTCTTTCCAGAATCACTTGTTGTTCTTGTAGCTGACGAAGAGTAGCTTTTGTTTGCTCCGAAAAATGCGAAGAGTTGCTGCTGATCGGGCTGATTAGGTTATCACCTGAAGAAGCTACCATGCTGGGAGATACTGCTCTGACTACAACAGCCGAGTTTGTCACGTTCAGTAGCGGCGTAGATGGTGGAACGGCACTTGCTGTCATCACGGAAAGGGGTGGCGGTGAAGGGGGTTTGGATATCGATGCTACACATGCCTCGCATTTCCAAGCGCTCACCTTCCGATCGCTGTTATCCACTCCTGCACATCCATAATGCAACCACTCTGCGCACTCCGAACACAGGACCATATTGTCCAAGTTATTGGACCTCTTGCAAATCTTGCAATCATTGCACTCTGTCTCCGGCATGATGAAAAGTTAATCCGAACGTGGACTTAATCTTAAATTTGGTTGGATCGGGTAATCGTTTCGGATCCTCCTTTAAAAAACGACCGTATTTTGCCTTTTTTAAGCTGCGGATGAATTTATTATAATTTCAGGTTACATTTTATTATTTTAATATTGACTTACGTTAAGGTATCCAAATTATGTTCAACCAACAAATTATCTTTATCAAAGGAATGAATTAAACTAGACTAAACTCCAATTAATTTCTCTGTTCTCAAACGGTGACGTTTCCTGCCTTACGTCAACGCAAGCTGTCAGGTTGACGTGGAAGAGATCGCCGCATACCGAGGATCGGCAAGCGGTTGGATGTGGTAGACGCGACAGTGCTGCCAGTACCCGTAACACACATATCTCAATTTATTAATTTATTAATTTATTCATTAATTCATTTATTCATTTATTCATTTATTCATTTATTCATTTATTCTACATATTCATTTATTTTTTATTCATTTATTCATTTATTTTGTTTAATCATTTATTCATATATTCATTCAATAATTTATTCATTTATTCAATAATAAATTCATTCATTCATTAATTTATTCATTTATTAATTTATTATTAATTATCCATTTTATTCATTTATTCATTTGTTTATTTTATTCATTTATTCATTTATTCATTTATTTATTTATTCATTTATTCATTTATTCATTTATTCATTTATTTATTTATTCATTTATTCTATTGATACATTGATCCTTTAATCCATTGAATTCATTTATTCCATTTATTCATTTATTCATTTATTCATTTATTTTCATTTATTCATTTATTCATTTATTCATTGATATGCATAGATACATTGATTCATTGATCTCATTCTATTCATTTTTTCATTTATTCATATATTCATTTATTCATTTATTCATTTATTCATTTATTCATTTATTCATTTATTCATTTATTCATTGATACATTGATACATTGATACATTGATTTATTGATTCATTTATGCATTTATGCATTTATGCATTTATTCATTGATTCATTTATTCATTTATGCATTTATTCATTTATTCATTTATTCATATATTCATTTATTCATTTATTCATTTATTCATTTATTTATTTATTCATTTATTCATTTATTCATTTATTCATTTATTCATTTATTCATTTATTCATTTATTCATTTATTCATTTATTCATTTATTCATTTATTCATTTATTAATTTATTCATTTATTCATTTATTCATTTATTCATTTATTCATTTATTCATTTATTCATTTATTCATTTATTCATTTATTCATTTATTCATTTATTCATTTATTCATTTATTCATTTATTCATTTATTCATTTATTCATTTATTCATTGATTCATTTATTCATTTATTCATTTATTCATTTATTCATTTATTCATTTATTCATTTATTCATTTATTCATTTATTCATTTATTCATATATTCATTTATTCATTTATTCATTTATTCATTTATTCATTTATTCATATATTCATTTATTCTTTTATTCATTTATTCATTTATTCATTTATTTATTTATTCATTTATTCATCTATTCATTCATTCATTTATTCATTTATTAATTTCATCATTTATTCATTTATTCATTTATTGATTTATTCATTTATTCATTTATTTATTTATTTATTTATTCATTTATTCATTTATTCTTTTATTCATTTATTCATTTATTCATTTATTCATCTATTAATTCATCTATTAATTCATTTTTTTATTCATTTATTCATTTATTCATTTATTCATTCATTCATTCATTCATTTATTCATTTATTCATTTATTTATTTATTTATTTATTCTTTTCTCTCGCTGTCAGTAGAGGTCAGTTTGATGGATTTCATGTTGTCAAAAAGTGTTTGCAGATTGTTTGTCAACTTTCCGGTTAGTTGGTACAGTATGGATTCCTATGAATATTTTTTTCATGGTCTGCAGACTCAATTGAGTGATTTCTTTTGGAATGTTCTTTAATAGCACTCTCCAGTTCCTGCTGGAGTGAAGGTTCCTACGGATGCAACGAAGAAACTACTTGAGTTTGATGACACACATGTTTCATGATCTACCATTTCTAGTAACCAGCCAGTGTCTTTCGGGAATTTCATTATCTGCGACCTGGAGTACGTTGGCATTTCACTTGTTGAGCCCATATGCTATTTTTCAAAAAAATCATCAATGAAACTAGTTCCTTATTTCGTCGCGAACAGTTTCTGTGGTAAACTATTATGCTGCTTAAGTTTGGAAAGCAAAAATCTCAAGCTGCCTTCAGCAGTTAGCAAGGTCACATCTCGTCTACCTGGTTGTAAAGCATCCCAAGCTCTGTTAATGTCACTTTCATGCATTCATAGACACGTATAAATCGTTCGAGCATCTTTTCAGAGAGAAAAACAGCTCATGATTTCTTGAATATGTTGAGTTTTCGCTTTATGAATATACACCATGAACAATGTTCATGATATTATGAACTAGTTTTTTGCCACAACGAAATCATGAATAAATCGGCTCAAAACCATGAGCGGAATTCCTGATACTGAAAACTTTATTCATGAATCTGGCAAATCTACTTTATCGACTCTGAATGTAAACAAAAAAATAAATCCACCGATAAGATTCGAACCTAGTGTGGATGTGGAGAGCTGTGATAGTATTTGGTGGATGTACTCACTACGCTATAGTTACTCTTGAAAATACTCTTGACTAATAAAGCTGATTAGACAACTTTAGATTAGTGGCAAACCAAGACTTTCTAAGTTCAAGACTCGTATCTGTCATTTCTATAACGAAACCACGAATAAGAGTCATGAATTCATAAAATACGATGAGAGTTCGTTCCATGATTTTTTATTTATGAAAACAGTAACGAATTTGTTTCCGTGTAGATGATCCCTTGCACGAAAGTCTGTATTGGACATTTTGAGCATTGCGCTTTTTCGCCATTAGTTGACAGATTCGTAAAATACTGCCGAACGTCAAACAATTCTGCAAATTTATTTAACGAATTTCCGAATATTAATTAAGAATATTACACGAGCACGACTCACTGGAGAGTAGGACGATTTTTTGTGACATTATGTGAATGAAGAGTAGAAAAGCTGAATAAAAAACCACCCAATCAAGGTCGGTATCGTGTTCGAAAGAAATTTCTTTTTTCTATATCAAATCCATGTTAAATTCCGATTACTGTAACGGAAAAGTAAAGAATCGAAAAGATATTTCTGCAGCAGTATCCACCTGAAAATAAAAAAAAATAATAAAATTGGAAGTGGTAAAGTTTCCACACAAATAATGAGAGCTGTCACTTTTACTTTCGAAAAATATTTCCGCTTGATTATTCCGTAGGTGAAGGGGAAATTTCATCCCATGCTGATCAATTGTCAAAATTCTGCTTGGTAATATTGAACAAAATTTTGTAACCTCTCTATTTTTTAAGTCGATACTGGCCTTTACAGATGAATGTCAAAACCCAGCGAACATTGTAATAGATTCGATGAAACTTTGAACAGTTGTCAATGTTTTTTTTTAAAAAAAAAACGGACGTTCAAACTCACTCATGTTCAAGTACATACACCGAAAAAAAAGCGTTCCCGAAAATGAAAACGGAGCGTGAACTAGTTTACGTTTTCAGGATTTTTCACTTTAAACTTTATTTAGTTTACGATTACGTGATTCAGTTCACGGTATATTTTCGCTTGTTCTCGAATTCACGACTACATCTCACTGATCTGAGCACGGATTTTTTCCCGTGTACTACTCAAATACGCAAAAAAATCCTTTTCGAGAAAACTAATAGCATGTGATAATATTCTATAATCTTCATTCTTTAATCTTCAAACTTAGACGGTCAAAGCCGATAAAGTTACTCAACCACTAAGTTACACCACTAATAACGGATTTCAGTGAACGAACGGCACAAAAATATCAGTGATTTGCATCGGTCGTGAATATTGTTTGCTTCAGCTTAAAATGTTGAGTAAATGAAACAGATAATTCCAACTAGGCTATTTAAAACTATCAAAATTGGAGTTTAGGTCACTCAAACTTCCAAAAACGTAGGTTTCTTTAAGATAGAATTCAAACCCAAAACCATTCCTTGCCAATAAGAAAAGGAATCACTCTTCCATATACCAATGATCAATAAGAAATATTTCTACTGTTTGGCATCGGGATCCCAAAATAGTAATATAGGAGATTAGAAATATTTCCAGGGATCCGGGAATCCCGAAAAATAAGAGAATCCCGGGACATTTCTGAAAGGAAGCTCTACATATAATGATTGAATTGTTTGATAAATAAATCGCAAAAATAAAATTTCTTGACCTGTTTCTATGAAGCATTTTAAACCTACTGGAATAACGTATCATGAAGCATATAGAATAATGAGTTTATTTAGACCAAACTGATGAATCCAAACTTATCCAAAGAGCTTTTATAGACTTACACAGCAAGCACGCTTATCCCACACAGAAACATAACGCCAAACCCAAGCGAATCCAACTTTTTATAGCATCCACAGTTGAGAGCTTTCCACCTCGAACGAATGTCTGGCGTGCAATCCCAGCCACGGTAGCTTCTGAGGCGAAAAACTCTCTGGTCACGGCTTCCTTCGCAAGGAAAGCAAAGCCACGGATTCCAGCTCATGTGTTGATGAGTGCGTTTTGTATGGTGGAGGTTCCTCTGTCCGGTGGTAGTGAATCGACCATCTGAATAAATAAAGAAGAAGAAAACGACCAATAAGTAAATTAAGACTATAGCTAACTAACAGACGTTTAAGAATTTGGAGGCTGAACACATCCCAGCTTTGAATTAATTCGAGCGTTGGTTACTACCTCCTACATTAACTTTGTACAACTTATTCTTTACGTCTTTCAGTCAGTTTTATTAGATGTTTACTTGAATTCCTGGTCTGCCAGAAATATCTGTCAAAAAACTAGAACTGTTAAGTACTAGAGAGTTTGAGCTGTTTAGTGGAATACCTGTGACCACACATGCAAGCGTCCCTAGCGCAAATGCAAGAGAGGAAAAATGTTTAAGAATAATTTTGCCGAATTTGTAATGTTTCAGTTTCAGAGACATATTTTACACATTTACGTTCCCCGACTATATATATTCCCCGACTTTACGTTCCCGGACTATTTACAAACATGAATTAGGTCTCGTGTAAAATTCATAATTTCTAAGTGTGTAGAAATGAGAAGAAAAATTAGTATTTTGCATTTAATTCCAACTACCTTTGCTTATTTTGACAGATACGCGTATTTCGTCTACAATGTGCAGACTTCTTCAGTGTCGTGTACCTTGTCGTGTACTAAACTGTTAGATAAATCTAATGATAGTTTTGCTGAACATGTTTGTCGATTGTCTTCCGTGGCAGTACCGGGGGAAAATTATCAGCGCCCGCGACGTGGCTTAACTTTTGTATACCGTAGTGGTTACCTAGGCATTGACTCGATTCCATGAAAAAAAACGATTAATTTTAGTATGCATTACTTTTTGTCACTATTAAGTGCGTGAGAAAGTGATGAAAATTGAACAGAGTAAAATTTTGTGATGAGGCACTGGCTTGTTGCTAATTGTTAACGGTGTGCTTCTATTCAAATTACTAAAAAAGAGAATTGAGAAAGGAATTCTCAAATGGCTCGAATCCTATCACACTAACCGTCAACAAATAGTTAGGTTCAAAGTGAAGAAATCATACCCTATTCAAGTCACCTCTGGAGTCCCCCAAGGCTCTCATTTAGGCCTCCTTTTATTTATTTTATTAGAAAATGACATTTTCTTTGTTTTTAAGAACGATACATTTTTTATTTATGCTGATGAGATGAAATTATTTTTATAAATAAGAAATAAAAAAGACATCATGACATTTCACAAAGAAATAAACATTTTCTATATCTGGTGTAACAAAAGTCTTTTCTTGCTGATCATAAGAAAATGTAATTCGATAAATTTTAGCAGGAAACGAAGTACCCCAGATATTTAATTCTATTCTGTTTTATTCTAACGCTTACATAGCCAGTAATAAAAAGCATCCTGGAAAATGCTAAACCACTATTTTTCTTAGCAAAATTAATATTTGTAAAATATCACAAATATTAAAACGGCCAGGCCCACTGTGTAGCGTTAGGAGTAAAACAAGATTAAAAAATAAACGGCAATTAAACTATCCATTTGATGTTTAGGTTAATCAACGAATATTTTCGGCAACGTTGGGAGTGACGTAGCTAAAAAGGTTAATGCAACTCCATTTGTTCTGACTTCTTTAAGAAAAAAAAAGGTGTTTCCACCTTGTGTCCTGGCTTGCGAAACTAGGCTTAAGCGCCATTATTTGCTCGCTGCAATGAGTATAAGAGAATAAATGAGATAAACTGGGATGGGTGTTCTATCCTGAACAAACTCTAGAGTTAATCCTCTGAAACGAGAAAAGTTATAAATTGACCCCACCCTGTGCCATAAAGTATAAAATCATTTTTTCTGTGTGATTAAATACATTGTATCTCAATATAGCGGTCTAAGTTTTGGCCGGATAGTTCACAATCCGAGTTTTATCTTATTTGATATAGTTTGTTTACCGCTTGCTGAGTTTTGCTTTATTTTTTATGATCTGTAAAAAGTGTTTTGCTAAACACCATTAAAATTTAAAATAAATTTTAAATAAATTTGAAATAAATTTTAAATAAATTTGAAATTTTAAACATGAATATGAAATAATTTATAACCAAGTTCGTATTCCAATTGGCACTCGGTATATGGAATAATTTACAAATTCCCGACTGTCTCATAAGAATTTCTAGCAAAGTTGAATAACATCTTTTGAACAGATATGATTAAGAAGACAGATATAAAAGATAGTGGAATAAACAATTAGCTAAATGCATTGATTGAAAAGTTCTCTAAATAAAAACATAACGCTTTAGTTTTAGTTGTTGTTAGATTTGTGCTATGTCTTTTACAAGACAACTTAGACAAATATATTTGTCAGAAGCAGATAATATCTCATCTCCATGCGAGGCTCTAGGAGTGAACAGCTAAATTATTGTCCATTCATAGAACCTCGCATGGAGATGAGATATTATCTGCTTCTGACAAATTTCATCAAAGATCGTTCCTCCGCGCATGGGAGAATACAAAAATATAACAATCAAAGTGTGAAAAATATACTTAAATCGTACGAAAAGCTAACATAATAATTATGTATTAACTATAATTTGACAAGACTGAAGAAAACACGTCTGCACCGATCAAACGCACAGCCTACTCAGTTGGAAACGAAGCACTCTAGATATAACTATTCATTTGGAGAATCAGCCAGTTGAAAAGTGTAAAAGCGTAAGGATCTTAGAAGTTATCTTGGATTCGAAACTTACATTCATTGAACATTACAATACTGTCATCCACAGAGCAAATAATATGTTTGTATTCATAAAACGGTTTTGTTAAAATTTTCATGAACCGTACACAATAAAAACATTGTACATTGCATAAGTAAGGTAACTACTGGAATATTGTAGCGTAGTTTGGTCACTCTTTCAAGTCATAAAGGGCGATACGGTCAAAATTTGGTCAATATCAACTTGACGTATTTCTTTCAATTTTGCATTTAAAAACCTGAACACCCCTCATTTTGAAGGTGTGTGTGTGTAGAATGTTGCTCTTATTTTGATTTTGGAATTCACTCTTCAGTTGTCAAAATGCCGTCCAAGCAAGAAGAGCAGCGTATCAAAATTTTGCTCGCGCATCGCGAAAATCCGAGCTACTCGCACGCAAAGTTGGCAAAATCGCTAAAAGTTGCCAAATCAACCGTTACAAATGTAATTAAAGTGTTTGGGGAACGTTTGTCGACAGCCAGGAAGTCTGGATCGGGGGAAATCGAAAACCGAAGCCGCTGAGACGACAAAGAGAGTTGCCGGTAGTTTCAAGCGAAACTCCTAACCTATCTCTCCGAGATGCCGCAAATAAGCTGGGTGTATCGTCTACAACCGTGCATCGAGCCAAAAACGAGCCGGACTATCGACTTACAAGAAGGTAGTGACTCCAAATCGCGATGATAAACAAAATACGACGGCCAAAGCGCGATCCCGGAGGCTGTACACGACGATGCTGACGAAGTTTGACTGCGTGGTAATGGACGACGAAACCTACGTCAAAGCCGACTACAAGCAGCTTCCGGGACAGGAGTTTTATACGGCAAAAGGAAGGGAAAGGTAGCAGATATTTTCAAGCACACGAAACTGTCAAAGTTCGCAAAGAAATATCTGGTTTGGCAAGCCATTTGTACCTGTGGCTTGAAAAGCAGCATTTTCATAGCTTCCGGGACTGTCAACCAAGAAATTTACGTGAAAGAGTGTTTGAATAAACGTCTGCTGCCTTTCCTGAAGAAACACGGTTGTTCCGTACTGTTTTGGCCGGATTTGGCATCTTGCCATTACGGTAAAAAGGCCATGGAGTGGTACGCCGCCAACAACGTGCAGGTGGTTCCCAAGCGACAAGAACCTCCTAACACGCCAGAGCTCCGCCCAATTGAGAAATACTGGGCTATTGTCAAGCGGAACCTAAAGAAGACCAAAAAAACTGCTAAGGACGAGCAGCAGTTCAAGGCAAACTGGCTTTCTGCGGCGAAGAAGGTGGACAAGGTGGCTGTACAAAATCTGATGGCAGGGGTCAAGCGTAAGGCCCGGCAATTCGGATTTAGAAAAGCGGAAGCCTAACTGAATATTTTTCCTGACTTTTATACTAATTGAACTTGAAAATGAAATTTAATTTGATTTTTTAAATAAACGATTTCACCGATTTACACGCGTTTTCCCTTGATCAAATTTTGACCGTATCACCCTTTACAAGTAGAATGAATACTATCGGTACAGAAGCAGTTTTTACTGTTTGCCCTTCGTAAATTAGGTTGGACAATGTTACCTCTTCCATCTTATGAAGCACGCAGTATGCTCATCAGCATCCAATCATTAAAATAGCGCCGTGAATTTGCATTAGTTTCATTCGGAAATGATTTTGTTTCGCAACGCGTTGATTCAGTAGAACTTAATTCTAAACTTAATACAAAAATGTTCTGAACTTAATTTTAAATAGGAAATAGAAATATATTTACTACAAGCCATCATCGTTCAAATTATGCCAAATTTGGACCTCAAAATCAGATGATGACAACTTACAATAAACATGGAGTAGATGTTGACTTCAACATGACTAAAATAAAACTGAAGCAATACTTCAATGGAATTAGATAACCTAAAATTAAAAATGCAAATCTGATTGGTTAGTCGCTTAAGACGTACTATATATCTAAGAAGTGGAACATAAAATGTAACTATCATTGTAACAAACCGGTCTACTTCTGGTTAACGACAAATAAAATAACATAGACTTAATGTTGACTTTCCCTAATAAAACGTATCCAACTAGATCCATAAGAGCGATCGAAGCCAAAGCTTAGGTAAAATTAATTTGTTTATAAATTAATTAAAATCTACAAAAAGGCACGTAAATGTTCAGCCTTTTCAACAATGCTCTTAAATATCTCCTTCGTTGACGACATATACGTCGTCGGTAGAGCAGCGGAGTAGCTCAGAAATGAAGCAAATGAGGTTGGTGAAAATGTGTCTTTGTCGAATTCTTAGTATCAGCAGATCAGATTTGGAATAGCCATGCGCAAAAGTATTTGCATATTTTACGGATATGAGCTCTTGGTTTCTACATAATTCGTACGCCTCGAATAATTGATGATATCGAAGTTTGTACAAACCTAACTAATGACTCCATACATTCTTAAAAAATCATAATCTGTCATAATATAGCATGTAAACCGGTGATAAAATTGGTTAGTAATCATCGAGAAGAACCTTTCAGGCCGAGAGCTTTCTACCGGCAATGAGTAAATTATAAGAAACAAATAAACCACGAACTATCAGTTTGACAAAGTCAATTCAAAATCAAATCAGAACAAGCCTAGATAAAATGAAAAGAAACACAATGCCAAAAAGGGTTACACTGAAAAACGGAATTCCTGATTAAGAATAACGTATAAACAATAAATTGCCAAAAGACAAGTGAAACAAAAAAATCAGAGGGGCTTCTAAAATGGATGAAAATTTTGCATCAATTAGAAAAGTTTGAACTGAATATTTGAATTCCATCATTCCATTATTCCAATTTAAATTTTGAATGCCTGTAACTTAGCCTTTGAGTGTTTTCAATTTCTACTTTAACCTCAAGCTATTGTATTCGAAACGCTTTTCCAAAGTTCAACATAACATACCGAGTCTGATGGGTGCTCCAAATCAATCTGCCAAAAGCATTTAAACTTCTCATCCAACGGAACTGTACTTCCCTTTACTGGTATGGTTAATCTAACGTACGGTACCATTGGTACCTGCCTAAGTTCCCTCCATTACAGAATAACTGCTTCGCTGACTGAGCCCTCAAAAACAAACAAACAAAACTACGCAGTGACGGTGCTCCGATTCGATATCTAATTTCTGTATCCTGTGTTCTGTTTCGATTTCACCTGATGCACTACCGAGAAATGCTCCACACAGGTAGGTAAATCGAAACAGAAACAAACACGCATAATCAATCGAATCTACCAATCATCATACATCCTCCTCCCATCTGACCGTCGCCGTCGCCGTCGCCGTCATAATCACCCCACCTAGGTTGCAATTTCGGCCAACAAAATAACGCACGAGAAGAAACAAGTTCACACTTCACTAGGCGCAGCATCGAAGTGCCTATCGCATTTGCCCCGATCAGCAACTCGATTCGGTGGAACCAAAACAGATTTTCCTTAACAGTAAAACGCTCTGCGGCGAACAGTGAAATCGTTTTTATTTTTTGGTTCGCGTATAATTCATTTTGGAAATTTAACCGTACTTCGAACGGGAAAACACACCCTGCCCAAAAAAAAGCGCGCGCGGCCTGCGGCGGTGTTGGTCAATGAGTGTAGTAAGTAGTGGTTTTAAGCTCTGCGCGCCTCGGCGGGCTGCAGCTTGCATTGGATTCTCCGATTTGGTGAGTTCGATGAGTGATTGCTAGGTAGGTACCTAGTTGGAAATTTGTAAACGAAAACAAACCCATCGTTGAATGCAGCTTTTTTGTTTTGTTTTTGTGCAAAGAGCATGTTCAAAAGAGTTCATTCGAGGTAGGCTCTGAAGTTTTCCATAGAGGGTCGAAAAATAAGTTCTTCTTGAGAGGTTGTTTTTGATAATTTCAAACGATCGTCTTTATTTGTTTGGAAAAAATGATTAGTTTCCGTAAAGTTAACCATCACTCGATTTGAAATTTCTGTTGAAGAATAAGCGTTAAACCATATTGGGTTGAGGTGAAAAGTAACTTCCTTGGGAATGAAAAAAAAAAAATTGAATGTTTTTTTTATTTTATTCCCTTTTAGCTCAATACGCTTATTCGAGCGATTTTCCAATTTCTTGATCCCGTCCGAAAAGAGAACTGCACAATACTTCTCCACGGCGTCGATGATATCCTCGCGTGAGCTGATTTTTTTTTTATTGATTAGCCATCTTTTGAGGTTTTTGAACAGATAATAGTCCGAGGGAACCGAATTGAGTGAACACGGTGGATCCGTGGTATAGAATTGTATTTAAATAATTGTGTTTATTGGTATTATGATAAGATTCTTTATTTATTTCAGGAATCATCAAACCGGGCTCTTCGATCAATCTAACTGCTTTCTTCGACTTGTTCAATATTCTGTTGATTTAAAAAAAACATGCACATCAAAAATCATATCTTTAAATTTTTTTCTTTGTTGATTGGACTGATCTACTTCAATTTTCAGCCTTTCCAGGACTATTATGATATTAATACATATCAAATTTTTGTTTTGTAGTAACAATCCAGTAGATGTCAGATATGTTTTGTAAATAAATATATTATATTCTATTACGTAAATTACACAAATACATTCAATAACAAAAGGGTAAGGGGGGAATACAGGGTGCCAGACAAACTGTAGGCTGGATGAGGGATTCGTGGTTATCTGGCCCAAGTCATGGATCACAATTATGCCTTCCGTGATGGGAATCATCAGATAGGAATCAGCGAAGGTCTAATTATCTTCCGACAGTCTACAGTGAGTTTACTAACCCTATTTTTTAACAAACCACCAGACGGAAATCCTAATGTATTGCATTCTATTCATTTTCTGTAATAAGAGCGTTTCGTTGGAAGGAGATTCTCTATCCTTGCCATGGGTTTCGTGTAAGTGCCTCTGCTTACGGGTCCACACCACCGTTTTTGACCCTTCATACAACGGAATAGTGAGGATTACAGGTATGTACAGTTTGATCTTGCCATTAGGAGGAACTGTATGCCATGGCAAGTCCTGCACTGGTGGTGGCTTCCCGTCACATCACATCACATCTTGCAAAAACAAAATTATTTTTCTCATCATGTGAGTCCGTTTGCAGCGATTCCGGCCTTCAATCGCTCCATTAATGCACAATAATACTCGCTATTGATGGTTTTATTCTTTTCGAGGTAGTCCAAGAAGAGTATGCAACGACAATCCCAGAAATCCGACGCCAAAAGCTTTCCGACCCATTGAGCCTCCCTAGGCCACTTCGGAGCACTTGCGCCGGCGTCAGTCCTTTGACGAACAATCATTCTATTCGCTGGTGTGTTATAGTGGATCCAGGATTGAGTCTTGCGGAAGTCCCGTGGTGACTTCCTGTATACGTTCCTGATCCGCTGCTGTGTAGTATACCTTTACACAATTCTGGAAAATTCCTAACTGGCGCTATTTTATTTATTTATTTCTCACATCCAGGGTGACTAATGGACAGCAGCGAGCTCTCCCTCTTACGTTGGATTGCGGACATAATGGCATCCAACGTTGACTTCCTCTGGCTTCCTCTGGCGTCTTGACATCTTTGCGTCATCACACTGAATATTTCGGGAGCCAGCAGAATAACCGTCTTGATGGCCAAGTTCGGTATGCCATCTGGCCCTGGCGCTTTGTTCAGCTTAAGCGACTTTCCTATGGGGACAATGGACAATGGGTCCATCATTCGTAACCGTCACCTCATCTCTTTCCTCCGCGGTGCCGAAACATGGGCCTGTAAGTTTCTAAATGTCATGCAAAGTTACCACCTGTTCGACTTATTGAGGGTAAAAAAATTTGAAGGATGTACACAGATGGAAAGAATCCTGTTATTTTCAGCGTTATCAAATGCACATAAATGGAATACATAAGATCATGGGATATATAATGTTAATTTAGGTCAGATTTTACGTAAACCAGGTCTGTTGTATGAAAGATTGCAAACAATTTTGTTATTTACAAATGCTTTGGTTTACAATTAAACGAAGGCAAATTTTGCGCGTCTTTTCCAATTCAAAAGTTTTATCTGTGTACCATCTACCAAAGCTGCAGAAACACACTCCAGATCGGTACAGCTTTTATTGTGATGAGTGAAATGCACTAGCGTATTATTTGAGGGCGTTCAATCAACAAGAGAAAAAGCAATTTAAGGAGCTGTTTCACCATTAAGTACTACGCATTTTCACATCACCCACCCATATGAGTACATCGTGAAACTACCACGTTTTGATCGATGGAAGGCACTTCTAGGATATTGTTGATGTCATGACCTACCATGGTGCAAACATCGATTCAAACCACTGTCATCTAATGGCCAAAGTGCATCAAAGAACTTCCCTTGCATACAAGATTCGGTATTGACACCTGCCAAAGGAATGTTTGAAGATCCCCGATGTCGCAACTGGGCAATATGCATAGAAACAGCGTTGTCGGATAAGAAAGAGAGAGTGAGTGAGAGAGTGAGAGAGAGAGAGCTATTCGAAGCTTCTGGAGTAGTGTTAGAGTACATTAGATAACGCAGAAAATTCAATGTTTCTTTTTATCTGTGTAATTCACGGTCCGTTTTCTTTTTGGGGAGCGCGTTTTTCAGTGAAAGCGTAAACAACGTAATTGTTTGCAATCTTTCATACAGAACACAACATGATTTTCAATGTTCGATACAACAGACCTGATTCTAGCGACATTTGGCTTAAGTTTATGTGAAAGATCTCATTAATTTATGCCAAATCTAGCATTCCCTTTATGTGCATTAGATAACGCAGAAAAATCCACGTTTCTATTAAACTGTTTAGCAATCAACAACGCAACTGAAGATGCCTTATTTTTTGTGGAAAAAACGTCGGAACGATTGGTTCGACAAGGAGTGTCAGATAATTTTGAACGGAATAACGATTCTGCAGCAACGAACCCGTCAAACGGGCAATACAAACAGAAACGAAAGCCCGCCTGGAGGAGTTGGAGTGTAATGAAATAGAGCAGCAGGAACGTTCTCAAGAATGAAAAATAGTTTTACAAAACACTCAATAGATTGGAAAGTGTCGGGATAAGGATGGAGGTAACAGGACAGATGAAGGTTAGGTGATTAAAAGGTGGAAGCAGCCCTACTATGAACGTTTGGATGGCGCAAAGAAATAGTTTCATAGGGAAACATACCAACTTCCACGATAAGTGAAGTAAACGATGCTTTCAAACAGCTTAAGATCAAAAAGGAAGCTGGAAAGGATAGTATTGCAGTGGAGCCGCAAATAAAAATGAGCCGGATAAGTTGGCGACTTTTCTGTATCGAATGATAGGCAGGATTTGTTATTTTGAAGCTACACAGATAAAAAGAAACATTTAATTAGCTTTAGTTTAGCTTAGCTTGACTGACTGCACGTATCAATGCTACTCCGCGATTGATCAAAATCAGTGAAATTGCACAATGAATCAACCGAATTGGGCTGGGAGTACCGGCCATTCATACACGTTTCAGTGATTCAATTTCTTTAATAATCCATAACGGCGCCGGCCACGTCCTTGCTATCAGGTGGGAATAGGGAAGGAAAGTTAGCGTGACCTTTGCTCTTTAGGGACCGTGTTTACCTCTGCATCCCCACAAAGGTCACAGGAACTACACAGGTCCCTACTATGTTAGTAGGGTACGGGTCGATGGAACAGGATTCACCCTAATAAGTTATGTGATCATATAATATAGTTCATACAATTCAGGGGATAAAAGGATAACAATTACCTGTTTTGCTCCGCGTTTTTAGAACACTCACCGCCCTTAATTGTCTAAAAATTCATTCCGTGGTCTAACTGGTTAGCGTTCTCTCCGGACATTTCGGATACACAGTATCCCACAAACACCGATGTTCGGCAAACTTCTCGTCGTAAACCTGTTCCTCCACGGACCAGTACTATTGTCGACATGGCATTGCTGTAGATATCTTTCAACTGAACCACGTTCAACTCTGATCCAATCACCGTTCCATCCGACCCTCATATTTCCTATTAGCAGGACATTTTCAGATTGTCCTTCTTTTTCACTTCGCAAAACTGATAGGGTTCGGTCTGCGGCTGTTGAAGTGGTTACGCCATTTGACTGCTTCCGCTGCTTCGGCCGCCACGATGAAACTCTGACAACGGTCACCACCGGCGGCTGAGACCAGGAACGGCGTCGGCTGAGCACTTTCCATCTTGATTGTTATTTTGATCTTGCTTCGTTAGTCCTCATCCCGATTCGGAATTGTATAGAAATCCGACCATACAAAGGCTATCAGCACTACCGTTTTGACTTCCTTGTCAGTTTTACTAAAAATACCATATCTTTACTTCGATGCGGAAATACTAGCAACACTCAAAAAAAAGCGTAATCGGACATTTTATTAAATTATTATACCCGGGGCTTTTTGAAATGCTTGAAGAGCAGCAGTCGCAGCACCGTTACCACTCTTATTACTACAGGTATACCTCGATAGTACGTACATCAACTTACTCACTTCAAATCGAAATTACATAAAAACTATTGACTACACACTACCAAAATCTCGTGTAAATTTCTGTCCCTGAGACCGACACATGCAAGCGTCCTTTAGCGCATAAGAATGTGTTGAAAGAGATGAGAAAATAAATTCAACCGAACACATCTTTTGTCGAATTGCGTATGTGTCAGTTTCAGGAGACGTAATTTCACACGAAATCTTTCTTTACGTCTCCCGAATATTACGTTCCCCGACTATTTACAAACATGGATTAGATCTCGTGTAAAATTCATAATTTCTAAGTGTGTATATCTAAATTTTATTCAACCAAAAAAAAGGGCAAAAAGCTGCTTTTTCTTTTGATTATATTACACACTACCAAAATGTCATGTAAATTTCTGTTCCCTGAGACCGACACATGCAAGCGTCCTTTAGCACATAAGAATGAGTTCAAAGAGATGAGAAAATAAATTCAATCAAACACATCTTTCGTCGAATTGCGTATGTGTTAGTTTCACGAGACATAATTTTACACGAAATCTTGTTTTACGTTCTCCGACTTTTTACAAACATGAATTACGTCTCGTGTAAAATTCACAATTTTTAAGTGTGTATATTTCCGATACAACCAGTAGTTTATAACTAATTGCGATTTGAAGTGAGAAAGTTGATGTACGTACTATCGAGGTATACCTGTAAAACTTTCGAAGTTAAATTTACAAATATCGATTTATAATAAACAGAAAAAACGTAACAGCTCACGCAAAACTCAACTGTGCGCGGGCAGCGCTTGCTGCGATCTCTCTTTAATTTTCTGCGTCATCTAATGCATGTAAAGAGAACGCTAGATTTGACCGAAAATAATGGGACATTTCGACATGGAGTTTTCATAAGGGCCAATGTAACAAACGTAAACAATGGCTTCTTCCGTAAATTTCTCAAGAATGCTGACTTAATCATTGTGAATTACCACAATGATTGTATAAAAGAGGAGTTTCCCTTTACAATACAAGTGGTAGTTTATTTGAGCGAGTTTGCACTTTCAAGAAATTTGTGGAAGAAGCCATTGTTTACGTGTGCGACATTGGCCTTTATGTAAACTCTTTGTCGATTTCATGTAAATGAATCTAGTCTGTTGTGTGAAAGATTGCAAACATTGTTGCATGGCGCATGAATGATTGCAAGCAATTTCGTTGTTTATGCCTCCGTTGGCTTGGATCCAAACGGAGGGAAATGTGTGCCAGAAGAATAAAAAGAGGGAGTCATATGCCAAATCTACAAAAAAAAACATGACAAGTTTTGTGAACAACCGAGCGATCACTATCCTCCACGCGATGTTCAGAATTTTTCACCAGATCTATCGTCTATCGTCGCTAACAAGCAGATTCGAAGAAAGCTACCGAGCCGGTTTTGTAGAATGGTGATCTACAACTGATCAAATCGCTTCGACCGATTCTTCACGACTTCACCACATCACCTATACATCGATTTCCTGGCCGGATACGATAACATTGCTCGTGATTAGCTATGGATATTAATGAACGACCACGGGTTTTCCGGGAAACTGACAGGACAAGAGGGGTGGATGATTTGCTATGCGGTGCGGGGTTACCTAAATATCGGGTTAGGTGCATTATCGGACTTGTGTGAAACACGCAAACGACTTAGTCTTTCCTGCCTCCTGTTGATAATTGCACTTAAACGCGTTATGAAACGTGTAGTCTACGTGTAAGGGCACGATTTTTAACTTCTCTAAGCAGATCTTCTGCTTGGCTGACGACGTGGAATTTGCGGCTTATACCTTTCTCGTAGTTTCATTATAAAAGCCTCGAAGCAAGGCAAACCCGATACAATTTCGCCTTGAAAACAACCTCGCTTTGTTCTGAAACAAGAAAACGCTGAATTTTTCCGCAAACGAATGCAGAATTCCAAGTTTCCAAGAATGGCTATTTTCCTGACAATTTGATGGTGGTATGACACATATGTAGATGCATTTGACAGGCGTTGTTCGGGATAATTGAGCTGCACTCGAAAAAAATGATACATAGTAGCGTGTTTAAAAATTGATGGAGTTTTGACTGAAACAAGAGGGCTTAAGCAAAATGGCATCACAATTTGTTAAGTGGTTATTGAGATGGCACCGGAACAAGGGCCGGATCGCCAAAAAATTATATGAGCCGTCGTGTAAAATCCGACTACGCCCCACAGATGTACCGGAGACCCAGACAACCCAGTGGCAGTCAGACAACGGCACAAAGCCGAAAAAAGCTGATTAAGTGAAGGCAAGGTAGGTGTTGAATCTGTTCTAGAGTCGACCGAACTTTTCGATCCGCGATGAGGTGAAGAAGGCGGAGGTTTCCATCTGGGTTGTCGAAAAAACTATAAACCGTGAATCCTAGAGAGTTTGAGCAGTTGAGTGGAATACCTAACAAGATTTGAGAAGAAGAATTAGTATTTTCCATTTAATTCCAACTACCTTTGCTTATCTTGACAGATACGCGTATTTCGTCTACAATGTGCAGACTTCCTCATTGTCGTGTACTAAGTTGAGTTATTAGTACACGACACGGTCGAGTTATTAGTACACGACACGGTCGAGTTATTAGTACACGACACGGTCGAGTTATTAGTTCACGACACTGAGGAAGTCTGCACATTGTAGACGAAATACGCGTATCTGTCGAGATGAGCAAAGGTAGTTGGAGTTAAATGGAAAATACTAATTTTTCTTCTCATTTCAAGCTATGAAACGTGCAGGCTTCCACGCCTGCAAGGTCCGGTACCAAACTGGAACGACAAACCGAAACACAGTAGCCATAATCCGTGCCAGAAAGCTGTATCGAAAGTGGCATACGAAACCTAGGTTCATCACAACGATGGACGATGAGGCTTACGTCAAGGCGGAACCAATCAACTATCAGGGCAGGAGTTTTACGTTACCACTTAACGATTGGCTGTTTTTTAAGAGGTAAGAAAGAAGAAGGTGTAGGAATTCGCTAAACAGTTTTTAGTTTGGCACCTCATTTTAAATCTGATTTTTCATGTCCAGATTTCTAAATACACAGAAAAAAGTAATTAAGGTCTGTATCCGCAATAATCCGGACACCTCAAAACATGAATAAAACATAAATTTCGCATAATATTTCCGTCGTAGTTCTTTATTTCAGATTCATGGGATGTTTTTTAACAATTCGTGAAGACAAAACATAGTTATTCGGTATTTGCATTAAGTTTTCAAACTTAGCGCTTAACACCGTCCATTAGGATTTGTACAGGCTCTTCAGAAATCGTAGATAGCTTTGTCCAAATTTGCTGGAAGCGTTTGATGTCTTTGATTTCTTGCTTCTTTCCAGAACGCTTTCGCTTCATCAGAGCCCAATATCTCTCGATTGGTCGTAGCTCTAGGCAATTTGGCGGGTTTGAGGTTTTTGGTACAATGTTCACTCCATCACAGTTTTAGCATAGTGGCATGATGCCAAATCGGGCCAGAACAAAAGTTTTTCTTTGTGACTTATGATGAAAGGTAGCAATCGCTTCTGCAGACACTCTTTCTGATAGATCTTCTTGTTAATTGTGCCTGTAGTGACGAAAAATTTACTCTTTTTGCCACACGTGCAAATTGCTTGCCACACAAGGTATTTTTTGGGAAATTTCGATGCCTTCTTTGTTCTGAAATGCTCAGCAGTAGCATTTTTGGCCATAGCAGAATAAAAAGCCAGCCCTGGAAGCTGCTTGAAATCCTCGAGGGCATAAGTTTCATCGTCCATAACAACGCATGAAAACTTCGTCAAATATTCGCAGTACAAACGTTGAGCCCGTGATTTTGCTGCCAAGTTCTGTTTGTCGTTGCGATTTGGAACTGTTTTCACTTTATACGACTTAAGTCCCAAACGTCGTTTTGATATTTGGACAAAACCTGGCGACATCCCTATTTTACGAGCCACCGTTCGAATGGAGAGATTTGGGTTTTTCGTTAATATCCTTTTCACCTTTCGGTCCATGACAGGATCAGCCTCGGTTTCCTCTCCACCGTCAAACGTTCCAAAAATGATTTGAACACATCGTGAACAGTGGATTTAGAAAAATACAATGTTTTTCCAAGGTTCCGTATTGACAAGTTAGGATTTGCCGTACGCTCGTACAAAATTCGCTCACGCACTTGTTTTTCTTTCGTCGCCATCTTGAATACTTAACAATCGGTTGTTTTAAAACTAAGTCAAATCGCGAGTTTGTGACATGACCGATTAATTTCTCCAACGGTCCCGGGCAAGTATTAGAAACATGTATAATACTTTATTTCATACTTTAATATGACGTAAAAAGTACAAAATGCGAAGCATTATAAAACATGAAAAGGGAAAAATATATCCCCATACAAGAAAATGACATCGTCAAGTGTGGGATTTCAACACAAGTCCTTGGCGTGAAAGGATTGTAACTTCTTTGTTAAGCTAAATCCGATTGTTGAAAAGTCAACTTTGAATATCTATGGTGTTCCTTAACGGTTGAAAACTTTCATGTCTGGGGACTTAGTCGGTCACCTGAGCATTTAACGAAGCTTTCAAAATGGGCCTGTGATGTACATGAATGGAGACTGGATGAAACCTGTGGAATGTCATGACATCTCTTACAATATATGTGAAACGTCACGTATAGATTGGGAAAGCGGAGGTCTCACTGTTCGTCATGGCTCCATAAAATTCTCCCTGCCCTGGGATAGAAATCTCAGTGGCGATGAGAAACTATCCAACGGTTACAGACAGCCAAGCGGCACTCAAAGCGTTCAGTAATTTCAAATGCACATCCAAACTTGTCTGGGAATGCATTCTTTCATTGCGAAAGGTGTGCCAAGAGAACTCGGTATATTATTATTTTGGGTTCCTTGCTAAACAAGGTTCAAATGCACAGTTTATTGGCCCAGAACCATTCTGCGGTATATTATACTGTGCCATAAAAATGGAAATGAAATCTCCGGAAGACCAAAGAGTGATGACCAATTGGTTGGTCAACACTAAGTGTGTTCAATCGAAAAGGATTATATTTCCAAATGTTACAATTAGTAAAACGATTCTGGAGCTCAATAAGCGAGTTCTTTGTACCTATACTGGCCTAGTAACCGGACATTGCCCGAGTAGATATAATTTGAAAAACATTGGCCAGGTTCAGAATAATATCTGTCGTTTCTGTAACATGGAACGTGAAACCTCGGAACACCTGCTTTGCCGTTGTGATGCTTTGTACAAGAGCAGACTTAAATTTCTGTACAGCGGCTATATGCAACCTAAAGAAATTTGGAATGCTAATCCTGGAAAGGTGGTTGGTTTTATAAACTCAATTTTGCCTGACTGGGAGACGCGGCTTAGGCTGGTCACTTGACAAATGGTGATCTAGCTTTAAGATGCGAATTAGAATAGTAAACAGGGGTATACCACAAAAGCTCATTGGACGCAGTAGTTCTACGCCCCAACAAAAACAAAATCTATGATTTGCTTCCCGTTGGTTGCCAGTGAAAACACACTCTTGTACATCAAATTCATAGAACTACCCATAACATCTTGTCCTGTTCATATTTTAACAATATATGGCACACTGTTTATTATAACAATAAAAATGTATTAATCACTTGCAGCAGTGAAACAGTATTTTTAGCTCGATCGTTAGTAACGTTGATTTATAGAATACGGAAATTTACCTAGCTAAAAGAGATGGTAGTATTACATAATCAGCATCATCATCATCATCATTCTCAGAAAGAGACGACTTAAGATGACCGAAAGAATGTTCCATTTGAGGGGTCAATCTTAAAAATCGGTTCAGCAGTTTAAAAAAGAATGAAAAGTCATAAGTCGAACACATACGAGATTATAACCTCGCCATACACATGCCCCTCTTATTCTCTTCTCTAGATCGTACGTCGATGTCACCGAGGAATTCATGCTTTAACATCTTAAATATGAACAGAATCATAAGGTTAACTGAATAAGTGTCTGAAACCTTGAACACGGCTGTAATTTATAATTATTTAAAATGGTCTATAATTCGCAACAAGTCGTTTCTCGACCACACCGCACACTTCAGCTACTCAGTTATTCATATCGTAATTATACTTCTCCAATCCAGTTCATCTAATCAACATTCGTGGAAATGAATTCTCTACGCTCAACCACTCCACAGTTGTGTCTAATCAAACTGCTCTCGCTAGGTATATGCAATTCATCTACGCTGCGATGCAAGTGTGGTCTGGGCGATGCGGCGCCGAGTTGCGAGCGTCTGATTAGTCGTATTTCTCTCGCCGACTCGCGCAGACACGCTTCGCGAAGAATCACGCCACGCGTGCCCGGTCGTTCGTGCAGTAATAAACATACGTTAGGAACAAGTGTCGATCCGAAGGTGCCCCGAATGTGGGGTAGTGCGCTGGAAAATAGATTCGTATGGTTTTTGTCATCATCAAAATTACCCTCTATGCATCCCACGAATGCGTGCTTTAGACCAACAAACTATAAATCACCCAACGAGTTGCAACAGGTTGTTCTTATCAGCAATTAGCCTAGTTTCACGATCGAATAGATCTGTGTTAAATGAACCGTGCTGTTGTCATCGTCTTCGTCACCGTTGTAATTAGATTAATTTGGATGCTCTCTCCACACCGTGAATTTGAGTGAACAATTATTGTGTAAGAGTGCGCTCGACTGAATGCTACCACTACAGTGTACACATTTGTTTAGGAACAGTGATGTCGGTGCCGATTGCACCACCCCTTCCCCTTCCTGCCGTTACTTCCACATAACACCTGTCACTTTCGAACAACAACAACGACAACAATCGTGACCGAGCAGAGCAGGTACTCTATACTAGTTGCTATCTATCCGAGAAGAAGAGAGTTCACACCGGCTCCAGCAGTGAAATCAGTGAATACATTCGCGTCGAGAGCGTGTCGTATGGAATAAATTACCATAATGATTCCAATGAATGGGTTGTGCAAGAGGCCGACGAGAAGTATAGGCACGTTCAAAATATTCAATTTGCAGTAGCAATCAACGCAACATGGTGCACAGATTCGGTTAGTTTTGGAAACAGTGCTGCCAGCGCCAACCAATTACCCGATTTCACCTTACGAATAACTGTTAACGCCCAATAGTTTTTTTTTATTTACGATGAGTGTTCACTTAAAAACCATGATTACATTCGAATGCTTGACTGCAGTAATAACATCCTACCAAAACCTCTCATCATCCTCATGCCGAGTTTCACCGCTGCATGCTGCAAGATAAGTCGGTTGGTTCAGCGAATTGACTTTTCAATTCTCAGTATCGATAGAAAAAATTAACCTTACGGGAAAACCACATGCAAAACAATTGGGCAATTTTTGCAACAATTAGAACATTTCCTTTTAAACTTCTATCTTTCATTCGCGAAGTAGGCCATACCATACGGAGCGGTTTCGGTCCGGCACAGCACGTGTCTTGATGCCAAACGGTACCTTTAATGTACCCGAATGGAATGATTGGAAAATTGATTGTTTTTTTCCCTCTCTCGTTTTCCTCAAATTGCGTCGTCGTGCAAGAGCGAAGCCGAAATTTTTCCGCTGGAATGTTTTTATTTTTTCATTAATAAGTGGGCCACAGGGCTGGATGATGATGAATGCCGATAAATGAACTTCACCACAGCATGTTCGGCAAACAATTAAACTGTACCATTCATTGGGCAAAGAATATGAGGTGCTATCCAACGGGATTTGGTGAACAATTCTTCGATCGATGGAGCTCAAATATGTGCCAAGTTCATTTGAAGCGATACTGTGAGTGCTTGGGGAAAGTTTGAGGATCTTCGATCATGTTCCGTGAAAATGTTTGGTACTTTCTGAGAAACATAGATAACTCGTCTATGAGCATGATGAGTCTCTTGGTTTGAATATGGCTGAGAAATGGCTGACAGTACTAGGACCGATACTGAATTAATACTCTACGCTATCTTACAACAACAACCAAAACGGTTTGACAAAAGTTGTGTGATTTTCTGGTAGAGCAAGCGCAAAAGTTTCTAATGCAATATTTGGCTTAAATTTTCGGGATATTTCTGGTTCATTATGGCGTGAAACATTAAAAACCAAGCTCTTTGTGTACAAGCTTGTAAACGAATCCGTTGATTCCGTTTAATTAAGCTATAACCTCAACGAATGAAAAGTTTTATACGCCAATTGAAATTCATATATTTGTATCTGTTTAGGTGTTTTTTTTATGCATTAATATCCTATTTAATAGGTGATTCAGCGATGATGATTTTAAATTATTCACCAGAAGCAGTGAATCATATTCCAATCCGCTTTTCAGTCTGATTACAATACTTCTCATCGTTTTACTGATGATAGACACAGTGAAATCGGTTCCATATTGCTAGTTCTTTGTGATTCGAAGATCAAAACATCTCCACCAGAACCAAGTTCTAACTACAGGTATACCTCGATAGTACGTACATAACCTTTCGGACTTCAAATCGAAATTGCATAAATACTACTGGTTGTATCGAAAATCTAATACAACCAAGAGACAGAACAAAAGATTGCTCTTTCTTTTGGTTATACAAGTTTTCAGATACAAACATTAGTATTTATGCAATTTCGATTTGAAGTGCGAATGTTGATGTACGTACTATCGAGGTATACCTATATTGTCAGTCCAAAACAGTCCTGTGAAGTGAAATCAAAAAAGAAGATAGCTCAGACCTCTATGGATGGCGACTCGGCTGTCAACTAGAAGACGATCAAAAAATTTACTTGGGAAATCAGGGATCTGTGAACCAGCCCTGGCCTTGAAGGTCCTCAATATCGTTAGCTGCGACTTGCACGTCGTACACAATTCCTTCAAGGAGGGCCTAAGACTAACATATTGGCATGTGGATCATATTCTGCTGGCTTTGTTCAGTCTGTCCTAAAACCGCTTAGAAGTTCTGGCAACACGGCTGCGAAGTTTCGCACATAACTTACTCTTGTTTTCATTTTACTAAACTGGACCTCCTTAGGTGATCGTTTTGACTAAAGCATCGCTATTGCATATATTACTGTAAATTTTAGTGCAAACATTAACTTTACAAGTTTTTAGAATATTTTTTTTCTTTTCACGAGTTACACGAGTTTCACCAACCTGAGGTGGTGGTTTAAAATAAGTCTCGGTCTATTTGTTTAATAGACAAATATTTGTCACTGCAGTGGTCAGATGCCTATTCTGTCCGTTACCTTACAACAATAACAAAGAGATCAAATGCATAAGACATTTTCTAAGAAACGAATGCTTTTTAAAAATGAGCTGTGCATTTTTCAACCCCTGTTAAATTGAAGCTCGACGATATTTTTCATCTCTAGAATTACCTTTGGAGAGCTTTAGATTAGAATGATGTAAAATCTTGTTTTTTCATGTTCATTAGTCGAGCACTCGACACTGAAGAAGTCTGTAAGTCGCAGACGAAATAGGCCTATCTGTCAGAAGATAAGCCTTCTCCAGTGGAATTTAAAGGAATTTGCTCGCGTCTACAAGCGATAATTTGAAAAAAGTGTTTCAACGTTTTTTATTTTTATTTTTAAAAAGTGACTGAATGAAGTGTTAATTTTAAATTCTTCTAGTTTCCCAATCAGGTTAATTAGTTTTTCCACTGAAAATTCTGCGAAGTTTACTTGGGTGGAAAATGAACAAGTTGCTAGAAGAGCGCTACAAATTTTGCTCCATTTGAGAAGATTTGTGAACGAAGTCATGAAAAAAGAAAGCTGAGGGAAGGTTATCCGATTTTCAAAAAAAAAATTCCTCCGGTATCCTGATTAAAAGTGTTCGCTATTGTGGCTGATGCGGTAGACAATAATATGCCGGGACCAAGGCTGAAATTTGTAATCATGTCTACATGATCTCCTATGGTTTCGTTTCTTTATGACGCTTTAACTGGGCTAGTTAGAGCTGCTATGGAGAAAATTGTTAAGCCCGAGCATCTGACAGTAAAGGGTGTCCACGATGAAATTGCCACACACAAAATTGATTCGCAAAATTCAAATTTTCATCCGATTGCCTTCAAATTTTCAGGGATTGAGAAATAACTATTAAACTTAATTTTACCATTTTACTCGTATTTTATTTACAGTCCATACGCAAATGCCCGCACCTTGGCCTTAACCCCGGCCATAAGATTCTGCACAACCTGTGAATCAACCGTTTTTTGCATGTAAACCCATACTTTCTTCAGTTCCTCGACTGTCTTCACTACCTTAGGTCGTTTAAGAAGGTGCTGCTTCATAATCGCCCAGTACTTCTCGATGGGGCGGAGCTCCAGAGTGTTGGAAGGGTTGAACATTTTCGGCACGAAATTGACCTTATTGTCCGCATACCACTTCAGCACGTCCTTGGAGTAGTGGCATGAGGCCAAATCCGGCCAGAAGATTGTTGGGACGTTGTGGGCCTTCAGGAGAGGAAGCAGCCGCTTCTGGAGGCACTCTTTTATGTACACCTGTCCGTTCATCGTGTCCTGGGTCACGAAAGGTGCACTCCGCTTCCCGCACGTGCAGATGGCTTGCCAAACCAGGAATTTCTTCGCAAATTTGGACATCTTCTGAGTGCGGACATGCTCCGGAACGCTGAACTTATCCTTGGCCGTGAAAAAAAGGTTGCCGGGGATCTGTTTGAAGTCGGCCTTCACATATGTTTCGTCGTCCATGATGCAGCATTCAACTTTCGTCAGCATGTTGAGGTACAACTTCCTGGCACGGGTTTTGGCGGACTTGTTCTGCTTCTCGTCGCGATTAGGGGCCTTTTGTACCTTGAACGTTCGAAGCCCAGCCTTAGTTTTGGCCTTCTGGACAAAACTTCGGCTAGGTGCAGCTTCTTAGCCACATCCCGAACGGAGGCGTTCGGATTTCGGTTGAAGGCCCCAACTACGCGGGTGTGATTTTTGGTGTTGTACGGAATACTTTTTCCTTCACTTCTGGGCTTCCGATCGGTGGTCAACCGTTCCTCGAACCGCTTAATCACTCGCGACACCGTGGAATTCGCGATTCCCAACGTTTTAGCGATGGAACGATGCGAGAGATCCTTGTTCTCGTGATGAATGCGCAAGATTTTATCACGCACGAGCTGTTCTTTCGACTCCATTTCCGCGAGTTTTGATCACAGGACTTTAAAACTTGCAGGATGTAAATAATGCACTATGAACTAAATCCACCCAAATTTTCATTAAATTCTACCCAACGGTTAAAAAGTTAGAGCAATTTCATAGTATGGCAATTTCATCGTGGACACCCTTTAAGAGCAGAATCATTACTTGAAATAGAATTGACGGAGAGCAATCTTCTGCCAGACTTTAATGAGGAAATGGTTCAGCTTCTCTAAATCGACAATGAAGAAAAAGCAAGAGAATCGGTAAACACTTCCGATAAAGACGTAGTTGGCATTCCGTCAATCGTTTTGTTGTGGGTTCTTGAAGAAGCCACTCTCCATCAACATACGGTACCTTTCAAAGACGGTGCTTGGTTTGATTCCAGAGAATAGAAACACGTTGCCGGACAAATGGTTGGCTTCAACGATTGGTTGGCCCTTCCTAGAAAGAGCTGTCAAACCTGTTCTAAAGGTGCTTTTTCATTCTGTCGCACGAAAAATGCGGACGTTGGAGCGAGGATTTTAAATACTACAGTGGTGTCTCACAACAGGGTGTCACTAAAACAAAATGGGATTACAGGAAAACAAATCAACCAAATCATTTATTTTTCACTTGAAAGGTAAATGTTATAGAAATAAACCATATTAATTGAGGGCGACATCGACGTAGTTTCCATACCTCTCACGCCAATGTCACGAGTTCGAATCTCACCCCCAGACAAGTTACGAAAATACTCAAAAGGTATTTGAGTGACTACGATGGGAGATGAACTAGCCCAAATATTAAATATTAAATATGGTTCCAAATATCAACAAAATGTTTTTTGAATCGATTTAAAGAAAGCCCTCGCGTAGGGCCTATGTGTTGAAGCATATAACCCCAAACAAAGTAGTAGTTCTTTGCTTGTGATGAAATTGGGCAAATTTGCCGCGCCTTGTAAGCTGGAACGGAGTCCGCTGGAAACAATACGCTGTATTCCCATACAGCGTTGAAGCATGAGAAAGCAGATGGTTCTTCAAAACCTGCTCGATGTAATATTCAGTGTTGATTTTTTACGTTAGGTTCTATGAAAAAGAAGGGGAAGTTTTCCCTTTTCGTGAAAACAGCGCCCCCATACCATGATTTTTGATACATTTTGATAACGTTCTGCCAACTAGTTTATCTCTCAGAAATATTGGCAAGACTTTTTGCCATACACACGATCATTTTGTTGATCATTCACAGGACAGTCTGAAGGGAGGAAAAGCATCATCACGAAAATAATATCTCACAGTAAACCAGTGCCGGAGCCAATAGATCTCCTGTACCTCGGACCCTGGCACATGCTTTTTGTCGGCTATCAAAAGAATACACTCAAAAACGGGTATACAATCAATTCTGCTGTTAAAATTACCCAGCCGAAATAAATCAAGACGGAAAAAAGGTGACAGCTATTGTGAGACACACATGCAAATGAAAAGCGTCTGGCGGTGAAACCAAAAAGAGTTTGGTACATCAGAGAATTGTCTACGAACTGTCAACGACGTTGAAATCACGAAGTCTTCGATACAATATGCACACAATGCACGTGAATCATATGGTACTCGAAAACCTCGAATGCTTTACTATTTTTCTACGATGTTTATGTTAAAATAAACTTGAAAGACCAATTACTTTTACAAACTCGATATTTGTCCTCGTTTGCAAAATGAGACCAACCAGGTTACGCAATAGCAAGAAGCTTAGATTTGTGGCTGCTATCCGTCATTTTGCCTAAATGAAACAAGCCAGCATTTCCTCAAAAATCCTTCGAAAAATATCTATTAAGCCAATAAGGCAAAAATGCTGCGAAAATTCGAAAAATGCTTGTTTTTAATATTTTCCATTCATTATATTATTTTAATTTTCACAATAGTTGTGAATAATTTCTACATTGCTCTGAAAACCTGAAAGGATCACAATATCTCCATAGCTAAAGTTCACTACCGCTCAAAATGGTTCCGGCTTTTGACAGTTAAAAATCGGCCGCTGAATCTCTATCCACCAGACTATGAATCAATCCTCGACATGGAGCTTTCATAAGGGCCAATGCCGCAAACGTAAATAATGGCTTCTTCCGCGCGTTACTTTGAAAATTCGGGTTCACCCGGAAGTAAACTGCCACTTAATAAAGGGAAACGACTAAATGTTTACCTGCACTTAGTAATTGCAGCAACAAGAATGAAAAGTGCCACTAACATTATTGTGCCAACAATAATGTGTGATCAGCATCAAAATTAGAATGAGCACAAAAGATGAGAAAGATCTCTGTCGAATTGCACGGTCAAAATCTGTCAAATCAGCATTATGCATATATATGCAATTAAATATAGTAGTATTCCGCCAAATTATGAATTTGAGCACCAAACCACTCGCATATGTCTTTAATTCTGTTGATTTTCCCATAAAACAGTAAAATGAGCAATGGATAAATAAATATCCATTGCTCATTTTACTGTTTTTATGGGAAAATCCAACAAAATTAAAAGACATATGCGAATAGTTTAGTGCTCAAATTACATAATTTGGCGGAAATACTGCAATATTTAATTGCACATATACTAATAGCTGTTGCTTTATTTGACAGATTTACCGGTCACAATTAGATTATCCGAAGATCTTTTCTCATCTTTTATTGCTCATTCCTAATTTTTTAATGCTGATCACACATTATTTGTTGGCACAGGCCTTAATAATTTAATGGCACTTTTTTCATTTTTTATTGCTCAAATCTCTCTTTTAATTGATGATTAATTATGCTGCCAAAGGGAAACTCCTCCTTTATACAATCATCGTGGTAATTCACTATGATTAAGTTATCATTCTCGAGAAAATTACGTTTGCGATATTGGCCCTTTATGAAATCTCCATGTCGAACTACAGTTTAACCCATCCGAGCCAATTATTTTCTACTATATCTAGTGCGCATGTTTCGAACGCTATATTTGTCGTAGGTTTATGTCATTTTCTTGTAAATTCTTAAAGTCTGGTCCACTTAGAATCCAGGCTAATAAAATTAGGCGTTTTCGGGATAGATTCAATGTTAAAATGATATAATCTAGTCAAAATTAAAGTATTTGATTGTGTTTTCGTTGAACAAATCAATATTGAACTGGTCAACATTTGTGGCCTTTTTTTCTTCTGAACATTGAGTCATTGCCGTGCGTCCTTGAGCAGTCTTTCTAGTTTTCTTTGACTTCCGCTTGATTATTGCCCAATACTTTTCGATTGGACGGTATAGCGGACAGCTGGGTTGATTGATATCTCTGCTGATGAAATCCAACTCATTTCTGCAGAAGCACCAACACTCAATACACGCCAAAAAAAAATCCGCTGTAGAAACTTCCATTTCGAGGGTTAAATTAAGGGCTACCACCAACCAGTTTTCACCTGACAATAAATGCGTTTAATTTGACCGTGAATGCGATTAGTCAACCATGGTGCTTGATATTAACATGAGGTCCGTAAAATGTACAACAAGTGTTGAAGTACCATAAACGCTGTACCATAAACGTAGTAAGTTGACTAAAATTTAATGGTAGTTTTGAAAATCGGGTAGGTTTTACTGCAAGATTTTTTTCAGTGTTGGAAAATAGCGATTTAAAATTGGCTCACTGCTTAGAAACCCCACTGGTCCATAATTCGCCATAGCGTACCGCATTCTTTCGCTTTGCGCTACTGTAATCATGGGTTTTGTTTTGGTTGGCTGTATTATGTTTTGCTTGAATGTTTGAGGAATTATTTAGTTGTGAGTTATATTTTGAGGAATAATTCATTTAGGATTAGTCCGAGCATGGAATCCATGCGCTACTTTTTCCTGAGCCAAAATAAATATATAAATATATTTTCTTCTTGACCAAAGCAGCTTCCGGTTTGCCAAATCTGGCCTGAACTTCACTGGACCTTTGGACCCAATGAAAGGTAGTATACATTTTCCCAGGTAGTCCTACTTATACAGTATCAGGTCATTGTTGTTGTTGTGGTTGTTGTTGTTGTTGTTGTTGTTGTTGTTGTTGTTGTTGTTGTTGTTGTTGTTGTTGTTGTTGTTGTTGTTGTTGTTGTTGTTGTTGTTGTTGTTGTTGTTGTTGTTGTTGATGATTTTTGGAGGTTTTAAACCTGATGGCCATTCCTTATCATTGCCTCAGTCAGGTATACACTTTGAATGAGAATATGTTACAGTATTTACTAACGGCTGGAGCAAATTGAGCAAAGTTTACTGTTCGAGGATTTTCTCAGAACCGTATGAATAAACTTCTACAAAGTAAGTTCGAATAAGCACTTACTCTGTCCAAAAGATGTGTTAACATTTTGTTTGATAGGCTGCTAGGTGGCAGGGAAAGGGGTTAAGCGGGTGTTGGGTTTGGAAAATATGAGCTAAACAAATTGATCCTCAGAGGCACCAGGAAGCTGGATCAGGCTAGACAGTGAGTCTTATAGTACGTTCACACTACAGCTTATATTACGTGATATAGAGTTTCTTGATATCAAATGACATGTACCTTATTTCCAGTGAAAACTAGACGTATAGTTGCTGATATCAAGATACTCTATATTTCGTAATATAAGCAGTAGTATGAACGTACTATTATAGTCCATATTTTGTGGTAAAACCGTTATTGATCTTTACTACAGGTTCCCCCAAGAATGTTCCGGTTGTGAGTTTATCAGTATCATATGAAGATAGAGCTGCCGCACGTCATGTTTTGCGATAAATGCATAACTGGTCCCTACTACAGGCTCCCCCGGGGACGTTCCGGTGGTCCCGGGAGTGGCCAATATGTTCAAGGATCCACTTTATGTTTATTATTAGGTTTGTGATGAAAAACCAAGAAAAAAAAGCCTTCAATTCTTGAGAAAATGAAGCGTTAACCGCATCCAGGATCCTTTATCAGAACCTGTTTCGAGGAAATGGCCATATCTGAGTCAATTTAAGACCGATTCTTGTAAACCAAATTTCATTCGCTTGGTATTTTGTCTTTACGTGTGTTTACTAAAAAAAATGTTTGACAACGGCATCTTGTACAAAATTATATCACAATGTGAGATCACATGTTGAATGTGAGATAGCCTCTCCGAAAACCCGGAACAACTCCGGTGTCCGGGAGCTATGACCAATTATGTTACCTAGATATAAAACTATATTATTTTTCCAGTCGAATGTTTTTTTTAATTTTGAAATTCTTAAAATCGGATAATATTTCAGGAAGTTAGAGCACAGCAAAATTGATCAAAATTTTGCTTGTCCTGATCATTTTGTCTATCCCTTGTATTTTGATTTGTGTAAAGGGTGCTCCGATCAAAATTTGGTAAAACAGTTATATGTGTGAGTCGATCAAAGTTTTTATTAATATCTCAAATTCGTTTGCTTTTTCAAGTTCAGTTAATACAGAATACAGGAGAAATATTCAGCTAAGCTTTATTCGTCGCAGAACACCAGTTTGCCTTGAACTGTTTCTCGCTCACAATAGCTTTTTGAGTCTTCTTAAGGTTCCGCTTGACGATGGCTCAATATTGTTCGAATGGGCGGAGCTCTGCCATGTTGGGAGGGTTCTTGTCCTTGGGCACCACTAGAATTTTGTTGGCTCCATGGCCTTTTTCCGGTAATGGCAAGATGCCAAATCCGGCCAAAACAGAACGGAACAATTATGTCGCTTCAGGAAAGACAGTAGACGTTTTTGTAGGCACTCGCTCAGATAAATTTCCTGGTAGGAGGGTCCGATCGCAATGTAATCGTTGCTCTTCAAGCCAGAGGTACAGATGGTCTGCTACACCAGATATTTCTTCGCGAACTTTGACAGTTCAATATGCTTGAAAATATTTAGCACTCTTCCCCGTCTGGTTGCCGAAGAAAATTCCTGTCCAGGAAGCTGTTTAAAGTCTGCCTTGACGTATGTTTCATCGTCCTGTACCACGCAATCAAACTTCGCCAGCATCGTCGTGTATAACTTTCGCGATCGTGCTCTGGCCGACGTGTTTTGTTAATAGTCGAGATTTGGAGTCACCATTTTCTTGTAAGTCGACAGTCCAGCTCGTTTCTTACGCTCTATCCACCGTTGAAGGCGCCACTCCCAGCTTCTTTGCGACATCTCGGACGGAGAGGTTGGGGTTTCCTTCGAAACAGCGGGCAACTCTTTTGTCGTCGCTGTGGCCTCCGGCTTTCGATTTTTCGCCCTGATCCAGCCTTCCTGGCTGTCGACAAACGTTCACCGGACGCTTTTAATACGTTGGTAGCAAGCTAGATTAGATTTAGCTGCTTGCGTTGTCTTCCTTCGACGACATTTTGAGAACTGAAGTGTTTATCTCAAAATCATAACAGAGGCATGATTGTACACGCACACATCTTCAAAATGAGGAATGTCCAAAAAAATTTAATGCGCGATGACAGGAAATGCGTCAAGTTTAAGTCGACCAACTTTTGATCGAAACACCCTTTACTGGAGCTGTGCCTGAAGTTGACTTCGCTTTGCTGAAGTCCGCTTCGTTATAGTTCCAGATGCACTTTGTAACGATATTCTAACGAAAAAGTGGCACAAGCTGCGAACAAAATTCACTTGAACAATGCACTTGATATTAATTCTTGATTGTTTATGTTTAAGATTCCTTCTAGTTCATAACACGAAAATAAACAATCGATCTTCAAGTCCATGTAAAACAGCGGTTCTCGCTTCAATTTGTTACACATCTGCCAGATGTTGGATGATTCCTTTCATTATCTTTCAACCGAAGAATAACTCAACCATTATCCCAATACCGTTAGAACATTTTTCTATCATATTAATTTAGATTATTAAATTAATTTTTAAAATCAGTCCGCTCTAAATTCTACCCTAGTCTAAAACAAAGAAAAAACGAAAACTGTTCATGCACCTGTCTCATCCGCGTATGTGCAAGCAATTCGCACAAACTACCGTCTGCTTCCATGCTTAATTACATACTATTCCACCCGAAATCTGCATTCTATCTCACAATTTTCCTGAGATCGGGCGCCCGCATTCTCCTGCCCGATAAACGCTTCTATATAATGCATCATCATTATCACTAAGGAAATCTAAATTTTGAAACATCATTAAAACATTTCTCTCACACCCCAGCCCGGGGTGGTTGTTGGTGGTAGTTTGATGGTGGCGGTCGTAGAAAACCACATCCAACCAAAATCCAACATCAACAGATGGTTTTTCGACTCTCCTTCCGCCAATATTGGAACTCACTTCGGCTTCGGCTTCGGCATTTGTTTTTTATTTTATTTTCATTTCATTTTTCGGCATGTTTGCCCAATCATTGAAAGCTATAGAAATGTTCCGCTGGGCCTCCCCCCTTCTCCCACCGCAAGTTTAACACATTCATCACTCATATGTATGCACATAAAAAGCGTTAAGAAATTAGCTGCTTGGCCCCAAGTGGCTGTGCACTCGGTTGTTGCGGATAAGCCGTAAGAAATGAAATTTCGTTGACCTTCTTTTCGGGCGCTCCCAAAAACGGAGGAAAAATTTCCAATTCACACACGGTAGCCATCTCCTAGTTTGATTGGTTATTTCCTCGTCGGCTGACTTCTAGTTTCGGTTCGGAAAAAGCAGTTAATCGACCTAGCAGGCCGTATTTCTCCGATTCCGATTCGTTGTAGCGAAAAATATTCATTGAGTGGTTTCACTCGACAGCATTTTCACTGTCCATTTGCGAGATGCACTATTATTATATGTTGCGAGATGCGATTAATGTTGATTTGGGGATGTTGAAAACGAAAGGTGATTGATGAAGCAATCGCTAGGTTTATTGGCTCGATAATGGTGATCGGCGCATGGTCATTTTTTGGCCCCATCACGGTTTTACGGATTATGATCGCAGAAGAGTGTTTAAAAATTTCTCGAAACACTTTCGCTGATCGTATGGGCTTAGTAGGAAAGTGAATAGTCTGTCCATTATCGCCGTTACCGAAGACGGAGTTCGTTTGCATCTTCTGTCAGATATCGTCTCGTCTCACCTTAGTGTTAATTTTTCCCCTTCATTGACATATTCAACACTACAGCATGTCAAAAAGCACCATCAGATGATCATGTCTCAGACTTGTTTTGATTGGATTTTCTTTTATTAAAAATAAAAGTAATTATATGGTATGTGTCCCATAACTCAGCCTAATATGCTTGGGTCGAATCAATTTTTTTAAACTCATTGAATAATTGATCTACAAACGACATTGAAATGGCTACATGCTTCCTTAGTAATTCTTTATAAGATGTTTGTCATCTTGAACATCCACAATGTTTAAAAACTCCCGTCTTCAAGGCATAAACATTCGAGAGATTTGGATGCAATGTCGGTTTAAAGGGTCTATGTTGTGTTTATTCAGGGATGCAACTTAGTCTCATCCTCTAAATTTCGCTTTGAGAACAATTTTCGTACGGGTTTCTACTATTTTATTTGAGAAAACTCATTATTAAAAATATTCCCTTCAAAAACCTCAAAAAGTCATAGTTGGAGAAAAACTTCTTTTAAGGCTGAAATGATTTTTGCATGTATTCAATCGACCTCACAATATTAAAAACATTACAACATACCTAATACAGGTGTGTTTGCTTAGATAGTAATTAAGATATAATATTCGTAAAATTTACATTTACAGCTACATGGCAAATGGCATCTTTACCAATGCCAATATTAAACTATCTAGTGAATATAATAAGCCATAGTTAGGTGCACATAGAATAATTTATCGCTCGAATCAGGCTTAAGATTTTCTTGCAACAGCATAACTTATTTTTCCATATGAAAACTTAATTTGGAACTTGTGACTATTTTCTGCAGATCTAGGATATATTACAATAGATGACGATCAAATTTAGTCAGATTTATCGGCCATTCGATAATAAAAACATTCTAACTGACTGTACACAGATATTCTTTCTTAAGTTTGTGTGTTTAGATGAGCCATATAAAAAACATAAACCGATACTCATAAAAAAATAAAATTTTACCAGCAACAATATTTTTACAACGTTACTAATACAACAGGCCATAGTTCGATACATAGAAAAAAATGTGTTCCTAATATTGGGTTTTCTTGTTATATAATTGTTATTATGTCTATGTGAACAGTTTGTTTATTACGTAATTCTATTTTCTTTATATCAAGGCTTCATTACTCGGTTTATCGGTACAATTTAGCCAATTTTAGATTACTCGAAGATCGTGAAGATAATCAGGTCAGCTTAACCAGTGAAGTCATAATGTCTTGAATGTTAAGGAAATCGAAATTTAAGCGGAAGTGAAAAACTTTAAATTGATCAATAATGTCTCAATTTCTTCGGAATAAGTCGGTCATCCTGATAGCGCCATGATTTTGTCTATTGTCAATGAATTAATGAAATTTCTTTTACATAGGCCGAATAAAGGTCCTAGGCTAACATTTCTTCCCGTTACCCTACATACAGCTTATGCCTCAATCGGCTACAATTTGAATCCTCTTGATTGCTTCACATAAGCATCCGTTCAAGCATAAATCGAGGATAAGACCCAAGAATCCAGCACGCCCTTTGGTTCCCTGCCACTCAAATCACTTTTCTTTGCAGTATTTCCACAGTTCGTAATATGAAGCTTTCTTCAAAACTGTCAAGCGTATAGTGCGTGAACCCTTTAGTTCTGGATTGGAAAACCTACAGTATGGGGCCCCTCGAATCTATTCACCACAATACTAATATTTAGGAGAAATTCTTTGCCAAGTCTTTTCGGAACATGGACAACACTTTCCGTCGAAAGACACAAGCAATGGACATGTTTCGTGACGGTAGAGGACTACAGGTCTAATTAATGTCTGGTAGATGGTCAAGTAGGTACAATTGCCTGCCATAATGCGCTTTTGTATTTCTATGCTGGTGTCGTTATCGGCGGTCACCAAAGAGCCCAGACACACGAACTCGTCTACTGCGTATTTCAACTCGTGGTGTCTTCTCGGGAGCCTTTTCCTCTCATGTATTTTGTTTTCAACTCCAATGCAATGTTAAATAGCATACACGATGATCTATCACCTTGCCGTAACCCTCTCTGATTGTTTCTGAGACTATGACGACACACACCATTCGATCCATCGTTGCCTTGGCCAACCGCGTTAATTTTTCTGGCAATTCATTGCTTTCTGAAGGCTCAAATGTCAACTCGTGTATTACAATATTGATCAAAAGTACTTAATCGGAAATATTTCGCTATGAATTGACTGCAAACAGTAGGAGAGAAAAATAATGACAAGTAGCGAAGAGATGGCACTCAATGACGTACTGTTAAGGTCGAAAATTTTTTTCGGGAGACCCACCAATTCACATAGGACCCCGAAATTCCTAACAACACCAGCGGTTGTTGAACATTCTTCTTTGGCATTGCTCTCGACTTTGTCTTAGGAAAACCGCAGTTGTTGGAAATCTAATTGAAGTAAAACAACAAACAACAATAAAATCTGCAATAAGAATAGAGTACACAAACATTAAGGCGTCCTAGCTCACTCCCTGATAATCTAAAGCATGGCTCACTTAGTAATGGAACAATATCATCAGGGTCTATTTTGGATTTAAGGGATTAACGGATTTGAAAACGGTTTTCACTGAAGTTCATACTATTTCTTATATTTTAAGAAAAAAAATAAAATAAATATTTCGTCGTGGTTTCGAAGGAATTAACGAACAATCCCCTTCATACCACCCATCAAGCAGCGCACAACGGTCGCGCCGTTTTGATTACTGTACCTTTTACCTTCAGTTTTCTCCCCATAATTGCCCAGTTTGAATGGGCCTAAACTGGAGATAATTGGCGGATTGAGAGCTTCCGAAACAATCTGGACTCCGTTGTCATTTTACCATTGTTGGGAAGCAACGGTTGTTGTGACAACTGGCAAAATCCGGACTCGAAAATGTCACTGGACCCCCATGATTTCATGAATGGCAGAACTCACTTCTGGAGACATTCGTTTTTGTAAGCCTCCGAGTTCATCATTATCTCGGTGACGAAAACCTTTATCTTCTGGCCGTAGCTGGAAATTCCCTGCCTGCTAGATTTCGGTGCAAATTAATTTACAAACACAAATTTGAATCCTTCACAAAAACACCTACTCAAGCTTTCGCCTTGTAAAATGTTGGTCCTGAAGGTGTCCAAAGTCGTTCTTTACGTAGGTTTCATAATCAATAAGTATGCATCCACCGGAGTTGGTTAACATACAGCTTTCGAGCTCGGGCTCTCGCTACGGTATTCTGCTTGAGTGATTGCCTACCTGAGCAGGATATAACAACAGCATATGAATACCTAATTTTGATTTTGATAACTGGCCTTGGTATTAAAGAGCTCAGATTAAGAGGTTGAGTATCTGAACAAAATACCTAAGAATTGCAACCAAAATATTGCTTTCCATGCAGCTAACGATTGGCAGTTCCTCTCCGGCGTTTGCTTTGAGGCTTCCGAGTTGCCGTCAAGGTTTCCCTTGCACGTTTTAAGCACGCGCCATACGCAGTTTATAGGATAATTCGACACTATTGAAGAATTCGGGCAACGTAAAAGTGAGGTTAAACGTCATAGATGGCGCTCTTTCAAAATGGTTTTTCGAACTGTCTAAGCAAAAAAATTGGTGATAAAAATATAAGAAAATCAACGATTATGACGATACTGACCAATTCCATACAGTTTGAAACATAGCTTGAAAGTTATTATTAATTTAGATTTAGATACTACGATGTTTAACCTCACTTTAGCTTTACGTGGATTTCTCAATAGCCAGCTTGGACGCAGACCACGATGGATTTTTCATGTTCATGGATTGCTCATGATTTTTTTTCTACGCCCCTCTTGTAAGGTGACCGTCTCCAAACTGAGAGCGTTTTAGGAACTGAAAAAAATAAACTATTATCGTTATCGTCAACAAATAGACGTCAAAAGTTTCCAAAAACGTCCACTAGGAGCCCTGTAATAAGCAAAACCATCAGCAAATCCTTTGATATAACCATAAACTAACTCTAAGACCAGTAGGTCTCATACAAAAACGATTTTTTTCTTGGCTCAGTCAGTACTAGAACATCGGTCCCAAGTTCGGTCCCAAGCTCAATAATGCTCCCCTAATAATAAACTCACATGAACACACTCTCAAATATTCTGTCAAAATAACACAGCAAATCAAAACAAAGGCGCAAATATGTATAACAAGGTGCTGGCTTCAAGGTGTAATTCGGACCAAGGGGTTCTACAACAGTGAACTAATTTCAAATCGCTAGTTGCATATTAATTGTTGATATAACTGCTAGAAACATAATATGGGAATTTGAATGAATATCACATTTGTTGTTATTGAATCTACTGCCTTATTTTTCTAAGAATTATTAATCCAAAAACAGGTTGCCACGATAAAATTTTCGGAGTGTTAAATAAAACATCTTTCTCAAGGTTCACTTTATTCAACTTGAACTCCAACCCAGAATGCTCTTACTTTTTTCTTCAGACACTGCAAGCGATTTTGTACTGCATTAGAAACGACAAATGTTTGTACATCGACACATGCTTTCTTCAGTTCTTGATCTGCTTTGGCTACCTTAGAATGTTTGCGTTATTCCTGCATCATGGAGTGCTTGAAGGAGTACGGTCCTACACGGTCAGCCATTCTAACTTAGGTTTGAGTCGTTTTTGACTCACTTACTCACATTTACTCAAATTTGAGTGACTCCACTAATGACGAAAGTGAGTCAAAAACGACTCAAAACTAAGTTAGAATGGCTGAACGTATAGGGTACGAAGTTGACCTTATTTGATGCCATTCCAGCATCTGTTTTGAGTATTGGCATGATGCCAAGTCAGGCCTTCGGATTCTCTATTCTTGATTCTTTCGGCAATCGTATGTGGTTCCGCTTACCACAGCCGTGACGTTTCCCGGTGAACTTGTCGCTTCCGTGCTTCTGCCAACAAATGCAGTTGGCATTTCCTCGTAAAGCTATGTCGATTTAGAATCCGGAATAATAAAATCATCAGTATCTCGGTAGCGGATTGACGTACAAATAAGTTTAATACATCAAAAGAAAGGTAATTCATTTTTCTTCAAGGAAAAAAAATAACAACACAAATCGTTTCTCTTCATTTTTAATAAAAAATCGCACTTTCTTCTTTATTTCTTCCAATCAAACGCTTCCGCTTCATTATTGCCCAAAATCTCTCGAAGGGCCGGAACTGCGGGCAGTTGGGTGGATTTATGTTTTATCGATGAAATCTACGTTATTATCGCGGATGTACTGGATGACTTCCCGGATGTAGTGGCAACTCGCCAAATCTGGCCATAACTTCACGGACCTTTATGGGCTTAAATGAAAGGTAGCACGCGGTTTTTGAGGCATTGTAAATCCATTTTGACGTAGGTTTCATCATCGATGAGCAGGCATCCTTGGAACTTCGTCAAAACCTGCTGGTACAATTTCCGAGCTCGAGTTTTGGTGACGAAACTTTGCTTCAACGTTCTGTTTGGTTGCTTGCTGGCTCTATAAGAGCGATATCCTGCTCACAAACAAATTCTTCGAACGGTACTGCGAGCAGTAGCGTATTTTTGTGCGATTTCATTATCTGATAGTCCAGGGTTTGCTTTGACGGTTCTCAACACCTTCTGGTTCAGCTTGCGGTCGTATGTTCCACTACGACGCTTACCTTGAGGCACTCGATCCACGCCCTTTCACTGCTTGAAACGTTTGAGCACATCATACACGGATTTCTTTTGCGATTTTCAACGTTTTTGCGATTATTATTGCGGACCACGTTGGATTATCAACGTGGGTGTGCAGAATTTTTTCTCTCTGGGCTTCCATCTGGAATAACTGTTGACTCACTGCACGAAACACCGTGAAATTTATACAACAGAAAGTGGGCGCCTAGGTAAACAAACCGCTGCAAAAGAATTCTTGCAGCGGTCACTTTCCGTGCCACTGAAACACAATAAGTGATTCCGGATTTTAACTGGACAGAACTTTGATTATTCCTTGGCTTTCTTACTTCCTCCATATGGGTTGCAGAGCCCAAGTGAAACTGAATACTGTTTTAGCAATATTCCGGAGGGGTAGCCCGTTTTCATCATCGTGAGTTACCAATTTTCTGACATAAAGCGAAATCTGTTTCCCGAATATTTAAAAAAAAAAATGAACACAACTGTCAAATAATGCAGTGTAGGAATCCGATTTTTGATGTGTATGACATTACATTCCATAACCCTAGTTCAATTCAATTGATTATAACAAATTGTTTATTCCGTCATTGTCTATTCCAGAATCATTTCCACCTGAATCATCCCAGTAAAAACCAAACATTCCTCTAATTCCCCGAACCCATAATTGTTTGCCCCAATTTGTGTTGCATCCTTTTCTTCTCTGTTTTCCGGTTTCTGACGTAATTTTTCCTGTTAAGGGTATAATTTGTTGCGATACAATCATTTCCATCACTTTCATCTTTGTGGAAAGCCCACCTGAGATCATCATTCATCACACAACAACCTAGCGCAACATCAGTTATGTTCCACATTGCCGGATGCTCTTTTGTTTTGTTTTGCATTTCCTCGTGTGTGTTCCATTGCACAAGTTCTTCGGTAATGTACTGTTCCCCGTGCAACAACTCCATCGGGTAATCAACGACGATGCAACGCATACACATTTTCCCAGTTGAATAAGTCTCCGACGACGCAAGCACGTGGTCTTCTGTCGCGGAAATGTACCTTGGAATCGAACGCCCTCTTACATATGATGATGGTTAATGATTATTACCTCCATTCGAAGCGCGTGCACAACATGGTCAACGGCGGCCAACGGCCAATTTTATGGCGATCCCAAACGCGCTCCAACGCAGGGCAGCACGCACTAAACGAAGATCATCCAAATTGTTTTGATTATTTCAAACATTCATCGATCGTTTCAAACTGGGAGAATGGGTTTCCTCATTCTTTAAAATCGCCTCCCACGCGTAACGATTCCTATCCGTTTGGGACATCCATTGGTGACGTGACATCGGAGGAGACATCGACGATTGAAATTTGATCACCCGGGAAACTTTGCTACCGTCTTTGGATATAATTTTAGACCGCAAATATCGAGCGATGATGAAAGTTATGTGGCAGATAGTGTGCTAAGTGGTTATTGCATAACACGAATTTTCTCCCCAGACACACACACGACATTCGGTCTGACATGGATGGCATTATTAGGTTTTCCCCTAAGACAGACAGGGAAGCGAAAACAACCATGTCAGAAACAGCAGCCGCTGGGATTGGTGCCGTGTTTGTTAAATTTGGTTCATAAATTAGCCGTTAAATAGGCGACAAAGTTTGGCCAGAAGTTCTTGATTAAATTGGTGAGTGGTGAGCGGAGCCAACGTGTCACCCGGGTTCTAGCGTTGTGTGTTGAAACTGTTTGCGTAACACTCACGGATTACATCATATTCAACTTTAAGCTGTTTAAGCTGATAAGTGTTTCATGCTAAGTTTCAAGTTAGGTTGTTGATCATTCAATGCTTTACTCTAGGTAAGACCTCGCTCATATTGAAGAGTGACCAATTAGGAAGGTACTTTCCCAACGGAATATTCGACGTGATATCAGATACCAACGCACAATGAGCGGCTATTTATGTTTAGGTTGCTGAATAAATATAGAATGCATCGTATTACAGACGCATTCAATGCCCACATGACACCGAAATGACACCGACTCACTTCTCTCTGTTTTAGCAAAGATGAGGCGGCCTGTTTGCGTTGAGAAGTAGGCTGTGTCAAAGTGGAATGTGCATCCACGGCGATGAGTTGGTGAATGTGAATGCATCAAGCGTTGAAACCGACGAATGCAGGTTAGGAAACTCTCACTCTGCCGACCCTAGCTGTCAGCTGTCGGGTCTTCTGTGTGCTTTCTCTCTTTTTTTTATATATTTTCTTTTCTTCGATGATTTGATGAAGAAAAAGCGTGATAATAAGCTGTCGTGGTTAGCGGTTGATTTATACGCGCATTGTTGAAGTGCCAAATACATTCCGAGATGTTGTTCGTTCGTTCGGATATGCTTGTTTTATCGTTGGATTAAAATTTCAGAGCAAAGCAGCAGTGTTCAATCAGAGATAGGTAAAGTTTTATTTCTGATGAAAACAGAACATTTTCAGGGATTATAACATAGACGTTTTCATGATCGTTCGATTTAAAATTAACTTCAATTCATGCCCAACATAGTCAGAAAATTATCGACACATGGAATGTCATCAGCTCTGGAAGAATCATAATGATCATGGCTTTTCTGATATTTCATTTCATCATTCCGAAACAAAAAAAACCAAGTCCACTGCTGATCTGCAAAATAAATCCAACCACCCACTGACATGGCAGAGGTGTGACATCTGCTTGTATGTCAAAACATCTTGTTGACATTTGCTGCGCGCTACATGACTTTGACATCGTTCGTTGGCATGTACTGTGATGTTATCCGACGGCATGCCAGTGGGTGTTTCGTGTTTGATAGTGGTTTAGTAGCATAAGGTGGGCGCACACCAATAAATGTCTTAGCATCTTGCTATTAAGTACCACGTGGTTACCCACCGATTCCCTGTCTATATTGCATTGAGTTAACTCAAATTTTAATACTTCGCCCACTATATCAATAAACACTGCGATTGATTGAGCGGATTCGAAATAATGAAATCATTTGGTATAGGACCGTTGGTACAAAACAGATGAGCTTGGAAATCAATAGAAGCATTAAATCAACCGTCAATAGGTAACTAGGGGAATAATATTGGCTCACTGATTAAGAACGTCATTGGTCCCAACTACATCATAGAGTACCCCATTATTTCGGTTTGCGGTATTGGAATCTTTGTTTTTTATTGTTTTGCTAAATTGTTTTGCAGAATATTTAAAGGGTTATTCGTTGGGAATTACAAACTTAGATTTTTTACAGAAATCTGTAAAATTTTATTTAATTCTCAACAGCTGAACGTTATCCGATTTAAAAGATTTCTGTAAAAAATCTAAGTGTGTATGTTTTGAAGGGTTATTTATAGGGTGCTCCGATCAAAATTTGGTCAAACAGTAATGTGTGTGAGTCGATCAAAGTTTTTATTGATAAGTAATATTCTTTATCTTTTTCAAGTTCAGTTAATACAGAATACAGGAGAAATATTCAGCTAAGCTTCCTTTTAACCGAATGCGAAATGCCGGGTCTTTCGTTTAACATCTGCCATAAAATTTTGTACAGTCTCCTTGTCCACTTTATTCGCCGCAGAACGCCAGTTTGCTTTGAACTGTTTCTCACTCACAACAACTTTTTGAGTCTTCTTAAGGTTCCGCTTGACGATGGCTCAATATTGTTCAATTAGGCGGAGCTATGGCGTGTTGGGAGTGTTCTTGTCCTTGGGTGCCCAGGTTCTCTTGAATTTTGTTGGCAGCATAGCACTCCATGGCCTTTTTTCCGTAATGGCAAGCTGCCAAATCTGGCCAAAATTGAACGGAACAATTGTGTTGCTTCAGGAAAGGCAGTCAACGTTTTTATAGGCACTCGCTCAGATAAATTTCCCTTGGTCCTTTCGCGATCGTGATTAGGCCGACGTGTATTGTTTACTGTCGCGATTTGGAGTCACCACTTTCTTGTAAAAAGACAGTCCAGCTCGTTGTTTAGCTCTATCCACCGTTGAAGGAGCCACTTCCAGCTTCTTTGCGGCATCTCAGACGGAGTGGTTGGGGTTCTGTTCGAAACAGCGGGCAACACTTTTTGTCGCCGCTGTGGCCTCCGGCTTTTGATTTCCCCCGATCCAGCTTTCCTGGCTGTCGACAAACGTTCACCAAACACTTTTAATACGTTGGTAACAGTTGATTTAGCCACATTCAACAATTTCGCCAACTTGCCGTGAGAGTGGTTTGGATTTTCGGTGCGTTGCTTCTCTCCCTCGACGACATTTTGATAACTGAAGTGTTAATCTCAAAATCAAAATGGAGACATGACGCTACACGCACACATCTTCATAATGAGGCGTGTGCAAAAATTTTAATGCACGATGAAAGGAAATGCGTCAAGTTTAAGTCGACCAAATTTTGATCGAAACACCCTCTAGTAGCCATACTGTTAGTTTAAATGAGGCCAAATTGGTTCTTAAGTGTATTTTAATATTTTCTCAATGGAAAACCAAACAGTTGCAGTCATTAATCTTTCAAAGTGAACCCCGAAAAAAAATCCTATCACTAACAATTTTCTTTCCTGACATTCTCGTGGGGATGCAGTAGTACATGCTGCTTTTAGTCACAACGATTATCGAACTAACAGGTCTTCCTACACACTTAGAAATAATGAATTGTACACGAGACTTAATTCTTGTTTGTAAAAAGTCGGGGAACGTAAAGAAAAATTTCGTGGAAAATTATGTCTCCTGAAACTGACACATACGCAATTCGACAAAAGATGTGTTCGGTTGAATTTATTTTCTCATCTCTTTCAACTCATTCTTATGAGCTAAAGGGCGCTTGCATGTGTCGGTCTCAGGAGATGGAAACTTACATGACATTTTGGTAGTGTGTACAATTTACATGGACATTACCGATCCTATATAATAGATGGAATTTCACGAAAAAAATGTAAAAGATCGCTCAGTATTTCATAATAATTGGTAGTTTTGTTGCTTATCGAAAAATATTAGAACTTTTTTTAATTTTGTCAATAAAGTGATCCTCTCTGCGTTGGGGTGGTTCGAAAATCTGCCTTTTTTTAAATGCACTTTTTCAATAATTCATAACTTTTGAATCAAGAAGCCAATTTTAACAACAAAATACGCAAATAAAAACACACCTGAATTGCGATATTCGTTCTGAAAACATGGATATTTGTTTTTCGTGGTTTTTATAGTCTCGAGACCAGAAAGCCTCCTCGTGTTTATATTTTTTCTCAATAGTTTAGACCTTTCTACATAGCATTTAAAAAAAATTGTGATGTATGTATTCTTGTTTAGGAGGTATTTTTTCAAAAATTCTATGTTTTCGTTTTTGCTGGCCATCCAACCATACGTCCCCATCAATCTAATGTAATTTTCATTAGTTCAATAAGCTTCTTGAGAGGTAATGAGTCTTTCAAGAACCTCTTGTGGTTCTTTGTCTATACATTTTTTGTATTACGCCCCATACAACGCCCCATTACGCCCCATACAAAAATTAAAAAAAAAATCTATGAAGAAGAGTCTACAAGGGGGGAGGGGGGCTCTGTGATTTTAAAAAAATTCTACGTGGTTCATGACCAGGCCCTCAGTTGTTTAAAAGTTAAGTATTTTTGAAAAAATGCGTACCACCCTAACGCAGAAACAGTCACTCTAATGTCGAAATTATAAAATACGTGTCTATTTTTTTTCAAAAAGGTACAAAACTAAAAAAAATTTAAATTCTAAGCGAACGTATCCTTAGTAACATTGCCAAAACCGTCAAGCTTCAGTAAGTTTTATTAAAGTTTTATGATATTCACTAGAAATAAATTTGGTTTTATTAGGACACCAATAGGTTTCAATATTTCAAGGTTTCAAAGGTGCCAATAGGTTTCATATTTTAGTCAGGTTTATAAGATCCTAAATAGCTTATTTACAACGATCTTAAAACCTTGTTTTCTCAAATTCCTTTTACTCCTATCCACGGTTTTATTTCGACTTCATGAACTCGTAAAATAACGTTTTGAAACGCCGTATATTATCTTATAATGGTAAGTTGAAAAAGCATTTTAAAACCATTTTGCCTCCAGTAAATGCATTAAACGGCAAATAGGCATTGAGGGAATGCACCATAAGCAACTACTTAAGTAGGCGTTTCTTAATAACTTCACGTTTTTAGAGACCCTCGTAATATACAAAAATAAATTCCAAATTATTCTCTTCGTCTATGGGGTTTCTGAGTCTGAAATTCGGTAAAAGATTCTTTGTATAAAAGTACATATTTTGGCCTAGTTTCAGACTATTTGTCCGCTAACTTTTATATTTTATAGTAGTCATTGCGAAGATAAATTGGCTTTTTGGAAAAACTGTGATTTTTTACAATCGTAATATTGAAATACAAGACATAATTGTAACGTGGAAAAATAAATGCACCAAATTTTAAATTTAATGCAAATGAACTGTAGATCAGAGATTGATTTTGGCATTTTTTTTAAGATAACCTTATTGAATTCCATCAATTTTCAGGTAATTCATGATTAATTTATCGAAAATATTTGTTTTAATGATGTTTTTGTTGTTGTAAACTCGCATCATTTCCAAGGCAAATTATTGTTCGGCTCTTATCGTACCAATATTCATCATAAAATTAAATGCGCATATGATTTGGAATATGATACGCTGTAAAAAAAACTCATTGGTTTCGGATATTTTGCTATCAAACAAAGTTTTCTACAACACTTGAACTTTTTTCTTAGATATTATTTACTGCTGAATGAAATAGAACAGCAGAGAAACGAACAAAACAGAACAACAAAAACCAACCACTGTACCACAGTGCAGTTTGACAGCTGTAGCCATTTGGCTGAATGCTGGTTTTCATGGCAGCCGAAATGTTTTATGAAGGTTCTAAGGTGGTAATAACATCTTTCATTAGAACATTTTAAATATCTTTATGGTCTTACAAAGGTATTATTAACTTGTTTTCACAACCGTTTGTAGTGTGGGCCACTTTGTACAAATTTAGAGAAGGTGTTGATAGACAAAACAGTTTTGAAATTAGGTTTGTATGTATGTATGTATGGTAGCCACCATCCCCTCTAGCCCTTGGCTTGGATGCAGCTCCACTTAACAGCAAGATCAAATTGGGCCACCGATCTGAATTCGCACTATCGCTGTATGAAGGGCCAAAAACGGAGGGGTGGACCCGTAAGCAGAGACACTTACACGAAATCCACGGGAAATTAAGAATCTCCTTCCAACGATATGATCCAACAAATCGAATAACACAATTCGCAATACTCATTAAGCTTTCTACAGGATGGCTTGTTAAGAAGGGGCGCGTCACTCTCCCTGAAACTGTTGGAGTAGAACTCGCAGCACCACACTCGAATCGGTAGGATAAGAAATGATACTGTTTGTTCCCTCCTAGACTCAGGCAGTCAATCAAACCATCGTCCAGTTTCAGCTTGAATGATACCCTGGTGCTCCCTCCCAACCCAGTATTTATTATATTTATATAAATATAGATGTAATGTAATAATAATATGTTATATATGATTATATAGTAGAGCAAACATTATATAAGGATATTTAGTTAAATTATGTAATAGTTGGAGTTCACGAGCCTATGATAACCATGTTAAACTAAATTAATTAACCTGCTGAAATAATAATATTAAGGCAGTAATAATAATATGCAGCTTCGTACCACGTACAAAATATGGTACCTTCGTACCAGTGATACAAAACTGATGGGTGACTGTATCTCTGGAATGTGAAGGTCATCTTGTTATTCATTGAGGTATAAATATCAATAAAGCATTCAATTGTATATAAAACCATAATATTATATTATTACGTATTTAATCATGACATATAGATATATAACCTTCTGGAATGAAGAGCATTTATTAATTTTGATTATTATTTGATATAATGTAATAAAATAATTATACCGGCCGGATCACCAAACTGAAGCAATTAAAATTTTATTAATTATTTTATTACTTCTTCCATAATATTATATTTATGATATGCAATTAATAATGATGAACAGCTGTGTTCCTCTGAACCGCTCAAATAGTAGTTAATGATCGTGTACTGAAATGTTAAGGTCATATTACGCCATTTAATGGAAAATATAATGAAGGAATTAATAATAACACATACTAGTATCTACACATCTATAGATACATCCATTGCTACTTTCGAGAAGGCCACTCCGACGGTGCTAGATACAGCTGAAAATTGATCCCCATTCTTACTGCTGCTTCTACCAGAAGATGATCATCCTATAACCGCAAGACCTCCTCTCCTAAACTGTATGGTACCTGAGAGAAATTTACCTTTCTGGCGTAATACATGTAATGAAATATACAGAATTAGGCTATGAATAAACAATGTCCTATAAGATAAAATATATAGTGAGGGTATATTGTAATATGAATTGAAAATTACATGTGTGCCGACTGCTGTTTTGTTGCAATTGTAGACAAACTTGCGCATCCATTATGAACCAGAAAATTTAGGCAATGTATGACCGCCATGAAAAAAAAAAGAATTCTAAATTTTAAATTATTTTGTAATACCTGACGACCTGGAAGACCTGAAAGATATGAGAATGGAAAATTATGATATGATGTACCGGTCGCACCCCTCACTTCGCTATTGTCGGATTGACAACATTGCCCAGGCTACGCCAACCAGCGTCTCCATGTTTCAGCTGGCAGTCTTTTGTGATCATATGACTCGTGGAGGCGTGAGGTAGGAACTTGTGAGGACCAGAGGTCGGTCGCACCCTCCTGCCAAGTTGTCAACTCACCATTTGAAGCCCAAAACAGTTTTGAAATTAGGTTTATTAACAAAACCTGGCTGAATGCTATACGGCTAGAAAAAAATCAAAATTGTAACTTGGGATTAGTGTTAAAATATGAAATTATTATTTGTAAGAAATACAGATTCAGAAATCTAAACAAGAGTCTACTTCATCGAAAATACATCGTTATTCTCAGGAAAAGAAGATTAATCTGCTGATAAAAAACGACGAATGTATTTTTCAAATATAAAAAACCCAGTTGACGAAACTGTTATTTTATTTGTAATGCTAAATTGAACTTCTAGCGCAAGCTAAATGAACCTCCTCTCAAATCATTTTATTCGCTGGGTTATTTTGACAGAATATTTTAGGGATCGTTCGTTGTGAGTTATGATTTTAGATTCACTAAATTGGCACTTGGGACCGATGTGCTGGTATTGACCCAAAAACTATTATTCGGTGTTGATTTTTACGTTAGATTCTACAAAAACTAATATTCAGTGTTGATTTTTACGTTAGGTTCTACAAAAAGAAGCGGAAGTTCTCCTTTTCGTGAAAAGGCGCTCCATACCATGATTTTCGTTCTACAGCTAGTTTATCTCTTGTCTCGCAGTCACCGTGCCGAACCAACAGATTTCTGCTTCAATGGACCCTGGCTTGCTTTTGACGCGCCGTCTGCCCTTTGTTTTTTGTACGGCTTGTACGGCTCATGTCTGAGGAGCCTGTTCAATTAAAATTGTTAGCTCAATTTACGGCCAGATACGGCCGGATTACGTCTTATTCGCTCCCTCACCCATTTGATCTTTTTCTTCGTTCTGGCAGTTCGTCTGGCACCTTCGTCGTGTTGGATATGGACATTTACAGTTTCCTTGAACCGTTTCAAGGTACGAAGAATAAAATGCTCACTCACTCCGAACTGCTTAAGGCTATTGAATATCTGACACGGTCTAAGCTTTTGCAAATGTAATTGTAAAACTTGCTCTCGTATGGCTTCCATGGTAGCTCATAAATATAAACAAACGGAATCGCTTATGTATCTTCAGCGATAAGCTGCCAAAATAATACACTCAAAACGGGTATAATCAATTCCGTTGTTAAAATTACCCAGCTGAAATAGACCAAGAATGAAAAAAGGTGACACCTATTGTGAGACACACTGTACATATGTATCATAGGGCCGATCTTGTTGACCATCTTGTACCCAACAAACAATTCAAAGTGGTTAGTTGTTGATTAAATGTGGAATTACAGCTTTCAACCCAACAAATATCAATGCTGAACAACTGTTTGTTCAAACAAATTTCTAGAAAGCTGAACAACTTCTCCAAATTTTTCTGAACAAGCAGTTATTCGACACTGATGTTTGTTTGGAAAGCTGGTTAAAAATGTAGTTGTGTTTTTTTAAATAAAAGTTCTAGAAGCAGAACAAAAAGCTTTAAAACTGTAACTAGGCTTTGGTTTAAACATACATGTGTTATTGAATTTACTAAATGTTTTATAACACTAGAGTTCAATCAATTGTGAAAAGCTGGAAAAACCATAGAATAAACGTATTCAATTCCAAAATCATATAATTGTATGACACTGCGTATTGAGCTGAACATAATAATTCAATAACGTTTTAACTAACCATCAGTGGACGCATTGTTCAGCTGTACGACGACAAGTAGAATGTTTATTGCGCTGCAAAAGAAGACATACTAGCCCTTAAAAAAGAATATGATCAACATTAAATGAATGATTTTAAATGAAAATATTTGGTACTTAAGAACCATGGTAAAAGTTTCAATAGCTTGATGAGTCTTCATAATTTCACAAACGTCAGTTTAAGTTGGATGATCTGCCAACAGTTAAGTTATTTTGCCTACTAGAGTAGTCTAAGTTTAGAAGTCGTCCAAAGATTTTAAAAACACGTCTTTTAACGTTTACTCGATATATTTTGATGTCATTTTTCAACGTTAGATAAAGCTCTTGAATAAACTTTTCTTCAAACCTTTATTAACCGATTGTGCACCAAAACAAAACAAAAACGATCACATGAATAGCAATGACTATAGTATATTTTGTCGTAAAATAATTATAGCTAGAGACCGTTTTTGTTTAAGTGATAAGTTATAGCTGTACGACTGTTTCACTTATCAACACTGTGTTTCCAAGTGCTGCAAGAGTTAGTTGGAGATTCACGATGTGTAATAAATGCAAATGAGAATTGTTGATTAATTTTTTTATTCAAATATTGTTAGGCAGCTTATGTTGAATAGATTCTCCAATTTTGAGTGAACTCAGACAGAAAAGCAGTTTTGATTTACAATCTAATGGCAATTCGTAAACATAAAGCTCAGAAAAGAGTCTTAATAAATGCTTTTACGAACTAAAGTTGTTGCATGGGTAATCAACCGGGCCACTTCTGCCACTAATTTCTTCCTTCCGCTGGACAGCCAAACGCTCATAGAAGGTTTTTATCACACTATATGATTCATCATTCGGGATGGCAGAATTTGTATATACATTTTTTTCACTTGATTTGATGTTCTGAAGCCATTACCGTACATACTTCAAGGATTTTTTAAATGAACAGACGTAAACCAGTTTGGTTTAAATTTTCAGAATTTTTACTTACACGGTTATAAAGTTACAGACAAATTGGGGTGAGCCATTTTCCGCGAATACACCCTTTACCTTCAAAGAATCGTGAAATTTTAGCAACCCTTCAATCCGGAAGCAGAATTTGCTGCAAAATTATAAAAGATGACAGCACCGTCAGTGGCATGTCGATCTCACTATGCAACAGAAGGCGCCTACTTCCTATGAATGAATCTTCCATCCCCTAACCAACCTCATTGGCAACAACAACCCAAGACAACAAAAAAGACCGAGCAACGCATTCATAGATCCCTCGCTGCTACAACAGCAGCAACAACAACAACAACAACAATAGCTCTTACCATACCCGTCCGTACCAATTCGTGCGAGTGCGTGCAACAAACAACACTCTAACGTAATACCCGCGGATATCCCGAAATGTGTAACACCACCAACGAATGTCTGTATGAACATACACGGATGCGGCTGGCAGGGGGTGCGATCTTGGGAGGGTCGCTCGGCCGTCGGTGATAATAGTGGCAAAGCATTCAGCCGTGCGCAGTCGCGTTGTGGACAGCACTCCGAATGATATCAAAATAGAGGACAAATATTATCCAGGCTCTTGGCCATCACAGTTAGTGTCCACGCATTGGGAGAGAGCAATCATTCGGTAGCAAACAGTGTCCTTCTTGTGTTGTGTTAAAGTGTTTTTCCTCTCATTTTCTTCATGGAAATAGGCTTTGTGATCAAAGGTGTTGAAAACTGTTTGTGAAAAGTGGAAAACGGTGCGTTTGCCAATCGGTGGCAACTAGTGGTGGAAAATGTCTTGATAATGTGAATCAGCGAAGGCAGATTGAAGCTTGCAAGTTGGTAGTAAGAAGGGAAGAAAGAAGCACGGGAAAAGCCAGGGGCGACGTTCTGTCTATCCTGCAAATTGAATTACATATTGGGGTTGGAATAGCAGACTGGCAGGATTGGGATAGGCTCTCGTGAGCACACAGACAAACACGAACGAAGGAAAGGAGGAAAGCGCCAGTGAAAACAGCGAGTCCACGGTGCAGCAAAACAAAACATGGCTGGTAAGTATAATGAACTTTGTGGAAATCAATTCAGCCTACTACAATTCGGGTGAAAAATTTAAAGCAGCGCCTTCCGTACTCTCAACCCAGATATCGGAAGAACAGTTATATAAGTCGAGAGCGTAGATTATTCATCAATCAATCACACTTCAATCGCTCGGACTACGGAAACAATGGCATAAAGAAAACGGAATAGAGCAAAGGAAATGCTATATCTAGCCTCAGCTAGGAAAAACAAACCCCGTTCCGTTTCACCATTCGATGTATCATATCTATCAGCCAGCTCGGGTAAGGTGTGTGCAGTGCACGCAGACCGTCAGTCATTCAGTCATTCGGTGTGATATTTGCATTCCAACAAGGCAAGGCATATCAATTCACTGCCACCTGATGAAGGGGGCACCCGCCGACCCGAAAGTGATCCAATACAATATGGCTATAGTTTGATGGTTGGATTGTCGGCTCGAATTACGGTGGCGGAAGAATCATATTTTTGTCCCCAGCTATAATTGACGTGACAAAGGGAGCATCCACTAACTAAGTTACACAAGAATAAATGCACTAACCACGCATTTTTCAAATCTTAAATAAGCTTTTGGCACAGATTCCATTCCATAGCGTTACGTACTTACTCAACCGTCCCATTTCGGTATCATATGGTTGATTGACGCCTGATGCCTGTGACGACACTCCGGCATATTCAATAACAGATCGAAGCTTTGATAATGTGGATTTGCATTTGGGGCGTCCATTGATGTTTTTAAAAGTTTGTGACAGCTGGACAGTTGTGCTTTCATAATTGGCTGGACAGATTGAAAATGTGTCTTGGAATTTCGATTAGATAGTTTAATGAATAATTGAATAATAGTGAACATTGCAAGAATAAATTTGGGGTTTTCCTCGGCGTTGATAATAGAAGCGTTGCGTAAAAAGGAACATGCAACTCGAATTTTGATTGATTCTCATCTTACGTGCGTGTGCATTACAGATGGGCTGCCCGAAAAGTCGCCTCGATAGGAAGATTCATCCTCACTCTTTGCGCAACTTTTCTTTTGTTAACTGTGGTTCACGTTGGTGTCAGGCGGGTTTGATAAGTACCTCGTAATTTGGCGCATTTACAAGTTTCTTGTTTTCGACCATTTTAAGTCTATAGACTATACCAGCAATGGCAGTTAAAATATTTTTTATATTTTTTGTTGTTCAAAACACTTTTATTTGTAATACTGTCTCTTGTCTTTTCATGAAAAATACTAAAATTTCGTAAAAAATGTGTCGAATAATATCTTCAGTTGATCCACTTTTTACGAAGATTGAGTAAAATGAGCGGAGGATGTTCTACAGGGTGCGGATTGAAAAAAAGGCAAAATTATAATTCCATTTTCAAGTTCATTTATCCTACGTATAGTCCTCTGACATTTACTGCCATGTGAGCATTATGATAGACGTCTTATTCTTCAAAATAGGGTAAGATGTTTTGTAGGCTTGTACTTCAACATACAAACTTAGATATTTCTAAAGAAATCTGTAAAATTTTACCGAATTCTCAGCAACTGAACGTTCGGTTTTCGGTGAAATTTTACAGCTACAGTGATGACCCGATTTTGTCACGGCCCGATTTTGACTACTCGTGATTTTGTCTACCCCCGATGTGTTACCTTCGTGTCAGCATATACGATTCAATCAGATATAGTCAAAATGAAATGTTTTTCCAAACATATTTTATGCTTTTGCTTTTATTAAGTGTAGTGTTGCATGATGTCCTGCATGGTTTCTGGACAAAATTTGAAGTGAAAACTTAAGTGGTTCATGACTATCAAAAACGTGATTTTTTTTAAATTTTATGTAAGGCTTCTTCGCGATTGAGCGAGATAAGGCACTATAACCTTGGCAATTATTGCCAGGCTTTTGGTTCAAACAAAAGGAGCATAAACTAATCTTTCTAGCATCTATGCTCTCAACGACAAGGTATCAATTATCACACTATTCAACTCTACATGGAAGCGTTTGGTACGAGAAGTCCACGCTTTCTTACTTCCTGAATCAAGTAGTAGAGCGATTTTAGATCTTTCTGGAATCGCTCTATTTCTTGGAATCCTCGCTGCGACACATACTACACAGTTGGCCTAGTCGATGACAAGAAAAATGATGTATTCAATAATTTAGTATACTACAGCCATTAGGGTCTGTGCAGAGTTCACTACAACCGATTTAGCTGATTTGTCCAAGATTTTCGAAATTTTTCTACAGTTGTAGCTTGTTGTTTATATTGAAAGAGTTCTCTCTTCACGAGAGCCTAATACCGCTCGATAGGCCGCAACTCCGGGCAGTTAGATGGATTTGCCTCTTTCGCACCCACATGGACTCCATTCCAACACATCTTTGGCGTAGTGACAAGATGCCAAATCAGGCCAGAATAGTAAGGGACCGTCATGGCTACGTAGGAATGGTAACAATCGCTTCTTTAGACATTCTTCACATCATAAAGGGTGTACGGTATCAAATTGCGACTCACACACAAATATTCGGCAAAATTCGCCCGTTCAACCAATCATCTTCAAACTTTCAGGGAGTAAAATGAAACAAGTTATGAATGAATCCTAGAGAATTTGAGCTGTTCAGTGGAATACCTGTAAGTAGAAATGAGAAGAAAAAATATTTTCCAGTTATGAATATTTTCTCATGTTTGTTTTATTCAATTTCAATTCCATATCCAACGGACCTTCTTCTTTACACTACTCATAAGGTCTTGTACAACGTTTGAACCAACTTTTTTTTCGTGGCCATCCATTTTTTCTTCATATCTTCCAATGATTTCACTTCTTTAGGATACTTCCGAAGTGCTTCATGATGGCCCAACACTTTTCAATTGGCCGCAGTTCCGGTGCGTTCGGGGGGTTGAGATGTTTCGGCACGAAATTGACCTCCTTAGCCTTGTACCACTCCAAAACCTCCTTCGAGTAATGGCACGAGGCAAAATCCAGCCATAAAATCGTAGGACCATTGTGTGACCTCAGAAGAGGAAGAAGACGCTTTTGGAGGCATTGCTTTACGTACACCTGCCCAATGACCGTTCCAGTTGTCACGAATGGGGTGCTCCGCTTTCCAAACGAGTAAATTGATTGCGAAATCATATATTTTTTGGCAAACTTTTACATTTTTTGCTTTCTAACGTCCTCAGGGACATCGAATTTATCATATGCAGGGCAAAACTGGAGCCCCAGAAGCTGCCGGAAGTCTGCTTTTACATACGTCTCGTCATCCATAACGAGGTAATGTGGTTTCGTCAACATCTGGATGTAAAGACTGTATTCGATGAAATTTGGACACACAAAATAGGTCACCAAAAATTTTCCTTGAGCCCGATTCTTTTCAAACTCTCTGGAAATAATGTACTACTAAATGGTTAAGTTTTGACATCATTGGTTTATTGAACCTCTTCTCCCAACCCAAATGCCCGCACCTTTGCCTTGACCCCTTTCATAAAATTTTGGACCGACTTGCTTACTTACTTTTAACCACACTTTAGTTCAAGTTCATTTTCTATCAGTTTTAAAGAGCTTTGCCTTCATGATTGCCCAAAAAATTTCAATTGGGCGAAGTTCCGGAGTGTTTGGAGGGTTGACGTCTTTCGGTACAAAAACTACATTATTATCTTTGTACCAGTCTAAGACGGCCCGGGCATAGTGGCAAGATACCAAATCCGGCCAAAACAGTGTCGGGCCATCGTGAGATCTCAAGAAGGGCAGAAGTCGTTTTTGGAGGCATTCGTCCTTGTATATTTGTCCGTTGACGGTCCCAGAGGTGATGAAGGGCTGACTCATTTTGCCACATCCGCAGATCGCTTGCCAGACAAGGAATTTTTTGGCGAATTTCGACAGTTTCTTCTTCCGTACACTCTCCGGAACGGCCAACTTAGAGGTGGCGACGTAGTGTACCTGTCCTGGCATTTGTTTGGTGTCGCCTTTAATGTAGGTCTTTCACAATGCAGAACGGTTTTGTGAGCCACTCCCTGTACAGTTTTCTTGCACGAGTTTTGGCCACCGAGTTCTGTTTATCGCTCCGATTCGGTGCCTTCTGGACCTTGTACACATGTAATCCAAAACGTTTCATTGTTTTCTGCACAAAACAAACTGAAACTTTCACCTTTTTCGCAACATCCCTGATCGAAATGTTGGGATAACGCTTAAATTGGTTCAATACCATCCTGGCCTTCTCCGGATTTGATGTGCCACGTTTTTTGCCACTACCATTTTTCCGCTTGGTTGTCTTACGGTCCTTGAGCGTTTTGATCACATGAGATACGGTTGAATGTGCGATTCCGAGCTGTTTTCCATCGATGAGAAGCGTTTGGGTTTTCGAAGTGAGTGCCCAAATTTTTTTTGGCACACTATTTCTTCATTCGAAGCCATCACTGAAATCACTCCACCGATTTTCACGAAACTCATTACACAATTGACACAACACAATGAAATACATTCAGTTAAAATTTCAATAAGTTTTACCCACACGCTAAAAAGTTACGAACAATTGCGTGTGTCCAACTGTCTTCGAATGCAGTCTTTAGAGCTTCCGTGCACGTGTTTTACCTACCGTATTCTGCCGTTCATCGCGATTAGGCGCCTTTTGGACTTTGTACGTGTGTAGTCCTTCACGTTTTTTCGCATCTTGCATGAAAGTTTTGATTAGATTCAGTTTCTTCGCTACATCTCGAACTGAACTGTTGGGATTCCTCTTGGGGGGTTGGGAAAACGTGACGATCCATACAAAAAAAATTGAAGGTCCATACAAAAAACGTGACAAGGGTGAAGAGGGGGGGGGGGGGTCTAGGAAAAGACACTTTATGGGTGACATAATTAATGGACTTTTCTAAAGGGGAACTCCTCTTCTGTACAATCATCGTTATAATTCACTACACACTTAGAAAATTTTGCAGTGTTCGGTAATTTTTTACCGAACTTTCAACAGCTGAACAGTTCGGTAATCCGATTTAACGGAATTCGGTAAAATTTGACAAGTTCCGGTAATTTTATTACCGGAATACTGTAAAATTTCACCGAAATCCGGTAAATTGGATTACCGAACGTTCAGCTGTTGAAAGTTCGGTAAAAAATTACCGAATACTGTAAAATATTCTAAGTGTGTACGATTAAGTTAGCATTCCCGAGAAATTTGCGGAAGAAGCCATTGTTTACGTTTGCCATATTGGCCCTTATGAAAACTCCATGTCGAAATGACATTTTACCAACTTTAGCTCTGGAAGATGCGTGGAAGTCTTCTTTGATGCTTCTTTGCATGGGTTTTTAAAAAAACGTGAATTCCTTTGCAAGTTTCCTTGTGGATAGAGACCTTTGATGCGAAAACTGTAGTCAAATGACATCCCACCACTTTGGCAATCTTCTTCGGCGTCTTCTGGACGAGCTACAAATTCGTAATCACTTCTTTGGCGTACATTTCCACAAATTTGCAATAAACGATTTCGTTGTTCTGATGCAAGAATTAAAAGTAAACACAAGCAAGTACACTGCAAACAGAAATAGGTCATTAATTACACAAATGAACTCAATTTTAAGTTTAAATATGTTCGCATTTTTTCCTGCCGGGTCTATGTTCCAATACTGCACCGACGAATTGACATTTCGCTTTATTTTTGAGTCGACAATCACTCAGAACAGTCAAAGCAAGGCTTCAACAGCTAAGCAGAAAAATAGTAATATATATATATATATATATATATATATATATATATATATATATATATATATATATATATATATATATATATATATATATATATATATATATATATATATATATATATATATATATATATATATGCATATCTATATATATATATATATATATATATATATATATATATATATATATATATATATATATCATAGCACGGGCCATATTTGAATAAGACCCGTTTTTAAGTTTGTTACTACGGGTACGAACGCCAGTATTGTTCACAAACAATGAATCATTTAAAGTTTGAATGTTAATGATGTTAGGCTACAGGAATATCGCTGCCCGTCAAATCTCTGGGTTAAACCAATAAATCAGTGGTTTTGCTGGCAGTAAAGGTCGAGTGAAGACGTTGTTGATTTATACATTGAACAAAAAAATCTACAGCAAAGGTTTTTACAACCACGTTATTTACAAAGGAAATGATAGTTGAAGAGAATCGATCACCGAAGATAGACTCTTTTAAAATGTTACGCGAGAATTTTTGCTTTCATTGGCATGGTACACTGATAAAAAAAACCAATGATTATATCTATGTGTCCGACACATGATTTTTTGCATTGCGATTTCGGATTCCGGATTTCGGTAAAATTTCACAGTATTCCGGTAAAAAAAATTACCGGATATTATCAAATTTTAACGAAATCCGTTAAATCGGATTACGTTCGTTCAGCTGTTGAAAGTTTGGTAAAACATTACGGAATACTGTAAAATTTTCTAAGTGTGTATTCTCTATATTTTAAAACTCTGATGCCTTGTTCAGGCTAACATTATTACATGTTATAACGGTTGTCAAATAATTTCTACCAGAAATTCGTCATCAAGATAGGCTTATAACATGATTACAACTGCTCAGACTAACCAGTGTTTAATTCTAATAAATTCTAATGACCTTCATCTCATCTTGTATGACTCCTTCCAGCGGAACGAGACTACATCGGCTTTGCGACCCTCGCAGAGCAAGTGCACCGGAAATCGGTCAAGCGTGGTTTCGAGTTCACGCTGATGGTTTGCGGCGAAAGCGGACTCGGCAAATCGACCTTGGTCAATAGTCTCTTCCTGACAGATCTCTACCAGAACCGAACGATCCCGCATGTTGAAGAAAAATCGGAGAAGACGACCAAGATCGACAAGAAAACGTTGGATATTGAGGAAAAAGGTGTGAAGCTACGGTTGACGATTGTGGATACGCCAGGTTTCGGAGACTCGATCAACTGCGAGGACAGTTGGCGCGTCTGTACCCAGTACATTGATGAACAGTTTCGGCAGTACTTTACCGACGAGAGCGGCCTCAACCGGCGGAACATTCAGGATAACCGTGTTCATTGTTTGCTCTACTTCGTGCCACCATGGGGACATGGGTAAGTTCAAGAACGGGTAAGCCTAAAGAGCAATAAATGATGAAATAGTTTTTCCAGTCTCCGACAGATGGACATCGACTTGATGCGGCGGATGCACAAGAAGGTCAACATCGTGATAGTGATCGGTAAAGCGGATACGTTAACGACGACTGAAGTGCAAAGACTCAAATCCCGGGTTCTGGAGGACATTGAATCCAACGGCATTCAAATCTACCAATTTCCCGAATGCGATTCGGACGAAGACGAAGAGTTCAAACAGCAGGATCGCGAACTGAAGGCAAGCATTCCATTTGCAGTGGTCGGCAGTAATATAGTGCTTGAAGTCGCTGGCAAGAAGATCCGAGGGCGGCAGTATCCTTGGGGTGTTGTGGACGGTAAGACATTTCGGAGTTGATGAGCTGCAGACATTCATGAATATTCTATTACAGCGGAGAATCCACAGCACAGTGACCTCATCAAGCTGCGGACGATGCTCATTTCGACGCATATGCAGGACTTGAAGGATACCACCCGGGATGTACACTACGAAAACTTCCGTGCCCAGTGTATTTCGCAGATTTCACAGCACGCTCTGCGGGAGCGCAACAAACTGAAACGGGAATCGATCGCTTCCAGTCACGAATCCAGTAGCTTTAACGAGACCGATCGGTTGCTGCAGCAGAAGGAAGAAGAGGTGAGTGTCTTCTTCTAAGCCTTCGTAAGTTTCAATTTAAATTTTAATATGATGATCCACTTTTTGCAGATCCGAAGAATGCAGGACATGCTGGCGCAGATGCAGGAGAAACTAAAATCCACTCAAATAAACGACACCGTTATTGACGTTTAGAAGAGTCGACGCATCAACTTTCAGCCCGCATCAATACTTTCAAGCAGCATTGAATCACGCGCAATTTTTAGGTGGAATTTTTCGTTATACATTAAGGCCGCTCCCTCATCGAACGCCCGCACAGGATTTATCGAAACCAGTATCGAACCCTAATACCTTAGAACTAACGAATCCGTTCGTTGCTTAGTAACTCTTCAACCCGACCCCTCCTCATCACACGCAAACATACCACTTAATCGATGTCTAATGTAATTGTAGCGAAAATGTACTCAATCTTCACTAAATTATACACAGGACTCTAATACCTATTATACTAGTAATAATTAACGACAACATGACCAAAGAATACAATCAACCTTGAACAATAGGCGGCAGTTAACTCTCAAACTCGGATACGAACGAACCACCAAAAAACGTATAGACAGAGGGAAAATTCGTGCAATAAGAAAAGATTAAAGACAAAGACGCAGGAGCGTGGAGCAGTCAAACTTGAGAGTTGACGTTTATTCGGCGAGAAATAAGAATTGTTTCAAACAATCGGTTCAAATTGTTACTTCTTTTGTAGAGCAGCCGCTATATTTTATACTTATATAGGAAATATTTGAGAGTGCAGACAGAGAGGAAAACAAGAATCAACAACCAGTGGAATTCTAGAAGCTATATTTATACTTGTTTGACCTTACAAATGTTTATTTCTACAAAACTACAACCTAGGTTTAATTATTCAGAACGATGTTTATTTATGTAAATGAGTGAAATCAGTTCGCGCTAGCTTATGATCTATTTATTTACTCGCAGTAAATCAGTCTCCGGAACTAACTTGAATATACATAACTAAACACTTAAAGTTAACCATATTAACTATGAGATGTACCGTAGCATTTCGAAACTTTCCGATACTTCGAAATCTCATCTCGCGGTCATAGGGATATGAAGAAAAAAAATCGACAAATTACAGTGCAGCCACCATAAGTATTGCTAGTATGTCTATAGATATTTCAATAAAGTTTAATTTGGAAAAAATGAATCCATGGGTGCGTTTAGCAGTGATATTTATCACACATACAAAACTAATTATTAAAGAACCGGCGGGTTGACTAGAACCAGCATACTGGGGACTTAATTTATTTCATGCTGCAAGTATAGCGAAAGCGTTTCTCAAGTTCAAAAGGGATTTTGTCATCCTCAATCCTTCGAAATTCGAATCTTTAAAACAAACAAAGCTACCGACGGTTTACCTCTAATTTTTGTAGCATTTTTTCACCAGTCACCACCAGATGTTCTTTTTGGCAGAGCTGGAATTTTCGGTTGAAATAGTTTCGAAATTTAGTAATAAAACCAGTTTTGTCAGTTAGGTACATTGTTTATTGAGCCTCATCCTCATAATCCTCATGCATTACTCAACGACGTGCATTTCCCTGTTGTTGTTTTTTTTTTTTTTTAATTTTAAATCTGTTTGGCAAAACACATTTCACGCGCACACGGAAGATAAAATGGTTGACGATTTTTCAGGTCTTATCAAGTCAGCTAAAATAACCGAGCTTTTCGGTAGACATAGCTGTCGCGGAATTGACTCAAAGAGAAGTGTTTGACGTTTAAGAATATTCAGCGAAGGCTCGGTTCAGTTTACGGAGTTTTCTCGGTTCTCGTGTACCGAACTCTTGAATATCCTTGCTGTACCGTACTGTTCGGTTCATCTTTCATTTTTATCTGTCAAATATATAAACTCGGGTTTGGTTCTAAAAAAAGACCCGAAAACAGTGTATATAAACGATTTATTTTGTTCGGTTTCTTGTTGGTAACCGATGTGGTTCGGTAGAAAATTGAACCGAGTTCGATATTATTTTCTAAGTGTGAATAGTATTCCGCAAGGAAAAATGACAACCCCATTAAGATTACCTGGACAGACGTTACTAACTTTACGAAGTTTGTCCTCCTTTTCAGCTGCGTATGTCATTCCGACAGTAAACGCATTTCTTGACCATTACTTGTCCTATCCTAATGCTCATTACTTTTGAGCTGCATACTAGCCTTTTAGGGCACTTCGCGAGTCAGGAACGGATATCGCAATAATATCCGACCCATATCGTATCCCTGCTGGTAACGGAAACTCGGTTGCAGATAGATCTAAGAAGGCGGTATTATGGATGACGGGCAAGTTCCCAGTACAGGAGGTTGTGTCCACCTCAAACGAGGGCTTCGCGGTCGCAAAAGTGAACGGAGTGTTCATTTGCATCTGCTATGCGCCGCAGAGGTGATCGGTTGACCAGTTTGCACAAATGGTAGATCGGACGACAACGGAGATAAGTGGTAGTAGCGGGTGACTTTAACGCTTGGGTGTTAGAATGGGGCAGTCGCCTTACCAACCCAAGGGTCCAGATTTTGCTGGAGGCCTTGGCCAGGCTCAACGTAGACCTGGCCAACGTAGATACTAGTAGTACCTACCATAGAAACGGAGCGGAGTCGATTATCGACGTGACGTTCTGCAGCCCTGGGCTGTTGAACAACTGGAGGGTGGAGGATGGCTACACCTCTAGTGACCATCCGGCGGTTCGCTATAGCATCACCCACAGCGCTGAGCACCGCGCAGAGGAAGGAGCACCCACTCCGTTTGCCCGCAAGTGGAGGACGTCATGGAGGCGCCAGAGCGGGAACAGAGATTGATCGACAGCCAAGATCATCGCAGTGATCAACTCGTAGCACTTCTTGCATGAGTGTGCGACGCAAAAAAGCCCAGAAAGGTCAAACCCAGGGATGGAAGGCTGCCGGTTTACTGGTGGACAGAGACAATCGCTGACCTCCGGGGAACCTGGCCCTGAGCTAAAAGGAGGATGCAAAGAGCGCGATCGGACTTCGAAAGAACGGAGCGCCACGTTTTGCTAGCCACCGCTAAGCCTGCACTCAAGAAAGAAATAAAGGCCCGCAGACGAGCCTGCTCTGAGGGTCTGTGTTCGAAAGCCAACGCGAATCCATGGGTTGACGCCTATCGGGAGGTAATGGCTAAAACCAAGGGCATGACAGCTCAAACCGAGCAAATCACCAGAGCTATTACAGGTCATCATTGGGGGACCCTTTCCAAGCCACAACCACAGACCCTGGTCTCCTATGATGGCTGAATTGCCCCATGATAATGGCACCGTTGACAAAAGGCACGAAGCGACCGTTACAAACGAGGAAATCATTGCGATATGCAAATCACTGAAGATAAACAAAGCGCTAGGACGCGCTATAACGGGAGCGATGCGCAGCACTCCATCAAATGCGTTGAATGCAATTCTAAATCTGCTGCCTTTGCACGAATACGTGCAACTAGAAGCGGAAAAGAGTATGCTTAGACTTAAACGGTTGAAAACTTTCATGTCTGGTGACTTAGTCGGTCACCTGAGCATTTCACAAAGCTTTCAAAATGGGCCAGTGATGTACATGAATGGAGACTGGATGAAACTATAGACACTCAAGTAATAGACCGGACAACGTGAGTCTGGCACAGTTGATGTATCCAAAACAACTGTCAAATCGTATGGGAAATGCGAGGAAATGTTCGTTTTGGATACAACATGGCGGCACGTTGTCCGGTCTATTACTTGAGTGTCTATAGATGAAACCTGTGGAAAACCATGACATCCCTTACAACATATGTGAAACGTCACGTATAGATTGGGAAGTCGGAGGTCCCTCTGTTCGTCATGGCTCCATAAAATTCTTCACAGATGGCTCAAAAATTGGAACAAAAACGGGAGCAGGAATCTTCGGCCCTGGGGTAGAAATGTCAGTGGCGATGGGAAACTATCCAACGGTTTTCCAAGCGGAGATCTTTGCTATAATAAAATGTGTTAACGTTTGTCTGAAGAGAAAATATAGATATGCAAATATTTGTATTTTTACAGACAGCCAAGCGGCACTCAAAGCGTTAAGTAATTATAAATGTACATCCAAACTTGTCTGGGAATGCATTCTTTCATTGCGAAAGGTGTGCCAAGAGAACTCGGTAAATTTATTCTGGGTTCCGGGACACTGTGGCATTGAAGGCAATGAAAGGGCAGACGAGCTTGCTAAACAAGGTTCAAATGCACAGTTTATTGGCCCAGAACCATTCTGCGGTATATCATACTGTGCCATAAAAATGGAATTAAAATCTTGGGAAGAGCAAATGGTGATGACCAATTGGTTGGTCACCACAAAGTGTTCTCAAGCGAAAAGGTTTATAATTCCAAATGTTACAATTAGTAAAAAGCTTCTGGAGCTCAATAAGAGAGTTCTTTGTACCTACACGGGCCTAGTAACCGGACATTGCCCGAGTAGATATCATTTGAAGAACATTGGCCAGGTTCAGAATGATATCTGTCGTTTCTGTAACATGGAACGTGAAACCTCAGAACATCTGCTTTGCAGTTGTGATGCTGTGTACAAGAGCAGACTTAAATTTCTGTACAGTGGCTATATGCAACCTAAAGAAATTTGGACTGCAAATCCTGGTAAGGTGGTGGGTTTTATAAACTCAATTTTGCCTGACTGGGAGACGCGTCTTAGGCTGGTCACTTGACAAATGGTGATCTAGCTTTAAGATGCGAATTAGTATAGTAAACAGGGGTATATCACAAAAGTTCAACTCAGTGGACGCAGTGATTCTACGCCCCAACAAAAAAAATACCGGACACCTCGCTTCTTGCGCTGGATTGCCATTTCCCTAAACGGAAGCCGAACTGGTTTTTAGACAGACCAACTATACCCTCCGTGAATTTGGTTAGTCTGTTAAGAATAATCCTTTTGAGCACTTTACCCGCTGTATCCAACAGGCATATAGGTCTATATGCCGATGGGTCCCCTGGTGGCTTCCCTGTCTTCGGTAGCAATACTAAGGTCTGGATTTTCCAGGCGTCTGGGAAGACGGTATTGTGCTGTGGTCGCCCTTGACGTGCGAAATACGTTCAATAGCGGCAGTTGGGTAGCTATCGCTGACTCGCATTAACGTCTTCACGTTCCAGGATTCCTGTACAAGATTCTGGGAAGTTATTTCCACAATCGCATGCTGGTGTACAACACAGAGGTAGGCCAGAAACGTGTCCAGATCACCGCAGGCGTCCCGCAAGGTTCGATCCTGAAACACGCTATGGTGCTACACTATGTACGACGAGATACTACGGCTCAAATTTTCGAACGGGGTGAAGATCATTGGGTTTGCAGACGACATCACCCTTGAGATATGTAGCGAATCCATCGAAGAGGTGAAGCTAACGGCCTCGCATTCCATTGGCATCGTGAAGAGATGGATGAGCTCCAGGAAACTGGAGCTAGCCCACCACAAGACCAAGGTCACGGTTGTTAACAACCGAAAATCGGAGCAACACGCGACGATCAGTGCAGTTAACTGCACAATCGAATCGAAGAGGGCTCTGAGGTACCTGGGGGTCATGACCGACGATACTCAAGTAGCACACTACAGTCATAATTAGTTGTAGTAACTTGATTATGCCTTAGCAAGTCATATTTATGTTGTCTCAACTGAATGGCAACAAGTGCGCTACTAGGGTAAGTTGTCATCTACCAGTCACGTCGACTACACCTGCCAGAAAGCCTCTATTGCTATTTCGGCATTATCCCGCATGATGTCAAATAGCTCAGCGGTACAGGGGAGCAAGCGCAGTGATTTTCCTACAGTGAATAATGGTGCTAGTAAAAGCCAACGGTTGGTCGCTCCGCCGGCTTGGCACAACGATTATGAAGTGGACATTACGGCGTTTGCTCTAAGTGCTGAGGAGTTCGTTGAGGAGATTCCGTCCGACGTGAAATTGCTGAAAACGCGTAATGACTGGCCTATGTCGAAGAAGGCCATAGAAGAAGAACTGCAATCGCTAGAGAAAAACGCAACCTGGCACCTGGAATTGCCGGATGGTAAGAAAATGGTTGATAACAAATGGGCTTTTGAAATCAAGAGAGACAGTGATGGTTCGGTTATGTGATACATTCTAGACTTGTTGCCTGTGGTGTTTCTCAACGGCACGGTTTTGATTATTCGGACACATATTCTAAGGTCGTGAAAATGTCTACATTACGTGTCCTCCTGTCGCTTGCTAATCAGGAGTTTTGGCATGTACACCAGATGGACGTTAAGTGCGCGTTCCTTAACGGCGTGTTGGACGAAGAAGTGTTTATGCGTCAGTCGCCGGCTTTGAGCGGGGAGGATCACTGATGTTCAAACTGAACAAAGCCATATACGGTATCAAACGAGCCTCGCGAAAGTGGAATGAACGTTTTTACGAATTCATGTGCCGAATGAAATTTAAAAGAAGCGATCATCGGAAGCAATGATCGGCTTATATTTTCGGAAAGTGAACGATGTAGTGATTTACGTAGTGATCTGTGTTGATGACATCGGAAACTCCATAGAGGCAATTTGTGAGCTTCAGCTGTCGAAGAAGCTTGCAGAAGAAGCTGTCGTCAGAGTTTGAGATGCGGGACCTGCAAGAAGTTCGAAGTTTTCTTGGTCTGAACATTCAACGTGACCAGAAGAGAGGTGTGATGGTCATCAAACAGAAGGCGTACGTAAAGAGCATTCTAGAGCGTTTTGGTATGCTCAACTGTAAACCGTCTGTGATTCCAAAGAAACCGCACATGAAACTCAAGAAGGAGCAGAACGCAGAACATTTCACCAGAAAACCATATAAGGAACTACTTGGCTGCCTTATGTACCTAATGGTGACGTCAACACCGGACATCTGTGCCGCAGTGAACTTCTTCGCTGGGTTTCAGTGTTGCGCGACGGACGAGCACTGGGTGCACCTGAAGCGGATGCTGCGGTACCTACAAGGTACGATGGACTATCGCCTTGTGTATCGTCGGCAGGATTCGCCGGATGGACTTCTGGCATTTGCGGATGCAGACTGGGATAACGACATCAATGATCGGCGTTTTGTGTCGGGGTTTGTCATCAAACTAAACGGATCAACAATTGCATGGGCAACGAAGAAGCAATCGTCGATAGCTTTGTCGACGACCGACGCAGAGTTGATCGCGCTTTGTTTGGCTAGTTGCGAGCTACTCTGGGTAGCCAACTTACTTCGATCGATCGGGTGTGGTGTCAAAGATATAGACACTCAAGTAAGAGACCGGACAACGTGCCGCCATGTTGTATCCAAAACGAACATTTCCTCGCATTTCCCATACGATTTGACAGTTGTTTTGGATACATCAACTGTGCCAGACTCACGTTGTCCGGTCTATTACTTGAGTGTCTATAGTCAAAGAGCCTCTGACGGTATACGAAGACAACCAACCATGCATTGCGTTGACTACAGAGCCGCGCAAGCAGAACCGACTGAAATATGTGGTGATCCAACATTAAATTAAAAGAAATTTTCTTCGTAAGGGAACTCATAGAAAAAGGTAAACTACGTCTTGAATATGTGCCAACTGGAAATCAAGTGGCTGACGTTATGGCCAAGGGGCTGGCTTCATCACGGTTTCGCATACGTCGCGATCTACTGGGATTATTGAAATGAGGGGGGAAGTCACTGGACCCATAACCTCAACGTTCAAGGTTCGAATCCAGGTTGCTTCAATTTATTTTTCAATTTTTTACACGTCAAAGTCATTTTATTGTACTTCATTCTCATGAAGACTCAAATTTTACTCGATATTACGAACATATTGACTTCTTATAGCAAATAATCATACTGCAATCTTATGAATATCGAAAATTTATTTCGCTGAGTGTAACACATATACATAGACTACACGCTCGTTTGGAGGTTCTCAAAATTGAGTGAAAAGTCACTCAATTCAATTAAAACCGGACCTACCCTAAATTGAGTAAATAAACCGAAACTCACGTTTGAGTAAACTGGATATATCTAGACAAAATAGTCAAAAGGTCGACAGTAGCATTTGTAAACAATGACTTCTAGCGTATTTTTCTGGGATCTGCTTACTCCCACGAACCAAATAGCACCAGAAATAGATACAAGGAGTTATTACCTTCCCGTTGGTAGTGGATGTAGATGTTAGCAATCTGGCATTTCAAGGAAATTTACGTTTTAAGTCATTGTTTACAAATGTTACTTTCGACCTTTTGACGATTTTGTCTAGATATATTTTAATAAGAGTTACTCTTACTCATTTTCATAAATTTGAAATTTTAGTGAAATGAGTAAAAGTTGAGCAAAAAATTTAAATCATTCCATTTTCTCTTTAAAATTTAAATACTAGGAATTAAGAAACTTTTAGGGGCATTTAAATATATTCCAGCTTTATTTATTTTCATTCGTTTATATATTTAACAGCATGAGATCGGTTGTCGTGTGCATAAAGTCTTTAGTTTTTGACTCCGGAAGCCCATCATCACAGCGCATCTTCATCACGTACTGCTCCGCGAGTTGTGTCATCTCAGGTGTAGAGACATAAGTTTCGATGAACATTAAATTTGTGATTCCAGAATAATTTAGACCGTTTTGTACAGTCTGGATTGTAAGATTTGACCCTGAAGGGTTTGGACGCTTCGGTAGGATATGTTCATTTTCATGTTCTTCTCCAAAGTTATTGTCAAAGCTGCTACGAGGCTGGATTTCAACGATATGTCGTTTCAAATACTTAAAGCGTTTATAGAGCGAATCGCAGTCCGAACAAATAAATGGAAAATTTGCGACATGGCTTGTGTTTATTTTATGAATAGTTCGGAAATCGGTTTTCAGCTCGTCTATGTATCCAGTGACTATTTTACCGCAATATTGTAGATGACAACGGAGGCCTAATTAGTATATAACAAATATTGTTTTTTATAATAACAAAACTGATCCTTTTTTTGGTTCTGCAAACCAACAATTAACTCTCAATTTGCGATAATTTTCCGCATCCACCGCTGCTGCAACCTGTTCCATTTTTCTAATTTCTTTTAATTTGAGAAGTTGAAAAGAAATTAGAAAAATGGAACGAATTAGATTTTTGCTTTAAAGTTTCGCTTTACTTCGCAAAAGCCACCTTGAAATATTTGAGTCGGTACCCGAGTACCTTAGCGTCAAAACAGTTGAAAACTCAAAATAAAAATCTGAGGTTTTTTATTTTTGGTTGAGTAGATGTTACACAAATTCATAAATCCTCTTACTCATGCGCTGACGTTTCAAAAGAAAATATGAATCTGAGTAACTTCAACTCAGTTTTGAGTTATCTTGAACGAGCGTGTAACTCTAAGATCAGTAGGTCCCATACAAATACGATTTTTTTCTTGGCTCAGTCAGTACTAGCACATCACACGAACACACTCTCAAATATTCTGTTAAAATAACACAGCAAATCAAAACAAAGGCGCAAATATGTATAACAAGGTGCTGGCTTCAAGGTGTACTTCGGACAAGGGGTTCTACAACAGTGAACCAATTTCAAATCGCTAGTTGCATATTGATTGTTGCTATATATGCATGCTATTACAGCCTCTTGGTTACTTGGGTAGTAACTTATTAGCGAATGCGTATTTTAAATTGAGTGTGCATAAATTCATTTCGGAATTTAAATAGACTTCTCTGTCGCCGTTAGTATTAGTAAGCAGTTTCACTAATACAATCGTTTTGCTGGTTGAAAATAAAAAACCAAACCGTTGTCAACCTGAACATTTTGACAGTTGATCCCGTGGTTGAAAACAATAAACAAATCGATCCTGTACGTGTAAAGCAGCACGCAAGTTTTTGTGAGATCGCTCGGCGAGAACCTAATAGCATGAAGAGATTTCTTTTGTTTGCAAGCATCTGATCTTCACGCTAAGATCAGAATACCTAAAGATCGTTAAAAAGTACCGATAATCGCTCAAAAGTGCACATACCTAAATTATGCGTAAACACAGATTACCTAATATTGGGTAATAGTATTAAAGGAAGATAAACGTTAAATATTACTGATTGTTTATCGTTATTTTCTACTCAAAATTGGGTATTTTTTCGTAGTTTTATTTTACAGAATGCTTAAAAAAAGACATGCAATCTAAAAATGTATCTATTTGGATTAGTTTAACCAATTTTGCACTCAAGGAGAAACAAATGTTCATATGCATGACAGATTTTATTTTGTATTAAGAAAAAGTAGCAATAGAGAGTACCAATGAATCCAAGTATAGCTTAAGTGAGGTTAAACATCGAAGTATCTAGAACTGAAATTGATAATAACTTTCTGGCTATTTTTAAACTGTATGGAATAGGTCAGTTTAGTCATTATCGACAATTTTCTGCCCTTTTAATCTCCAATTACTTTGCTTAAAAAGCTCAAAAAATAATTATGCAAAAGCGCCATCGACGACGTTTAACCTCACTTTTGCATTACGTACCTAGATTCCTCCACTACAGAGATATTTTTTCTGCATCGATCCAATGTTGATGCCAAATTGCACCGTTCTGCACCAAATTCTTGTTGGCCCACAAGGATCCGTCGGTGCTAGAATAAAAAAAAAGAATGCAAAAGTTATTGCTTCAAAGATTTGGAAATGAACTTACTATAAATGGAGTTATAAGAAAATTAATTACTTTTTCACTTCGGAAAATATAGCGGCCGCTTTGCTTCTGTGAAGTAAAATTTATTCAATATTAGGATAATAATAACGTTTAATATTTGAAAGTGAACATTACCGAATTGTCAGTAAAAATAACTGTTTATTATTGTTTAATTTTACCGATATTTTGGGTATTGTCAACAATACCTAATTTTAGGTAAAATAAATATCTAATTTTAGGTTTTCTCATCTTAGCGTTTTGGTTTCCTGAAATATTTCAAAGCATGTTTTTGTGATACCTCATATTGAAACTAACCTTGCACTTACCCAGCTCTGTTCCACAGTCCCTTCGGACCAAAGTGGAAAGTGAAACTTCAACAACAACAATACGATCTCTGTTTATATACATTACATTTTTGAAGCGTCTTTCGGCTACACCTTCAGATTTCTATCCGCAATCTAATTCGATTAATTCCATATAATGGGTCCCAAACTGGCTCCCAAGTGCTCTCACTGTCAAACCTGCACATCCGAGAAATGGCACTCTGTAGAAAAAGGTGTGACTTTATGTGGCCTGTGTTACGAGAGGCAGGAAAAAGAGCAGCTCGAGCTCGAAAAAGAGCTAAAGGAGATTCAAGCGGAACCAATCAAAACGTTGCCGGAATCAACCGTCTCAGATGTTCCCGGACCTTTTACACCGCCCGGAGAGCCGCACGAGCTAAGCGAAGATGTAAAAATGGAAGACATTAAGGAACTAGCGTCGGAAGAGATTAAGGATGAGCCGGTTGACGAGAAGGACGAAAAAGACTCCAATGCTGATGCTAAGGAGAAGCCTCTACCGTCGCTTAGTCCACGAAAGCTTCGAAAAAATGTACGAAGCGCACGAAAAGGTGGCACCGGCGGATCAAGTGGAAATGGAGGCAAGGGTGGACGCTCGAGAAGATTCATTTTTAAGAAAAATCCCATGAAGGCACCGACCATTACGGTGACGACACGCACCGTTGATACGTTGTTCCATAATGTAAGTGTATTGAAGCGCGGTATTGCAGTTGACTAAATCATTATTGTTTTTTATTTTAGAACATCTACTACCAGATCGGAGACATCGTTTCGCTAATGGACGCCAAGGATAAAATCTACTATGCGCAGATCCACGGACTGCAAATCGATTCCTACTGCGAGAAGAGCGCATACATTACATGGTTGATTCCGACGTCTTCCAGTCCGCCGCCAAGCGAACGGTTCGATCCTGCTACGTACCTGATCGGACCGGAAGAGGATCTTCCACGGAAGCTGAACTGCATGGAGTTTGTCATGCACGCCCCCAGCAGTTACTACTTGGATCGACACAATCCGTTCCCCCGGCCGGATTGCTGGGGACCGGAAAACACATCCCAGGAGGATAATACCAACTTCGTTTGGGCTAATATTTCCCATCTTTACCAATGCTAATGATTTGGTAGAAGGAGTTTTGATTTTGTCTTATTTCTTACGTTAAGGAATTTATTATAAATTGATTTTCACAATTTTCGATTATAAATATAGGCTAATAAACGAATAACAGGAAAACTTATTGGGCTTTAGTAGAAATCTTCTTCGGGATCGCGCTGGTTTCCTTGCTGATTCTTGATCTGGTCTTGATTCATGTACATTTCGGCGACCTGTTTGGCGGAGGTGGCATCGGTTACGCCTTTGTCGTCGCGAATCTTGATGAACCGAGGGAAGCGCAGCGAAATTCCCTTTTCCGCATCGATGATTCCCTGAGCGGCGCGATGCACCGGACTGAGTGACAAATCGGCACATAGAACTTCCCAAACTTGGGCCGGTTCGAACCAGTCGTCCGGCTCGTGTGACGAATCATATCGGTAATAGTTCTTTGCTCGTGGGATGATTTTGTCCTTCAAGAAATCGGTATGCGTCTGAAGATCCTCATCGGAGAAACCCGTTCCGATCTTACAGATGCTTTGATACTCTTCGTTGTCTTCGTCGTAGCAAGCAAGGAGGAACCCGCCGTACGTTCCTGTTCGCTTACCCTTGCCTTTGTAACCTCCGATGACTACCAGATCCAGTGAATCTCCTACTCCAGAGAGATAATCTTTCTTCAGTTTCAGCCAATTTCTGGATCGTTTGGCAATTTCGTAAGTGGCTTCCTTCTGAAGAGTCTTAACCATCAGACCTTCACAGTTGCCTTTGACCGCTTCGTCCAGAAAACGGTGTAGTTCGTCAATATCACCGGTATCCAGTCGGGTGGCGTATTTCCATTCGCCTTCAAATTCACGGAAGTGCTTATACAGAAGTTCCCGACGCTCAAGGAACGGGCGCTCTACCAGCGGATCGCCGTTCAAGTAGAGTAGATCGAACATGAAGACGCACACCTGAACCTTAATATCTGCCTCGTTGGCGTCTTTTCGTTTCCGGGTACTCAAGACCTGGAACGGCAATATCTGTTTCTTCTCTGGATCCCATGCCACAGCCTCACAATCCAAAATAGCACTGTTGACAGCTTCCTTCCGGGTGTTATCTAGGCGCGCGATGACATCTGGATACTTGCTGGTGTTATTCTCCTGATTCCGGCTGTAGATGTTAACACTTCCGTCCTCCAGAATATGAATTTGTGCCCTTTCACCATCGTACTTCCACTCGCAAGTGAAATCAATGCCATCGAATCGCTCCAACACTTCCTGGACACCCTTGGTTGGGTGGGCAAGCATAGGCTTCAAGGGAGTGCCTGGCATCATCGGACACTTCTCCAGCAGATGGTCAATACCATGCTCCAGCAGGACCGGAACAATCTGGTTGTAATTTGGACAGTGACAGTAGACGGTCTTCAGTTTAAGAGTAATATCGTCCACCTTGGCCTTGGCCGAGGCTTCACTGCACTTGCTCAGCGCATTGATTATCGGTTCCTTAGCATCCCTTTGATTGGGTGGCGTCATGGCACATGCTTGTGCTAGTGCCTGTAGCAGCGATTGTTCTGCCAGACCAATTCGTAGCTTCCCAGCAAGCGATCGAATAATGAATCGAGCTTCTGAATGCCTGCATGCCACAAACATCGACTGAATCTTGTCAACTTTCTTGGCCATTGACGCTGCTCCGGTCATCTTAGCTATCTCCCTGAGCTTCCCAAACACACCCTCCACTGAGTGCGGTGCTGGACGGAACATCATTCGCTGACTGCTCTTGGACTGCTCGGCCACCAATCCCAGATCGCCAGTATTTTGAGCATCGGTCTTGATCTGAGCCAGACTTCTTCCAGTACTTTGTGCAATCGCTTTCATCAACGTGTGCTCGGCGATTCCTAGCTCAACTCCTTCGTATGCCGGAGCAAGCTGATTCAAACAAAGATAAACGCTGGACAGCAGATCGTTCGGACTGAGCAGAATCACCGATCGGAAGAAGTTCGACAGGATTTCAATCATACGCAATCGACCGCTGGTTTCCTCGATTATCTGAAAGGTCCTAGCCAATGCCAAGTACGGTACCTTTTCCCCCTTCTTCCAGAACGCGTCATTTATAGGATGATAGTTTTTCTTGCCCGGATTATAGTCGACTCCCTCCGTTTTAGACCCGCTTCCGGAGGTTGTCTCTTTCTTAGTAGCGCCAGTAAAGAAATTCATTACATTCGCTGCCTTGTCTTTGTTATCAACCGGTTTCTGTTCTTTTTTGGGAGACTCTACCTCCTTCTTGACTTCCTTCATTTCGGCGTCCTCGTTAGTTGGCTTTTCCTTCTTCACTGAAGAGCTAGGCTTCGATGTTTTCGGTGTACTCTTTTTCGATGGCTTTTTATCCTCTTTGGACTTCTTAGATGTTTTGCTAGTAGACTTAGGAGTTTTCTGTGGACTGGCTTTCTCTTGTTTAACAGGTTTTTCTTCCTCGGATTTCTTTGACAATGGACTGAAAAACAAATCCCTTCGGTTAGTAATATCCACTGGAACAGGGATATAATTATTTACTCACCTAGACTTCTCTTTAGGAGCTTCATCCTCACTACTGGAAGAGGCAATGCGACGGCGCTTCGAATTACTGCCAGAATTGCTCGGTGGGCTCTCCTTGGCTTTTTTCTCCGGAGAAGGGGATGGAGAAGACTCGAAAGCAGCGGCGTTCTTCTTCCGTGCCCCGGAACGCTTCACGGGACTATCTCCGTCCTCAGCTACGCTACCAGTGGATTTCTTGCTGCGTTGAGCATAAGAACGAACGGAAATATATGAATAGTAATTAATACAACTGCTGTTGTTGGCCGTAAACAGAAAATGACGCACAGCTGGACCGAGATGAACTATTCGCTGAACACGAATCGAGCTCTCCGCCAGCGAGTTAAAAACAGACACCCGAGAGATCGAGAGAACAGCGCTTCGAATCATATTTCGATGATTTTCGCTCGAAAAACAACCGATTCGAAGCAGCAACAATCACGCAGAGTGCGTGCACTTTTACTATTGTGATTTACCTAACCGCATTGTTTTTGTCCTCCTTCCCCTCGTTTCCATTCTTCGCAGGCGACCCTTTGTCCACATCGTCTTCCTTTTTGACATTCGTTTTAGTGAAAAATGATCTGCGGATTGAAAATTCAAAATAGAACACACCGAAACATTTCCTACACATCCTATCAACTACTCACAGTATAGATTTTTGTGCCATAGTAGACAAAGCGAAATGCCTTCCTAAACCTTCAATTCAATTCCAAATTCAAACACGAAAATGTTCAATAAATTACGCAAAACAACTTCGGCACTCCTGAACCGACAGGAAATAAAATTGAAAAAAATTACTTCAAACAGAAACAGACAACACAACGCGCCGGGTTGCAACAAAAATTGCGCTTCGCGAGCTGTCAAATAGAGCTTGGCGCGATGCAGAAGCGCGAGTGTGGAATATTTCAACACTGTGTACACGCCTACTTCTAAACAACTCAAATTTGAATCAGATCTATAGATGAGTATACTCACATCGGTCAAAAGTATGGCTTCTCAAAAGTGAGTTAATAGTTGGAAGTTGCAAGTTGACAATCGGTGATTGAAATCACGCTCATTCGGATTTACCCAAAATTCAGTAAAGTTAACCCAATATCATAATAATAGAAACTATTTAAAATTGGTTAATCGAGTCTTAACTCAAATTTGGGTAACCCCACTTATAAGATTTTGGGTTAGGTCTACTCGTTAGTATAAAATGAAGATTTTAAGAAAATTGGGTAAAATATTGAAGTAATAAAATGCCCTACACGCTAAGATAATATTGCCGAAAATTACGTTTTAATTTTACCGAAAATTAGGTTTTGGTAGTAAAACCTAAAATTTCGGTAAAATTTAACGACTGATTTCGATCAATTTTACTTATTTTTTTAAATAAAATGGATTTTCAAATGTTTACGTATTTTTTTACCTAAATTTGGTTTAAAATTTTATCACTGCGCTGCATCTGAGAATCAACACTACCGCCATTGCGAAGTTTATGACTTATTGCAATTGAACCGCCTCCTCACCTTCAGGCTAAATAGTTTCGAATTTTGTTCTAAAATAAAGAAAGAAACCAGCTGTAGAGACTGAGATTTGTGGCAGCCAACCCGAAGGGTGAGTAGAAATATTTACCATAAGCGGATAATGAAAATTCCGGAGAAATTTGTAAAGGCAAATGGTTCTGTGCTTGTAAATAAACATTCCCATAGTCGATTGCTAGCCAATAGTTGCGGGCTCTAGTTCAATTCAGGACACTAACAGCAAAATTCTATAGAGGAACCGAGCTGTAATTCGTGAAAAATTGACGATTGGGAAGTTTGTTTACAGACGAAGAAACGGCTTCGCAAATTTCTCCAGAATTGAAATATTTACCTTATTCCAATGAAATATATTTTTTATCTTTCAATTGTAGATCACTGGAAATATGGAGGAATTGACATGATTAATCGATGCGGATACAAGAAATAAACTGGAAGGTATGTTAATTATTCAATTTGTATGTAAATCATATGACGAATCTCAACAATTGAAATGAATTGCACTTGATTCATATACACATACTAATTTATTCTATATATTTCAGCCTGTCGAAGGTTGGTCCAATGTTCTACCACCAGGAGAATACCCTTACATTATTTGTCTGGCAACTGCACCAAATCAGGGAAAGTATTATGTGTATTTACATGGAAACATCATATTTTGTGGTCAGCAAGCAGCCACTTGGAATAAAAATTACTACTTGGAAATAAAATACCTAATTAAAGCCTGTTCACATTTTTCTGATCCGTTTAGTGGGGAATAAATCCGAAAAAAATAGATCTTACAACCTTGCTTTAAACATTTTCATTATAACATTCCAAAAACCCAAAACAGAAAAAGAAAACTTAATTTTCGGTATAAATAAACGATTGCAAATAGTTAATTATTAACGTTTTTCGCTTGTCATCAACAGTACCGAAATTTAAGTAATCCATGTTTACCGATAATTTCAGTATGTGCACTTTTGTGCGGTTAGCGGTATTTTTTACCGAATTTTTGGTACTCTGGTCTTAGCGTGTAGGCTGTTATAGTACAGCTTTTTCTTTTATATTCTATTTATTATCCCGAAAATTGTTTATTTAGTCATATTCCTCGCCAATAAACACTCACGATTTAAACGAACTTGTTCTTTTTCCCATAGATCCTTATCTTTTTCAAAATTCCAAGGGACATTCTTTTTACTAATGGCCCAAACACAATGATAACGGAAGCTGAACGGCAACGGCAAACAGCAAAGCCCGATCGGCAAACAGCAAAGCCTGCTTGTCGGAAAGAAAACAGGCCAAAATAGATCCAATCCGATTCTTATTGGGGCCTGTTCATAAACCACGTAGACTCATTTTTGAACGCCCGCCCCCCCCCCCCCCCCCTTCTTCGTAGACTTTTCTCCATTCAATATTTTTAATTTTTGTATGGAGCGTAGACTTTTGCTAAAACCTCCTCCCCCCCTCCCCAGAAAAGTCTACGTGGTTATGAATAGCCCCTTGGGTACATCGAAGTCATTTGCCATTCCGTTTCCATTATCATTGTGTTTGGACGGTAACGTTGTGGGGTGGCACCAAATTCTTTTCAATTTGGCGCCCATTTCTTGTACTTCCCAAGTAACCACGAGGCTGTAATAGCATGCATTTATAGCACTGACAAACCGATATGAATGACAATAGCATATGGCTTAATATTTCTGTTCAAATCATATTACTGACATCTATCTTCGTGTTCGTTGAGAACGTTTATTGAAGCCACGAACACGTGGCTTTGACAGATGGGATCGCTGCACATTAGAATCGGTCGTTATGGATTCTCGATTAATAGTGAAGATTGTGTTTCATGTCGGTTTGTCGGTGTATATAGGGCATACCCAGACATCCACAAGTCGTATAACAGTGTTCAAATAGTATCGTATATTCCTTTATTTTAAGTCAATATCGCAATTAATTGTGGTCTTTATCGTGTTATGTTTACGTTAAATCGTAAAGAGTGCAAATCTTCGACTTATATACGATGTGTCATTTTTTCATCGTACTGCGTTACAAACTACATCGGATAAACATCGCTAAGCTGTTTAAATCGAATATGTTATTACAAATTCAATCCCATACGATATCAAATCAACTCGTTAAAGACAACAATGGAATTTGCACGTATATGGCCTCCACCTTTGCACGTATAAGCCATACTTTCTGCATTCTGTACGATTTGTTTACTTACATATATGTTTGTATATCATAAAGACAACTTTCAATATACGTGCATTTTGGTTGTCTGGGTATGTATTACGCCTATTGCATCATTGAAGTTGGATTAAGGCTGAAAAGGGCCCCACTAAGATCGAACTAATGCTATATCTTTTGTAATGCCATAAGACATTGCTAAAGTAACATTACACGGTTAATCTGAAGTATGCAATCTAATGACTTCAAAGTAGGCACTTTGCTTGAAGACTGGAATTATGCATAAAATGCCTAAAAGGGTTTTATGCAAAAAGTGACTAAAAAGGTTATACGTCAAAGAGGTGAATAAATTCTAAGCATTCTTGCAGCATGTGAAAGAGATTAGAAACTATCGCATTTTTCAATGATTGTGTTTAGGAACTAGTCACTTTATGAAATGAAGATGAGATAAGAAAATTAGCGCCAATGTCTCAAAAGTAAGGATATGCTTTTATCTTCTTCTAATAAAAAAACATTCCGTATCAATTTATCTCAAAAACTCACACATGCAAATAAAATACACCATGTAAGAACATGTTTCTTCTTGCCGGGATTGATGATTTAGAGGAGAAAGTTTTCATTTCCGAAAAAAGCGACGGTTATAGTATCAATAGTTGTAGATCAATCTAAATGATCTAATAAGCGCTCTCGTAGCCTGTCCATGGTACTGGATTCAGGTATGGCTTGCAAAGAACCCATTCTATTTATTTTCACTTTTTTCGGCAAAATCAATCAACTAGAACAAATGGATAGTTTCCACTTTGATAATAGCCTTGTTTTAATGCATTTTTTCTGTCACACTGGATTGAAAAGAGGACTTGAAAGTATTCATTTATTGGGATTGAAAAGTAGGCATTTTTTGACGTATGAAGGATGTTCATTGAAATGCATAGAATGTAGTCAAAAAATGACTACCTCAGAATTACCGTGTACTGCATTGGTAATGCATCACTTAATTCTTAAGCTAATCTAACGCTTCATTACTTGACAACTGTTGAATTGATGCGATCCTGCATTACCGAAGTTGATTTTAGGTTGAATAAGTGCAATAATATAATGCTTGTGGTTACTTGGGTTGTGTGCCGGTGTCGGCCGAGGTGCGTCCTCTTCTCTACCTCTCCGGGAAGATGGCGGTCGACTACTGCGTACGCATTCTGACCCTTTCGATATCTTAGGCTTCGGATAGCCTCACGATGATTTTCGTGAGCTTGAAACTTGTCTATGATCATCGACCTCCCATCCAAAGGCGTCCATTCGATGAGCGCTTCGTGGCGTTCTTGGTTCATCTTTGTAGTAGCTAAAATATAGGAGCAAAACGGTACATTATACAAATCACCTATAATTAAATTTAATAATAAATAATTTACCCTGCGATTCGATGCGACGATTCTCCACGATGGCTCCTGGAACTGCTAGATAAAAACTTGTGCCGCCTACGATTATCATCGTGGTCGTCTCGATTGCGATCCTTCTTAGATTTAATCGATGCATACAAGCCTTTTCACTGGTAATGTTCCTTTGAGCGCTCATCAAACCGTTTCATAGCTGCTTCACTTTCTTTTCGGGTATATGCAGTGCATGGTACAAATGCGAATATGCTCACTTATAAACCGATAAATTCAGGATGACGGCCGTGGATAGTACGCGCTACCGGTTACTTACCGTAGTTGTTCAAAGTAAATTGGGCCAATAATGAACCAACCTACCCTACCGCAGTCACGAATAACAAGATTAATCGTCATCGACGCAGTGACGAGCGTGTGGGCAACATCATCATCGTTGTCGTCGTCGTCAGTATCGAGCGTTTGTTGACCGAGCCGGCAGTATGTAAATGTCGAATATGCATACAATTACCATTTGTCAGTAAATGTAAATGTGGAGTTTTCTTCCAGCTTTGATGTATATAGTCTTATGTAAATAATGAAATGTATAAAATTTGTGCGCACAAAAGAAAATACATCAGCTTCACGAAGTTAGTCAAGGCGAGATCACTTTTATTCGCAACCTCTATTCGAACGTCTTACGGTTCACTTTGTGTCTGAGAGTGCTACTCAAATTCTAGATTGATCTAGCTTGAAGAACATTTGTGACAATTTGACATACATTCCGACGAATTGTGGACTTGAGTGTGACCAAAGGCCATATTTGAGCGTCTCAGAGATTTCCGGGCTACTGCTAGTGTCGAAACAAATAACTAAGTGTCGAAACCAGAACTAATTGTCGAAACAACGAACTAAAGTGTCGAAACAAGAACTAAGGTCTCGAAACAAATTGCACCAGTGCAATTAAGCTCTACTAACTAGAAGAGCTCGACAGTGTCGACGTCTTGAACAGTAGTCGTAAAACCTCAGTTTTTTTCGCATGGAAATCACCGCATCCCCAACAAACATCGGTGTTGAATTAGAGCTTGTTCAAACAAATTTGGAGAAGCTACCCAGCTATCAGGCTGTAATACGTCTATATAGAAGTAAACTAGCTCAGAAATTAAGCGATAATGCTACACTAAGATGACTTGCTAATCTTTGAACTGGAATGCATCATTACATTTCAACTTATCTAACGCTTACTACCTGGCAACTGTTGAATTGATGCGACCCCTACCGATGTTGACTTTGGGTGAATAAGTGCAATAATATAATGCTTGTGCTTATTGAGTATTCAGCTATTCTGAGTAACAATGGACAAAAATTTGTTGAATAGTCCAATCAACACGATGATTGTTGGGTCGGTACTGGGGTGGAAAAAAACGTCCCTATTAGTACACTGTTCGTACAATGGACAAATATTTAGTATAGTCCGACAAAATAAAGTTTATAGACACGTCTCTCAGTTAAGAACAAATATTTGTCCATTCTACAAACAGCAGATTAGAGAAGAACTGAGTAACCTTTACCCACTTTTATAAATTGCCATACCCACACACTTAGATTTTATTACAGTATACTGTAATTTTTTACCGAATATGAAACAGCTGAACATTCGGTAATCGATTCGGTAGTTTTTTAACTTTACAATACGTTCAGTAAATTTAACTTCGCTACTGACTTGTCAAAACTTACCGAAATGTTCTGTAAATTTTGCTGAACGATTGGTAACGCGAGCTGTCACATTTTTACCGAAAATGATGCAATAAATTTACAGTTGCTCAGCAAAATTTACAGATTCGTTTGTTAACGGGTTTTTATTGATTTTCTTTCTTTATTGATTTTACATTAAGAATAATTAATGAGTTAAATTGATGTGTTATTCCCTTTCAGTTCTTGTTAATTTCCGTTGATGCAGATTTGAGTTTCAGATTTATTTTAGTGTTAATAAGCATTTAGAAAAATGTTTAAAAACTGCATGCTTATCTATAATGTAAATAGAAAGACAATGTATCAACATAAATTTTTGTCAATGATATTGAAAATATATTAGGAGCTTCCCATCAAACGCTGATGCAATCAAATGATTCCTGGGGTAAGCCAAACACGTCCCTTCCTGGCGAGTGTGGCTATGGTCCCGGAAAGTTGCTGTCCAATCCTTCTATTATGGCACTGATTTTTGGCTGCACCGCGAAGTTCAACAGAGCTGGTCAACATTCAACTTTAAAATGGCGGGAAAGAGTTGTGTTTGACAGCAGGGAAAAAAATTAACAATTAGTTCGCTACTTTATTTCACAGAATATTTTGCAAAAGATTGAATTTACAGTAAATTCGTAATTATTGTTACAGTGTTCGGAACTGCAGCAATTTACAGTTTCGATCGGTAGTGTTTTATTACAATTTTCGGTTGTTTTCTGTAAATTACAGAAATTCAGTATTTTTATTGCTGGAATTTAGTAAAATGTCATATTGTTCGATCCCAAACGGCACACGACGTGCTTGCTGTTGTTGAGTAGAAACAAACACGCGTCCTCCGCGGGAAGCGCTCGTTATTGCTTTCCCACCCATTATACGTAGACAGCAATACTGCATCGGCAAACAGCCTGACGCATATTAATTTGTGGCTCGAGTGTGGCAGTGTCGTGGAGCAACAACTCGTCGGCGCGACGCATCTATGTAATATTGTATGATGCGGTGCGCACGGCACTAATTATCCGTACTTCGTGTCCCCTATAAAAGGGATACATTGCCTAATATAGTTTAGTGGTGTTCTAGTGGTCTTTTGTAGATGTAACGTTTCGTTTTGTACCCACCGAGCTGGCACGCTGCCTCTCGGTGGTAATAAATTATCATCGACAAAGCAGTCTGTTTTTTCCTTCGTTCTTCGTCATCGTTTCTAAATAAAAATTCACAACGTAGGGCCTGGTCAAGCCCTGGACGAAACACATATTGTACAAAATGTTCGGTGAAATTTCTGTTTTACAGAACGAATTCAGCAAAACAAGTACCGAATAAGATTTTGGAAATTTGGTGTGCATGGTTTTACGTTTCAGCCTGTTTTATAAAAATGGGTAAAAGTTATTCAATTTTGGGTAAGTCCGAATGAGCGTGATAAAAAAGCAAGTTTTCAGCAAAATCGGTTGATCAATCTGGTCAATTGAGGAATCCAACATGAAAAAAGAAGAAGACACCGAGTGGTGATATATCTGACAGCTCCCATGTGAAAGTATATAGGACGAAACTTTTAAAATGCTTCTAGAAAATTCAAATGAAATTCTAATTAAAACCGGTTTGTTTTATGATGTAAGAAAAATCCAAAACTGCACAATAGGGGAATTATTTTAATTTTATTTTTATTTTGCTTTATTGAGAAGTTTTTGATTTTTCTTACATCATACAACAAACCATTTTTAATTTCATTTGAATTTTCTAGAAGCATTTTATAAGTTTCGTCCTATACTTTAACATGGGAGATGTCAGATTTATCACCACTCGGTGTCTTTTTCTTTTTACAAGTTGGATTCCTCAATTGAAACTCTTCCAATTATTTTCAAAAGATCGGGAAAGATTGGGTCACTGATCGGATGATCTTGAAAAAATAACCGACAAACACATTTTCTCCAGTCTTACAAAATGCTCGGCAAAATTATGAGAGAAAATTTAAGTTTAATAAACTATAAATAACTATAGCTGAACTCGCGTGTGAACCAGTAACTGTTGATTAGACGTAAAATCGACAAAGATGTTTCATTATGGCCTAACTGACAAACGTAAACAATGGCTTTTTCCGCGAATTTCTGGTCATTGGAAACTCGCCTAATCAATCCATTACGGCCATTTCGAAGAGGAATAGTTCACCTCTCCGATTGAATTGGAGGCTTAAATGGGTAGCCTTTGTGCCACAAGAATGTTAGGCCCTAACGTTTGCCAGTTAGGGTCGCTGCACATTTGAATCCGTCGTTATGGATTCTTGATCAATAGTGAAGATTGAGTTTCATGTCGGTTTGTCGGTGGAGACACCCTCAACTGACCGCTTCAAAAGCCAAGCAGTCGTCCAACATGATCGCTTCCGCAAACGTTTTTAAGTCCTTTCTTCATCGGTGGTTGTCCGAGTCTAGTTCCTGCCACGGATTGCAGGGATGCGCTCGTGTGTGTATATGTGCCTTTAGTGCGTTTCACAAAAGCTGTTAAGTTTGTTGGACCAGTTATCTAAGACTGCTGGTAGATTGGAACGGAAAAACGGGAATAAAGCCGCCATTCCCAAGTCAACTTTCCTCCAGCTCATTCGATCGGAGGAAGCTCGCCATCTGGTTGTGAGTATTATATCACTGATGGTTGTACGCTGGAAAATTAGTTGAACGAAATTGGATTTATCGCTTGATCTGTACGACGAAGGTTCGATCAACTGATTTTCCAATTTTTAGCTGCAACGAGGATACTACTAGAAGCAACGTAAAATTTTACATTACGTGATTAACTTTTCTTCAAACAAGTACAACACAAATACAACCGCATCTGGTGGTGACTGGCGGAAGATTGAATCAAAAATGAACATTAAAATTTTTAGGACACAATTTCGATATATCGTTTGTGCTAGGTTTTGACTTGATCAGGATCTACAAAAGCTGCATGCATAATTTAAAAAAAAGTTGGATACAATAATATTAATAATGCCGGAAAACTGGATTGGCAGCAATAACTTGCATGCTACATGTTTCCTGGATGATCGTCTTTGCAGCATGCGACCAGTTAAAAAAAACAGCTCTGACGACATTATCGTGCAAATCCAACGAACAGTTCGACAAAGATTTTTCGTTAGGGCCCAACTAACATACGTAAACAATGTCTTCTTCCTTGAATATATCAACCTTGGAAACTTGCCTCATTAATCTACCACAGCCATTTCGAAGAACAAGAGTCCTTCTGTTCGATAAAATTGGAAGCTTACATGAGTAGATTTTGTATTACGAGAAATTCACGGAAGAAATCATTGTTTACGTTTGTCAGTTAGGCCCTAATGAAAAAGTTTTGTCGAGTTGAGAGTAAGGGCACTTAGCTCTGGTTAATTTCTCCTGGAATAGCTCCTTTAGTGGACGAATCCAGGTTGAAAAGAAGAAGAAGACACCGAGTGATGATAAATCTAACAGCTCCCATGCTAAGGTATAGGATGAACATTTTAAAATGCTTCTAGAAAATTCAAAAGAAAATTCTAATTAAAAGCGGTTTGTTGTAGGATGGAAGAAAAATCCGAAACTACTCTTTAAAGACATTTTCCGCCAAATAAAAATAAAATTAAAATAATGCCCCTATTGTGCAGTCCCTACACAACTAACCACTTTGAATTAAAATTTCGTTTGAATTTTTAAGAAGCGTTTCAAAATTTTCGTTAATGTTACAGTATCATGGGAGCTGTCAGATTTATCACCACTCGGTGTCTTCTTCTTTTTGTCAAATTGGATTAGTCTATTACTTCTACACAATTCAACGCAAGTACTTACGTGAACACGGTAATCAGCATACTTTATAGCACAACATTTTCTAGTGTTCTTCCATGGACTGCCCCGAATGTTTCGATGAAGCTCATTTGTCATTGATTAGCCATCAGCACACCTGCCCGTATGAAGGTGCTTCATTGTGGCAGTATTTATCTCCCTCTTGATTAGATACGGCAGATAGTGAGCGACAGCGCAAGGGTAAAAGTATGCCATTAAAAGCGTTCTCTGAGCTGTTAAATGCCATGACTCATCGACGAGAGCAGGGAACAAGTTCGGACGCAAGTGACACAGAAAAAAGATCTATTTCCCTACTCTGAATATAGCATCTAGTCAAATCTAAACTTTATTACCTTCACAACTACAACCGCTAGTTTACAATTCATCCATGACGAAAGCTTGCTGCTGCCGCTGTTGGTCGGCAGAATTAGTAACATTAGTCGGAATATTCTCACAAATACTGCTAACCTTTCTAAGGAGATCCGTCACCGTTTGCAGCACCTGCTGCCATTTTATCATTTCCTTTGCGTGCTTGGTTTCCTGTTCATGCAGCAAAGCGAGCCAATCGGCGTGCGTCTGGGGGGGATTTTTCAGAATTTTCTGATCAAAAGCGACACCATCGACGGCGTCATTCTTGAAGAGGTTCTCGTTTTCTCCCTCCAGATTCCAAAGCTTAACATAGAGTGCAACATTTATCGATAGTAAAATCACTAACAAGATCACAATAAACCACGAGAAGAACGTTTGCGGGGCGGGAGGTTTGGAGGAAGCGCTCGTCGCCGCCACCGGGAGCTGTGGGATGCTCCGTAAGACGGACGGTTCCTCCATGGCTTTTGCATGATGTTGATGCGAAAGCACAGGCTTGCGAGATCGGCGGCTTTTGCTCTTGGCCGGAGGAATGCAATATTCGCTCTGAAGGCTCCGGAGCAGTGCGTTGTAGAAATCCTCCAGCCCGACCCAGGTGTTTTTCTCGATGAATCCTCGCACAAATCCAAATATGTTCTTTCTATAGTGAACTTGAGCGTGAACGGAAAGAACCGTGTGGTCATCTTTGGTCCGGGACATACAATAGTGCTGGGTGACATAAAAGCTATCTGCATATGGAATGCCTCCCTGAACTGCGTTCACGTCGATGGAATACAACTGGCCGGGTTTGCTACAGTCCCGCATGAGCTGCGTTTCCGTTACCTGGGCGCTGCGCGGTCCAATGGTCTGAGTAATGGCGATGGTCAAACATACGACTCTCTCCTTCAATCCTTCGCTGTTGACCTTCCACTCCCCATGAATCATGTCCGTAGTTTTGCGAGTGTTATGAAATTCAGTTAGAAATTTAGATTTAGAGAAAAGCAGTTCAAATAGAATGTCCACGTTTATCGGTAGAATAGTATGCACCAACTGCCGTCCGGAATGTAGTGAGTTGCATTCGACTCCAGCAAAGAATTCCTCTTCTTTCTCGGATTCCGTCGAATCCGACATATCCGTGGGAAGCAATTCCGATGGAGTGGAAATATTGCTCTCCGGATTGAAGGCGGCTTTGGCATGAACCGACTTTTTCGGTTTTGTTTCCTTTGCCACCATGATGATGGTCGTCGGTTCGTCCGATAGTTCTTCGGTGATATCCTTGGTAAGATCCTCCAGAGATTGCTTGTCGTTAGTATCCTTTTCCGTATTCTTATCGTACGGATCGATGTAGTCTTCGTCGTCGCTCGTCAATCCCAACTGGTCACCATAACATGTATGAACCCACTGCCACAGTTCCTGAGGGTTAATCGGTTTTTCCATCAACGCATTTTGCCATACACGAAACAGCATAAGATACGTTTTGTCGCGTGAAGTAAACGAGGTGAGAAAATGCTTCTCATTGTCCGTACAGACCGATATCGCATTCGGTATAACTCGCGCCGTCTTTTCCTTAGTAATTGACGTAACGTCCTTCCACCGGATCGAGAGCCTCGTCTCCCAGACAATTATGTTCGCATGAAAGCACAGATAGTTTTGCGTAACGTACAACCGACCGTGAACTAAGATATCCTTCTGAATTGCACACGAATAGTCCACAATCAACCGCTCGTCGTCGGACACTTCCTTGAACAGTTTCTTGAAATCTTCCGTCCGCGATTTGTACGAGGGGTAGATCGCATTATACCAAGGCGTTTTTTTAGCCCGTTCGGTTAAATTCTTCTGCGATTTGTTTTTGTCGGTTCCCTTTTCTGGCTTGCCACCACCGTCTACCACGGTAGCCAAATTACCACTATCGCTCGACTTGCTTCCAGTGTCAACATTATCGTTATCGGACTTATCAGTAATGTTGGACGTGGCGGAGCTACTTCGAACGCAGAGGGCAGGGGGCTCGATGGTGCTGGGGGTGCTAGAGGTGGCAGCACTAACGCTGGTGGTGTTCGAGATGCTGACAGCCGCTGTTGCTGCAGATGAAGAGCTATCCGAAGTGGAAGTGGTGCTGCTGGAAGGGTCCCTACTGATTACGGAGAGATTATTATTCTGTTGGTTGTTGCTGCTACTGCTGCTATTCGAAGTCATTGCATCCTGATGATGGACATGGTTTTGCGTATCACCCATGAATCCGGCGTCCGGCAGCACCGACTAGAACACACAATTACAGTTGCTACACCATTTTCCTAACATTCTAAGGTGCACAAAAAGTGCTGAGATTCACGATTTTTCACTAACAAGAGAGATTCACATACAAACTACGATTATGATATCGCAATTTTTCCCCAGCGCAGCAACATCAAGAACTGTCAGATGGAAAAAAGTTTTTTTTTCGTGCAGTGCTCGTTCGCAGCATACGAGGGTTCGGTCTCGGGCGACGGTTGTGCCCAATAATTTAGATTATAGCACACCGCACAGTGATTCCATCCCATACAAAAGGAGGAAAAAAGTCTAAAAATGGATTTTACATAGTTTAACTATGTGTTTTCAAGTAATTTTGGGTCGCTGATTTCAAATACGTCTTAGCCCACACTACCGTGATATGGCCACTTTATTGTACCCTGGAAGGTCCGGAACATCCGAAAAAATGATAAATTAATTTGTCTCGACCTAGAGCAATGTGATTTTTTTTCAAAACCATTTCTACATAAAATGTAAGTAAAACGACGTGGAGAACAATCTATGGTTCTGTAAGTGGCCATTGCATGGTCTTCCGGAAGTTCCGGAACATTCGTAAAACTTGATAATTCAGCAAATTTATACCAAAAAAACAGGAGTGGGTCTTAGAATTTCACAACATTTGGTAAGTTAGTTCATTTTCGAAAAGTATATGACTTTAGTTTTTTTTGTCCTTTTGATCCATTTTGAGATAGGGTGGTCCAAAACCAAATTTTAGACATATATATAGTTTTTAAGAATTGGACCGATTTTCAATTTTTTCTGCATAAATAAAATTCAGAAAAAGTATGTGCATAGAAAAATTAAATCTTATTTTATTATCAATGATGAAAAGGTCCAGTTCTTAGTATTTTAATGGCGACTACAATTTTCATGTAAATTTTAAATAAGAAAAATCAGACGATGAACGTTAAGTCATTATATTGATTGTAATCAGAGATCGAAATTCCACTCAGCTGGGTGAAAACCATGCTCTCTTTTCGTTGAATAGCGAACCGTTCACATTTTCATCGTGTCGCATGATGAGTTTTGACCAAAATTTGAATATGGCCACATTCCCGGGAGTCGCTGGAACATCAACCCGGATGTGACCAATGTGGTTCTGGACTCGTAATATCATTGCCATTGAACTTACTTCTGAATTCTCATTTAATTTGAGGTGTTACATAATGGGTTTTGATCTAAGTTCGAAATTGACCACTTCCCCGGGGGTATCTCCAGAACCAGTAAACCAATTCCAATATATTTACAAAACCACGTATGAAATCACAGTACCTTTCATATATTGTTTCATTCAAATCGGTTTAGTAGTTGCTTGAGAAACTGAGTTAGAAATTTCATTTCATACATACATACACTACACACACAGACATGTGTTCAGTTTATTGAGCTGAGTTCGTTGTATGTAACACAAGGCCCACTAGGCCTAGGCTTAAATGGCGATTTCCCAAGATATATACTTATATTTATATGAATATGTTTATATATTTATATACACTTCCTTGTAAGAAGGGCAAAATCGTGGTATATTGGATCTATTGCGAGATTTATGTTTTCACACATTTTACGTGTTTCTCATACATTCCCAGACACTGGCCTCCCGGAACCATGATTGCGCAAGTTTGCGCAAGATGAAACCCAGATTTTCGAAAAGCTGGCAAAAAAATCTTCAAAATAAGCCTATTGTGGTGTATGTGCGCGTGTGCTCACATTTGAATATTTAGTTGAAGTTTTTTTCCGATTCTCCATACATTTTATATGGGAGCAAAAAATCACGACCACGTAGGTCCCATATTTTGAAAAATTGTAGAGAGGACAATTCTTATACAATCTTCATAAAATTTTGGAAAAAGAAACTTCATATAGTGTACAAAATTATAAAAATATATTTATTGTAAATGAGAAAGTCGATTTTTCGACTTTTTTCCGCCTTGGAATCACTGTGCACCGCTGCGGGAAAAGTAACTTGTTCCTAAAGGCTTTCCCACAATTGATACGTTTGCGTTCACTGGTGAAAAAAATCTTAAGAAGTTCATCCAATAACCTTACGCAATTAAGCCACAAGGAATCGGATTGAATTTCATACTTTTACCGTATGAAATGTTATGCTTGTTGTTTTTTTCATCAGGTGTGTTTTGAATACAACATTTCTATGAGTTTCAATACACAGCCTTATGAAAAACATTGCTGCGGATTATGATAGTCTAAAGTATTCGATAGATTTTTCAAAAATTCATTAATGGATTTTTTATTAGGTGCGCAACTAAGTTCCCGCTGTTTAGCAATAGATGGCGCCAGTAGTAAGTGCTGGTCGAATGTTGTACATCTCAAGCGTCATAAACCAAGCTCAGACATATGGTTAACAAACCGCTTTGCCAAATCAGTGATTTTGGTTTAGTGTTATATATTTTGGTTGTTTGAGGATGTCTGATTTCGTGCCAAATAATCGTCATTTGCAGGAAGTGTTGATTTTCTTCTTTCATTCGAAGAAAACGGCGGCTGAAGCTCATCGAGAGCTCCAAAAAGTTTACGGTGATGCTGCTCTGAGTGAAACAACGTGTCGTGATTGGTTTCGTCGCTCCAACAACGGTGATTTCAGTGTTGATGATCGTCCGCGTGAAGGAAGGCCAAAAATCTTCGAAGACTCTGAATTGGAGGCATTGCTCGATGAGGATCCGTGTCAAACGCAAGAAGAGCTTGGTTCAGGATTAGGAGTTTCTCGCCAAGCCGGTTCTAAGCGATTGCATACGTTGGGAATGATTCAAAAGCAAGGAACTTGGGTTCCTTACGATTTGAAGCCAAGAGATGTTGAGCGTCGTTTTTTCGTCTGTGAACAACTGCTCCAGCGGCAAAAAAGGAAGAGTTTTCTACATCGCATTGTGACGGGTGACGAAAAATGGATTCATTACAGTAACCCAAAACGGAAACATTCATGGGGACTGCCCGGGCATGCTTCAACATCGTCGCCTAGGCCGAATATTCACACTGCGAAGGTTATGCTGTGTATTTGGTGGGACCAAGTTGGTGTTATTTATTATGAGCTGTTGAAACCAAACGAAACCATTACCGGGGAACGGTATCGAACTGAATTGATGCGATTTTGCCGAGCACTGCACGAAAAACGGCCACAATACGAGCACAGACTCGAAAAAGTGATTCTTCAGCATGACAACGCTCGACCTCACGTTGTGAAACCCGCGAAAACCTACTTGAAAACGCTCAAATTGGAAGTCCTACCCCACCCGCCATATTCTCCTGATATTGCACCGTCCGATTATTACTTGTTCCGTTCGATGGCACATCCCAAGTAACCACGAGGCTGTAATAGCATTTAAGCCGTTAAGCCATTTTGAGGTGTCATCATATGAGTGGAATTGCTGACCAGTGAGACCATCCCAAGTAACCACAAGCATTATATTATCGCACTTATTCAACCCAAAATCAACATCGGTAAGGCAGGATCGCATCAATTCAACAGTTGTCAAGTAATGAAGCGTTAGATTAGCTGAAGAATGTAATGATGCATTACCAATGCAGTAATGCTACTTTAGCAATGTCTTATGGCATTATAAAAGATATAGCATTAGTTCGATCTTAGTGGGGCCCTTTTCAGCTTTAATCCAACTTCAATGATGTACTAGATGTAATACATATGCCCTATGTATGCATGCTATTACAGCCTCAGTGGTTACTAGGTGCTCATTGAAATGCATAGAATGTAGTCAAAAAATGAATACCTCAGAATTACCGTGCATTGGGAGTATATTTCAAACAGGAAATATTGCAAAAACGAAATATCCAGCACGTCCACTGTAGAATCTCGATTTGCTCATATGGTTACGCAAGTGGCGGCTAGATGAATAATTGTCGATATATTATCTTATATTGGGTAATTTTTAAAATAAGCAATAATAGGCTTACTTTGGTCAAGTTCGAGCAGACTTATTATTTAACAAGATAATGAACGTTATCGTTAATGTTACCTAATGGCGACATTGTTATTATTATTTCACAACATTGCTCTATGATGTTTCCATCCAAAATATGACCGTTAAAATCATAAGGCATTGTTATGAAACTGAGGTGAAAATAAAAAGAATCAATATGCGTTGGTAATAGATTCATACGAAACCTTTTAAAAGTCATAAAAACCTTATGAAGATACAAATGTTTGCGTTTGAGAAGCTTCATAAGGAAAATTTATGACTATCAAAATGTTTTTTTCTATCAGTGTTCCGTTAACGTAAATTTGACAGAAAACCTACACGGTAAATCTGAAGTGTGCAATTATGACTTCAAAGTAGGCACTTTTGCTTAAAGACTGGAATCATAGACTAACTCTAAGACCAGTAGGTCCCATACAAAAACGATTTTTTCCTTGGCTCAGTCAGTACTAGCACATCGGTCCCAAGCTCAGTCCCAAAGCTCAATAATGCGCCCTTAATAATGAACTCACACCGAACACACTCTCAAATATTCTGTCAAAATAACACAGCAAATCAAAACAAAGGCGCAAATATGTACAGCAAGGTGCTGACTTCAAGGTGTATTTCGGACCAAGGGGTTCTACAACAGTGAACCAATTTCAAATCGCTAGTTGACCGGCACCCCGAAGTACACCTTGAAACCAGCACCTTGCTATACGTATATTTGCGCCTTTGTTTTGATTTGCTGTGTTATCTTCAGCAGAATATTTGAGAGTATGTTCGTGTGAGTTCATTATTAGGGCGCATTATTAAGCTTGGGACAGAGCTTGGGATCGATGTGCTAGTACTAACTGAGCCAAGAATAAAATCGTATTTGTTCGGGATCTACTGGTCTAAGAGTTAGTCTATGGTAGTTAGCACTGGATTATGACTTAGAAAGTCATATTTATGATTATCTCAACTGAATGGCAACAAGTGTGGGTAAGAAATCTCGTTCATAAATTGAGCCATATCGGGTTCTTAAGTATATTTGCCTGAGTGAAGGGATATCTGAAGGTTAATTATCTCCTAACAAAACGACTCCGTTGTGGTTACATACTAGGTCTACAATCAGGGGCTGGATCGCGGGGTTGTCTCACTATGGATTCCATCCAATGTATTTATTTATTTAACAAATTCAATTTCAATTCGCGATAGGTAACTTAAATCGATCCGCCGCAAATCGAAAAGAATCAGCTTGACGATTTTTCCTAACTCACCCGTCAAATCGGATCAACAGCACTAAATTGGAACCCTTCGCTTTGAGTTGACTGCAAATCGTTTGCTGTTCACTGCGCTCGATTCCAGTGCGACACTCCATGGGCTGGATAGCCAAGAAGAAAAATGTGTACGCTTTTGGCTTACCTATTACAATACTTACAATACTTAACCTGATCTTACTCATCAGACCAAGGCAAGGGGTGATCGCTTAACACACTTTTCTCCTGTGCTATTTTCCTTGAGCGTGTCTAAAAGCGTTGCAATATTCTGAGGATGTGCCAAAAGTGCCGATGTGTTGACAGCCCAAATTGTTATTTTCTGCTGAGCCTGGCAACCAGGCAATGCATATTGGCAAGGTTGCTGGTTTCTTATTTCTATAAGCTCAACTGTCAAAAGTGTTCCTCAGTGTGCCACACATGTGGTATGGATTGAAAATCGAAGTGCCGCAGTTATGAAACTTATTCATCTAGTGTGTAAAACATCATGGCTGGCAGACTGTTCTTAGCAACTTACTCGTGGACCAAGGCCAGAGTGGCCTTCGAAGTGCATACGGTCCATGCCTGTACTCTTTCTACTTGATCGATCGTTGCGAGCCTCTTCTTCTCGGGCCAGTCGGATCGTTTTCGTGAACCACTGGGCTGTCGTCCGACATTTCACGACACGCGTATCACACCGTAGTCCGGACTATGCGAGGTTTCCCAGCAACTTATGCAATTCGTGGTTCATTGACGTCCTCCACGTAAAACAAAATTTTACTAACGAGAAACACATCGAATAAAACATAAAACAAACATTATTGTACAAAAAAGCGAAATATATATAGGTACTCTAGCGTGAACATGGGACTAATGGGGTTTTAAGTGAAACAAATTTAAAATCACTATTTTCCCATTGATAATTCAACTAACAACCCGAATAAAAAAATCTCATAGATTTACAATTGAATATGTGTAACCATACAATAGAATCTATAGTATGTACAATTAATCTTATTGTTTACAACTATAAGATGACAATAGGAGTTATTGTTACTACAACAGAATCTAATGTAAACTGAGACATCGGCAATAGAAAAGGGGGTTGTTATGTATCTTAACTATAGAAAAAATCATTATTTTCCGAACAAATTTGAACCAATAACTATTAATTGTATTGTTTCACAATTGTTGAAAATCCAAGCATATGGAGTGAATTGTAGATCTTTTGTAATGACAATATGCATTTTTCCTTTATCTGATTCATGAACAATAAGATTCGTGGTCGGAAATAGACTTTAATGTTATTTTATATTAATGTATTGTAATTGTATGGTTATTTTTATCCGGCATGTCCAAATATCTGTACAAATCAATAGTATTTTACACTACTAGTTGCACTTATAGCCCTCATTACATAAAAGCGTCCTACTAAAAAGCATTTTCACACAATTGACGTGACATATATTCGCGCTACTCGCAATCCATAAAAAAAAATATTTTATTTATTTTATGTGTTAGAGTGAATTGTAGGGTACACCCTAATACACATGCTATAAACGTTAAATCGCACACGCTCATTTCAAATATTCCGCAACATATTTTGTTTACTATCCAAACTGTCAATAAAGTTGGTGGTAAACAATTGTTTCAACGGTGAATGTTTCGGCATCTAATCGAAAAGTCGGTGTTCTATTCATCAGATTCCGTCCCGAATGGCCAATTCCCAGACCGTCCTGGAAGTAGAGCGCCTGGATTTCGACGAGAAGGTAATTTTTCCAATCGTCTGTATATCTCGATTCCTTACTTCATCAATCTCTCTCTCACGTATAGGAGGATGCTCTCTTGGAATTCACCCCCGCCCGGTTGCAAGCCTTGGTCAAATACTTTCGAATCAATCCAGACTTTCTCAAGCAGCCCGCAAAATTTCCTCGTACTCTCAATCTCATAGCAAACGATCTCGTCGAAGGGACGTTCCGAAAAACCAGTACCGATATCCTCCAGTGCCATTGAGCAATGGAAAGCCAGAATTGAACAGATGGATGCTGCATCACTCGCTCGTCCTCCTGATCGAGAACTGAAAAGACTATTAACAGCGATCGGTTCCCGTTTAACGCATGGCCAGATAACGCTGATCCTGCAGCACCTGGAGGTCGTTGGCAGCGATGCCGATGGTTTGTGGGCTACTATTGCAGTCGAAATGCGAGCCCTGAAGCATCCTCCCAGACCGGAGATATACTGGCGCCGCGGGTTTGAAGAGTGGTGCCAGGAGGCTAAAGACAGGTTTCAGGAAAATCCGGACGGATTAACGGCACTGCAGCAGCGATTTATAGACTTTGCAAGGGATAGAGGCGAACTGGATGATGCGATGGACGGTTTGGGAGGGGAGGTAGATGCCTTAGAATTGGTGCTAAATCACTGTCGGACGTGTTTGGGGGTGCTGAAGGCTGCGGACCCAAAGGCGTACCTATTCGAGCCAGTTGGAACGGGAACAACGCTGGCGGATAAGATCAACGTTTGCTTCGGAACAGGGATTGACCTGGAGGAACGGCTACCCAAGTACGTTTGTTGGAAGTGTGTGGAAAAGGTGGAGGGAGCATATGGACTGAAGCAGCAGATCGATAGAACCGATGAGGAACTGAAGAGCTTGATTGGAGAATACGAGAAGAGGGAAGTGGGAGGGATTAAGCGAGAGCATCCATCTAGCACAGAAGTGGAAAATGAACATGAGGTAGAGACGACGGTAGAGGGCATTGAAGAAGAGATTGGCCCCTCTGAGGAATGTGAACAAGAGGATGGTGTAAAAGTACGGCTGGGATCCGATTGAGGAACAGCAAGAGCTGGTTGTAGAGCAGGTCGATGTCAGTGAGGAGCAGGAAGTTGAAGACTTTCATGAAATGATGGACGCTGACGAACGCTACGTGTCGGTGGATCCGGAAGTAGCGCTCGTTGAGAGTGAAACAAGAGAGGTTAGTAGGAGCTTTCGCATTGTTTTTCTTTGTAATCTAAAATCGTTGAAAATTCATAGGAAATTTCCGTTCACATCGAAAACAGTTCATTCGATAAACCATCCACGCGAAAAGCACATAGGAATCAGATAGTGGGCGATCTGAATAATGAATTTTACCAGTGCCCACAGTGTCGGGTTGTCCTGCGAACGTACGAACTTTGGAAGGCGCATAAAACTCGCCATGAGTCAGAGAAACGTTACACCTGTGGAACTTGTTCGAAGCAATTCCGATCATCATCTACCTTGAAGGTTCATCAGCGAACTCATACCAACGAACGACCGTACGTCTGTGAGGTGTGTATGGAAACTCAAAACTGGGTTTTCTTTCGCCATTGTCCCCCGTTGGTGGAATTCGCTCCTTGGGTCTTCTTATAATGCGCCCTCTTTTTCCTTCAGATCTGTAACAAGAGCTTCGTACAGAACACGAATCTAATTTATCACCTGAAAGTTCACCAGGGTATTCGTGATTACCCATGCGAACAGTGCTCGTACAAGGCTCGAAACCAAAATGATTTGAACCTACACACGTAGCCACTCGAGGGCACGGCCTTATGTGTGCGAGCACTGCAAGTGTTTTTCTCAACCTCCAGTAATTTGAGCAAGCACATCAAACGGCGGCACACGGGCGAAAGAAAGTTCCAGGTCAGTACTAGTCCTAGATCTAATTTTAGTTTTCCATCAACTCATAGGTGTGTAGTAAGGCATTCCGAACGTACAGCCACATGCAAGCTCACAGTTTCGTGCACAACCGGGACAATCGTCCAGTGAAGTGCGATCACTGCCCATACAGGACTAGCACGAAATCGTCCCTGTCCATTCACATGAAAAGTCACGTGGCCTCTAGACCGTACGTTTGCTCGTACTGTCAGGTTGGCTTTCGAACCTCAAGCAACATGCACAAGCACGTTCGGAACATGCACCAAAAGCAACGGCCTTTCAAGGTACCGCAGTATGGCACACTCTGGCAAATATTCACGTCCGATTCACGTCTATTTTTCACACAAGTTTCACTGAGATGGCGCGTAGGCCAAAATTTGATTTGCGCGAATGCTCAGTGAAAGTTATATGGAATCAGGTTACTTCTATGTATTATAAAAAATAGTCTAGCATAACAATATGGGTCGTGGGTATTACTCAGAGTGCAGCTATTTCAAAATCAACCATCGCAATCGATTGAATTCGAGATTCTAACCCATTCCATCCTTCATCCGAATACAGTGCGAACAGTGTGACAAGACATTCAACACAAAGGAAACGGTGCAGAAGCACATGGTAACTCATACCCGGATGAAGCCTTATTCGTGTCCAAAGTGCAGCTTCGCGTACGGCTGGTACAACGGGCTTCAGAAGCACATGAAGGCGATGCATCCGGGCGAACAAATTCCGACCGAAAAGTCCATGATAGTGGCGATGACGATTACGACAACGACGACGACGACAAAGGAAGATGAATAAATGGGAGATACGATCAGGTTAGTCAGTATTTTGATTGTTCTAAAACTACCGAAGGCATGATTAGATTGACCAATCCTAGTGAGGTTAGGTATCGATTTTTTTTTACAATTTGTGAAATTTTGAATCAGTGTTATCGTTATCGAACATTTTCAGGCCGCTCCTAATTGGACATATCGAAGTCATTTCCAACAACTGTCAAACTTGCCGTATGTCGTTTCGTTTCCGTTATCATTGTGTTTGGGCCGTCAATTGGGTGGCGAATGAAAAGTTTAAGGTTAAGGTTGTCTCACTCCACCTTTCTCTGATAATCACGGTGAAGGACTAAGTTGGCCATGATTTCGTCGACATCGCAGTAATTCAACAATGACTTTAAACGTGAATGGAAGGCATCTGGTAGAGGAATATTAGTTCTACCACATGGCATAGTTGGATATTATTGGATTCTCTCAATTAGTGAGAGATCAACGTTTAAAGTTATTGTTTTAGGCCATTATGATGAATTTAGTCGAGAATTGTTGTCCTTCGTTGTTTCGTCCCCCGTCGGAAGCGACATTGACAAGCGACAAAAAACACCTCGTACTAATAACTCGACTTATTATTATTAGTACGAGACACTGAAGAAGTCTGCACATTGTAGATGAAATACGCGTATCTGTCAAGATAAGCAAAGGTAGTTGGAATTAAATGGAAAATACTAATTTTCTAGTTACAGGTATTCCACTAAACAGCTCAAACCCTCTAGGATAAATATCTACCCAAGTGCAGGATGGCCACAAACTCGGGAAAAATGCGGGAATCCAAAATCATCGCGAAATATGCGGGAAAAAGTCGGACATTTTGTCGAAACCATACTCTTACTTTATTCTCCTCGGCCCGACAGTCTCATTAACGAAAGGAAACAGTAGGCCATATGAATAAAAACGAGTAAATACTCACAAGCAAACAAGTTTAAGTAAAGTAAACTATTTGAGCATTTGCTCAAATTTGTATGAATAAAGTTGTACTTTACTCGGAGTTGGTTGGAATTTCGAACATAGCATTTGCCCCTCCAAAAAAAAATATGTTCTTGTTTTTCTTATCTAGAAAATAGCTTTTTTGGTAAACAAAAAAATTGTTTGAAACATCAATACGGGAAGATGTCCAACGATTCCTTCAACGAGGAGTATCTAGAAGATGAACAGAATCAAAGTGAGTACGTTCTATTTACCAATCTTACAAATATACTAAATATACGCTATTTTTTGTCTTTTCATGTGAGGATAGTGGTGAAGATAGTGGTTAGGATGATGTAAAGTTTGGGGATTTGAAAAAGCTCTGCTGGGAAAATATCAAACGCCTCAAAGGGGTAAGAAATCTGTTGTCATTTTTAAAATACCTTTAAGCCTCAATGCATTTGTAGAATAGGAAAATATTTGTCACTGCAGTGGACATAAACCTATTGTGCAATAACAAAGACACCTAATTCATCAAAAAAAAATAGAAATTAGAAGAAGAATTAGTATCTTCCATTTAATTCCAACTACCTTTGCTTATCTTCGACAGATACGCGTATTTCGTCTACAATGTGCAGACTTCTTCAGTGTCTCGTACTAATAACTCGGACTGACTAGTACGAGACACTGAAAGTCTGCACATTGTGAACGAAACTACGTATCCGTCGAAGATAAGCAAAAGTGGATGGAACAATATGGAAGATACTAATTCTTCTTCTAATTTCTAGTTACAGGTATTCCACTAAACAGCTCAAACCCTCTAGGATTCAAAAAAAAATGTCAAACGAATGCTTTTCAAAAACTGAGCTGTGCATTTTTCAACCCCTGTTAAATAGACTAAATCCGGAGAATCTTCGAAATGGGTGAATCTGCTTTTGTAAGTAAACATTTGAATCAAGGTTTTTTTTAAACTAATGAAAGCTCAATTCGAAAAATTAAGACCACAATCGGCTAGCAGATGCTTTCTTTTACTCGATCGTGGTCTTAGTTTAAGAAACTGAGCTTTTATTCGTGAGATATCGTCAATTTAAATGTTTGTTTACAAAAGTAGATTCATAATTTAGCAAATTCGCTCCGGAAATATAAAATGTCGACCAATTTGATGCAGGACGATATATATGATAGAATTACCTACCCAGGGAGAGCTTTACATAATAATGATGTAAAATCGTTCTTCCACTGAAATTCTGCGACGTTCGTTGCGTGAAAAATGAAAAAGTTGCTAGAAGAGCACTATAACTGTTGCCTTATTTGAGAAGATTTGTAGACGAAATCGGGAAACAGGAAGAAAGAAAGCTGAAGGAAAGTCATCCGAATTTCCAACGTAGCTTTCGTCAGTATTCCGATCAAGAGTTCGCTGTTGTGGGTGATGCGTACACTCCCGCTTCATTTCACTCAATTTTTGAGTACAATTGCATATCTCTTTTCTCTCACAGAAATGTTGCTCAATTCTCGAAAAAAGTGGATCTACTCAAAATGAGTTGATCCACTTTTAACGAAAATTGAGTAACCTATCCGTGAGAAGAAGGATAACATACAATTGTATACATTAATTGTTATGTTATGTATTCTCCGTGCGAGGAGTAACAATTATGACTCCGTCAATTCTCGTTCAATTGATGATTTTGCTTTGACGTCCAGGCTAAAGCCCCCCCTCCTGCTCAATATTCATTACTTCTGTTCTTTTTCCAATCTACCGTACACTGACGGAACTTTCAACACTTTCTCTTCATATCTTTCATTCTAGCAAATATGACTGTCCACTCTTGGTGCCTAATGGCGATGAGCGAACATCTCCTTCTACATCATTACCTTATTGCTTGCTGAAAACTTAGTGTTCTAAATGCACTTCCATAGTTATTAATTGAGAGCTTTCGATGCGAAGTACCATTTTTGCATTAATATGATTGCGTGGCAAGTACAGTCATACGCTATTCGCAGGGAGTCGAGAAATTTTCCTTAACGAAACATTCCTAGACCAGACCAGGAATCGAACCCAGCCACCTCCAGCATGGTGTTGCCTTGTAGCTGCGCCGATTGAGCTAAGAGAGGACCCATCGTTAAGCTCCTCTTAACGGATAAACGATCTACGAAGGGCGCGCCACACGGCGCATTGAGGTCAGTAAGACCAGCGGCTGGATCATCAACCCTAAATCTGCATTTCAGATTCTACAAGCATTATATTAGCATTATATCAGCATTATATCAGCACGAATGCTATCTGTTGTAAAGTTGCATTTCAAACGCTATTTAAATGCTTGTAGCCTGTAATAAGCATTTCGAATGCAAAATAGCATTAATGAAGCATTGTCATAGCATTGCAGTAAAGCAGCCGTATATTGGGCCAAAAGTGGCATTTATGTTGCATTTAAGGTGACTTAATTACTTGATAGGCTGCCGCAAAGACACTTTGAAACTGCTTATTGGTTACCTGGGTAGTTATGAAGAAAATGGATATAGTTTTTGGCTCAGAAAGTACCAGCACATCGGTCCCAAGCTTAATAATTCGCCCTTTGTAACGTTACTCACACTAACACACCCACAAGGATTCTGTCAAAATAACACAGCAGATAAAGATAAAAATAAAGCTTCTAGTAACGGAAAGCACAAGAGTGTATTGCAAGATGCAACCGGCAAGGTGTACTTCGTATCAATGGGTTCTATAACAGCGAACCAATTTCAAATCGCTAGTTGCACATTGATTGTTGGTAAGATCTCAATTACGGAATCTTTCCTCGGTACCACGATATCGGGCTGGCACTTTTATCGTTTCATGCGGCATAGTCTGTCTTTGTCCCACTAAAACCCTGGCAGGTCTTCAGTACGTTCCATCTTCACCGACCGGGCTTTGCTAGCCGGGCGGGAGTAGGCTCACATGCCCATCCTGATCTACGCCGATCAGGATCTGAACGCGGTGTTCCTTATGAAGGCCCACGTCGCCCGCCTAACATAGTCTCCTGCCCGCCTTCAAGCTCGATCGATTCTTGAGATCATTATAGCGACTAGTTTACGTGAGTCTGGATAGTAAATTGTAGGGAGATCCAGCAGCATGGAGCCAGAAGCTCCTAATGAAACGATTCAGCGAGAGAAGGTGGACCCGTTCGCCAAAGAGAGTTTGATCAGATCCCCGCCTAGCAGGAAGGCAGGACCTGGCGCACCGGCGAGGCAATGGATGGCCTGGCACTTGCGGGCAGGAATGGAAGCAGAAGGCCAGCGAATTCGCCTGTAAGAACACGTCGACGGACTCGCCTGTCCCCGCGGGAGATCCCGCCTCACCTACCGTGGTGGCAGGGATAATCAAGCGTGCAAGGTAGTCGCCCAGGGAAACCGCAAGAAGCAGCAGCGGGAATCGCAAAGACATATGCGAGCGTTGTGTCGGGGTCCTATCTTGCGTCCCGTGGGGCGAAAGAGAGTGACCTTAGCACCAAAAGCGGCAAAGATGCCAATACCGCCTCATCGGTGCGCGCAAGCCCGACGCACCAAGGGCGGCCCAAGAGACAGGGCTGGCCCCACGAGAGGAGAAGCGAGCGACTGGCCCTCCAGAGGCAGGGACAACTCCTGAACCAAGGTCTGGAAAAGAGTGATAGACCTCACAAAGAAAAAGCGATACCAACTGCTAATTAGCAGCAGGGATTGCTGCTTCCAACACATATAAATTTGTTTTCGACTCGCTAATACCGCTGAGCATTTGCGTCTTTAAGGACTATTTTCGACCAAATTCGGCGACACTGCAAAGGCGGCGCTGCTACGAGTTATCACTTCGCAGTAACGGTTTCCACTTAGTGCCCAGTATCTACGAAGGAAGACGCAGTTTTCGATACGCGTAATAGTATCTGTCACTTTTATTATTTGGGATTCCATTACGTCTGCGTTAACTTTCTCTGCTGCTCGTTCAGTGGTTCATGCTGGGTCAAAATTCCTGATGGAGCTGCTGAAACATGTAATGTCTCTGATCTACCTGAAAGAACGCTTTATCCGAGGTAGAAGGATCTGGCTGAATTATCACTGTTATAGAAACACCTCAGTTAAATAATGTTTCGGATTACAAACATGGATGCTACAGACCTTCATTGAAACGGAGTTCTTCTTGAATCTCGAACTCCTGCGCTCTGAATAAGCCCAGCAATGATAATATCTGAAACTGAAGAAAGAGCAATATTATTAGTTCCATGATCAATGACAAACACTTGTTTACATACATTACGAGTTCTCCAGGGCGAAACCTGCTCGTACATTTCCTGAGAATTCCAGCACTTTCTTAGCACTTTCCGGAAATATTATTCAGAAATAGAACTCGTTGATTCCACGTCTATCAATACTTATAATTGATAATTTGCGCTCCATCTGGCATATATGACAACTTACCTGTTTGAAAATCCAACAAATCCAATAAATGGACATGTTCAGGTCCAACAACAAATCTCGAGTACTTTTTCAGACAGACGTATCTGATTTTAAACAGAGAGGGGACGTAAGATTCTGCTCTACTTACAGAGTAGCATCACATCATGTTAAGGAAATGTTATTCCTTGTATTGGTGGCCATAGTTTGCATGAAAGTGCAAAGGATTTCAAGATTCAACATTTGAATCTTAGTCCCCTCTCTGTTTACAAAATCAGATACGTCTGTCTGAAAAAGTACTCGAGAAATCATCACCATTCAGTCGCCATGGAAGATTTTGTTTATGGCATGATCACTCGAACATTTTCACACTGTAAATTCATGTAGAATCTTAGTGAATTTAAGTGACATGAATTTCACTTGGGGATTATCTACATTTCATGTTAGTTACAAAGCTGATAACATTACTTTTAATATGTTTGTGTTTGTGTGTGTGATTTGTTTGTGATTAATGTTATTAATATCATGTACATTACTAATTGTTTTTAATATTTTAAGGTTTGCCAGTTTGCCGTGTTTTGCCAGTTAAATTTATGTGATATTTCTTTTTTAGCGATGGTTTATGGAATATGGTGTTCGGCAAAAACGTAATATCCGAGCAGTAAGCCTCGGAGTCACAAGAATAAAACAAATCAAAACATACGAATGATCAAATTGTTCTGAATTGCATTTTTCACTGCTTCCCCAATTACTTCGGTACCCCCGTCAGGCTATGTCGCCTGCCAGGTTGTGTGATGTCACGTGTAACTCCGCTGGAATTATTCCAATGTCAAACTACCTTCATCTCCAACCTGCCTGCGTGAACTCGCAGCAGAGCAAAAATTGCTGCCATCGTTCGTTCGGGTTCATTAAAATCCTACCGTTCAATTGTAGGTCAGGCACGTGCTACCGTTTCCTAACAATGCAGTGGAAAGCAGCCGCGACTCCGAATTTAAACGGAGGGGAAGCACTGATTTCACTTTTCTCTCGTAAAACATTGAATAGAACCTTTTTTTGTGGTGGAGTAATTGACTCCTGTCAGCAGTTTTTTCTCTCTCTTTGATTGCTTTGTTATTTGACACTAGTTTTCTATGTAGAAAAGATCCCAGTAGCCGAAATGTGTGGGATTGTTTTCTTCTGATCGAGGTCCTTGAACCGACCTACATAGAGGGAAGGAGGAAATAGTTTGCGATAGCCAATCAAAAACACTCGAAATGAAGCGTGCTTGAGTCAATTATCAAAACAGTAACTTCGGAAGTACATTTGCTGAGCGGGCACCGGTTGTTGGTGGAACTTGAACTGAATAAATACCCTGGGATTGCGCCATAATCCCTTGGAAAAACAATGAGCAGTGGTCGTGGTCTCCTGCTGTGTGTGAATGGTGAGGATGCGATAAGCTTCGCTTGATGCCGTTAAAACAATATGGGATGATGAGGGGGTAATTTTGTCATTATTTTTATTTATTCGGGTTAATGTAATTCAAAAAATTATACTAACACCTAGTAATAAATTTGATCCGTCGATATAATTTCAATTTCCATTCTCAATTTGTTGGATAAATCCGGATTTGCATAATGTTATACGACCTGTGGGTAAACTAATTTTCCGTCCTATTTTTGCACCTTTTTCTATCCGCATCGCACTTTGGCTTTCGTTAACGATGTTTGCCCACCACAACCAATGGGAACGATGGCTCCTTGTCCAAACTCAACTCCACAGGCATCAAAGCGAATAAATATCATTCATAAGAGACCCTACGAAAAAAAGAAAAGAATATTGTCACACATACTGACACCGAAAAACATCACGAAACCATTGACATTGAAACTCCCTTCTCAATCGATTAAATATGTCACCTTTCCGCGTTCGTTGGTCGCTGGCTGGCGCCTGACGATGAAACATCGCACACCTGGTGAATCCAGTAACTGCGTCGCCTATCACCGTTATAGCAGAGGGAACGTTGATTCTCGGGCACGCACATCCCTTCGCAACATAGCGCAAACCGACACATAGGCGCCATTTTTATCGAGAAACGGTTACATTGTAGCATGCTCGCTCTCGGAGAGCCAGCCGCTTGCTATTGGTGAAAAAAAATTATAGCAAGCTTCGCCGGATGGGCGTGGTCAGCCGATTCTCTTTTGTTGTTATGTGATCTTTTTCTAGCTGCGTTGCTCTTTTGCTTTATGGCAACCACACACTTGTTACTCTCGCCTATCCCTCCCGCGTGTGCGCAGTTAGGGAAGAGAAAGAGTTGTTTTTCTGTTGGTTGGTAACCAGACAAATTTACTCTAATTTGTGCATTGGTGCGATGGTGACTGGCGAATTATTGTGATGAAATTATGCTCCATTTTAGTCTATACGTTCATATCCAGTTCTTGAAATAATCCTAGAAAGAAAGTGAATAGATTATGCTTCATTTTGACGTTTTATTCAGTTTTCCCTTCTTACCGCGAAAATTTGCTTATCTGAATACCGATAAAAAAGAACAGTCAATTGCAATATTGAGCGTACACACCTGGTTAGTTTGTTATTTTTGAGTTTTTCGGAATTAAAACGTAAATAATCAAAACCAAATTTTGTTCGTGATAAAATCGATCCGGTTTACTCTCATGTAGTTAAAATAAAAATGTTCTTACTTTTACTTTACGTTAACTTACGTTAATGTTACTTAACATAGATAAACTATCAATTCAGACGTGGCAAGCGTACAGTTCAAGTTTTTGTTAAAAAAAATGTAAATCAATTCAGTACAGCTAACAAATAACGATTCGGCAAGATTTCTGGACACTGTGATGTACTCTGTTTCCACCCGAATAAAAATTTACCATTAGCTGTCTGATCATTATTATACATTTTCCATTCATGTTGTAATCATCATTATACGTATCATCCGTGTATAATGCTGGTGTAATGTAAGAAGCCATTTAAATAACCATAAATAGCGTATTCTTGATCCATAAATAGCGTATAATGATTTCATAAACAAGATATTAACAGTGCCGTATAGTATATCCCTTGCTCATTCATTGTATGATATAACGATGGAAAGATATGGATTATGGTCACGATAAACAAAAAAAAAACAAGAAACTTTTCTAACCATACGTAATTTTTAGTTTATTATCACAAAATGTATGACTCATGTTATAATACTGATAATTATAATATGTATTTGTAATGGAGCGGTTTTAACAGTCTACGTGAAGGGTTGCAATTTAATTAAGTAGATTTTACTTTCTAACTGAATTTTAATCCGCTTGTAAACAGTATTACTGACTTTAATAATATACCTTTGATTGTCGATTGATGAAACCTGAAACCAATCATTTAATCTCTTGCAAGTGTTGGATTGAAATCTTTCAAAATCTCTTGAATTTGTCCAACTATTGTATCCTCATTCTCGATTATAGAAAAATAACAATCAGTATGAACTCTTTTCTTATGTTTTACGTTGGAGTTAATAGCTTTTAATAAAACAAATTTCAACATCAAAGGTGTGTTTTTATTTATTTGGATTGGGAGTACGGGAAAAGTATTATTATCATGATTGTAGCGGTTATCATCATGATTGAAACTCTCATCTAATATTACTATACCGTAACGATACCTATTATCTTTTTATATCGTATTTATTATTAAATTTGTTGACGTATATCGTAATGGTTGAAAAAATATTTTATGATATAACCAGAATTGATCGATACCACCTAAAGTAAAACCGCAAAAAAAAATATTATTATTACGAGAAGAAGTCATTTTTTGTATGGTAACGATACTAAACAACGTATAAGTGTTATGGTAAGATCTTGATTTACCATAACATATATCATCGATATGATACACTTTTTCTTTAGTTTATAATTGTTGGAAGATAACTTGAATGATTATGAAACGATAAATGGTATAATACCTTCAAAATACTTGTTTATCCGGGCAGGCGTTAATAATTTCAATTTTTTTTACATGTTTTATATTTGATAAATGTATTTTAAATTATTTAGTATTTCATTACTCAAATGTAGTATTATTTTCATCATATCAATGTATATTTTTAATAATCATTAAATTTTCAGAATGTGGAATTTCAAATGTTATTAACATGTAAATGTATTTTCGTTTTACATATTTAAATAATTTTGTACATATCATATTTATTCATAGATATTATTAATTGGATACATACATGATTTTCATACATGATTTATTGTTTAGGTTGATTTGGGGTGCGGTGTAACTGGCTTCGATGTTCAGTTGCTTATTGGAGCGGCGCCATGCTTTTGGCGGATAGTGCTAGCTCCAGACTTTCAGCGTATCGTTAACCAAAACGAACCCTGCTACTAACCTTTTCCCAACTATCGTCCCAGTTATTTCTCGTGGAAGTGCAGAGAATTTCTCGGCTTCCATCAAAGCGAGTATCACATCAACACGATCCTTCCCATTCCCTTCTTGACCAGCATTCGGGCACGGCCGGTGCCGGTATTGCTTCAGAATGGGTCACCGGTTTTTACACATTGAGGATGTATGTTAGTTCCAAGCATCATCTGTTGGTTCTTTGTGTAAATACAGCTGATCTGGCAATAACGGAGTAGCATCCGTGGGCGGTCAATCATGCTCATTCTCAATAAATGAAAATCAGTTCAGAGCAGCTAACAAATAACAAAAATCAATCATTCAGTATTTGGCATCGATTCGGCGAGATTTCTGATCACTGTAGACGGAATGCTCTCTCAGATCTCCTTAATCGCCGACCTCAGTTCAGCTTTGTTTCTTGAGTTTTTATTCTTCAGACTAATTTTGATTTCCCAGCACAGATGTTTAATAGGGTTCAAGTCTGGGATTGCGGAGGTGTTTTGAGATGATTAGGGACTTTATAAAGCAGGGAGACTTAATTTCTGCACGGAAGGCTGCAGGTTCCGTTTCAGGATGTTCAAGTTTACCATCTTGTCCATCGTTGAATCGATGAAATCCATGAATCCCGTTCCAGAAGCCGCCATTGTACTTTACATCATCTGGAAGCTCTGATCCTGATTTTCTCTACACCATCTGTCTTCCATCCAACCCGAAGAGTTTGATTTTCGTCTCATCCGTATAAAGAACCTTGTTCCAGAACTCTTAGTTTTTTTACATATGCCTTAACAAGCTCCAGTCGTTTCTTTATATTTATCTTAAAGATGAAAGGGTTTGTATGGGCAACATGACCTCTCAGATTTTTCTTATGTGCTACCATCCGGACTGTATCAGATCTTCCGATGGTGCGGTAGTCAGTTTCGGAATGCTTATTTTGGGGTTGTTTCGCAATTCTCGCTCAATTACCCGTTTATCACGTTTGCGTCCTCTACCGGGGAGATTTTTCAAGGTTCCTTCGTATTTCCACTTATTAATGATGTTTTACACAGTAGAGTGGGTTCTTCCGACAGTCACTGCTATTTCTCGCAATGACTTTCTTGTTATCAATGTACGGCTAGAAATATCCGTTTCTTTCCTTTTACTTATAAATTTTGATCAACAAGTTTTCAAAAATCGACAAAAAACAGAAGTAAACACTGTTTAAATTTCTTCACGCTAAGAAAAGATTACCGAAAATAAGGCTTTAATTTTACCAAAAATTTGAAAAACCTTAAGTATAGTTATAATTTACCGTTTGATTTTCTTATTTTTTGAGTAAGGTGGATTTTTTTTTGAGTGGCCTTTCGCTCGTCCCCACACTAATGAGCTCTAGACTGAGATCCCTGGTAGTGGACACTCTAAAATCAATCATAAACTTGAAAAAACAACAACAAAAATTAATTAATGGTTGACAAAATTTAAATTTGAATGAACAAGGAACTTAACAACAAAATAAAACAATACGTGTGCTTCTAGTGGGTTTAAATCTCTTTTAAAGAAGCGCAACTCTATAAAATTCAACAATTACAAAATATGTACAAAATTTGACGGGACAAAAAATGCATTCCATTTAATGACGGTTGAGAACAATAAAAAACCTAATGAGAAAAAGAGTAAAAAACAGTAAAAATATAAATACATAAAATTGACAATTGAACAATTCGTTTCAGCAAGAAGTGTTTTATCTTTGTTTTGAAAGAGGAAGTATTTGTTATTTGTGGTAGATCTCTTGGTAGGTTATTATATGTACAAATTGTTATCGTTTTTATTTTACCTAAATTTGGTTTAAAATGATCTCATTAAATTTTGGTTGCAAGCAATTTCGTTTAAAAGGGCCGCAAAAAACAAGTAAGTAAGTAAATTTTTCCAACAATACGCAGAAAAAAATACTTAATTTTAACAAGCGCATAAAATTTCCCCTCGTTTAAATCCAAACCAAAAGAGGTGTAAACTACGAAACTGTTCGCCAATTTCATGCGCCATACAACAATGTTTGCAATCTTTCATATAACAGGCTAGATTCAGCATTCCCTTTATCTGCATTAGATAACGCAGAAAAATTGATGTTTCTTTTTATCTGTGTTCCGATATTTCGGTAGTCCGTGTATACCGATAATTTCCAGGGAGTAATCATTGAAGGATTTTCCAGTAGATCACATGGATTTCAGTATCAATCTGATGAGCATATGGCTGGGATGAATGTATCAGCCTGTTCTTAATTCATGGAAAGCACGTCATTATAGGTAGGATACGACGCAAGTGTGAAAGAGTTAGTTGGTTTATTCTGTCATGCTTGTCGTGCCTTGGTATTGATCGATTTGTTTTGATGAGCCATATTTCGACAAAGATTTTTCATTAAGGCCTAACAACGTAAAGAATGGCCTCTTCCGTAAATGCGTAACATAATTAATGGACGTTCTTATACAAGCTTAATTTGTTTGGAAAATTTAAAGGTGTACGCTCAATTTTGCTATGCTCATAATAGAGATTTTTTTCAGTTTTCAGGATAAAATAATGAGCAAAAAAAAGTTTGGAAAGTTTGTTTGTGCATAAAGCTAGTTTAATGTGAGCCTAATAAATATAAATCAAAACGAAAAATGTTTTATCCCAAATAATCCCGAGCATGAATGAATAACTCGATAGCTGGCCTTGATAGTTAAGAGCTCAGATTAAGAGGTAAAACACCTGAGGATAATACTATAAAATTGTTCCCACAATGTTTTGTGAATACCAAATTGAGGTAAGACAATACCAAAATAGTACCTCTCAGGTATTCCCAGGTATCCGAAATAACAAGTTTTGTTATACATTAATTGTTATGTTATTTATTCTCCGTGCGAGGAGTAACGATTATGATGTAGAAGAAGATGTTCGCTCATCACCATGAGGCACCAAGAGTGAACATTAATGTTTTTGGCTAGAATGAAAGATGTGAAGAGAAAGTGTTGAAAGTTCCGTCAGAGTGCAGTAGGTAGGAAATCTAACAGATGTTTTGAAAATTGAGCGAAAGGGCATGTATTCAATGGTACTCGAACCATGGACGTCAATATTTGCCTAACATCCCACTGCGGGGTAGGTTGTAGCAACGGAACAAGTCCGCCACTTCAACAGGCCTGTTGAAGTGGCGGACTTGTTCCGTTGCTAAGGCTTGCTTCATTTAGAATTGGAACAAAATTTTGCTCATATTGTGGCGCTCCTGGTGGACGGATTTGAAAGTTCTTGGCGCCCACGTGTCGGGAATTTTGTCAGCTTCACGTATGTATTTTTGACATTCCGCAAATCGACTGTACTTTGTAAACAATCAACATGGAAGCCGAAAGAAGGGAAAAAATTGTGCACAGTGATTTGGAAAATCCATTGTGGTCTGCATCTAGGCTAGCTAAACAGCTGAAATTGCCCAGAAATACCGTATGGCGAGTTATCAAACGGTATAAGGAAACATTGACGACGATTCGGAAACCTCAAGCCAATCGTCGAAGTGGAACTGTCGACCGGAAACTGCGTGGTAAGATTTTGAAGATGATTAAGAGGAATCCCAATCTGTGGGACCGTGATTTGGCCAGAACATTTGGTGCTGCCCATAGTACCGTGAGGAGAACTCGACTCCGGGAAGGAATCAAGTCGTATCGAGCTAGCCAACAGCCAAATCGGACCATACAACAGAATAGTGTGGCCAAAATCCGTGCTCGGAAGCTATACAACCAGGTGCTGACCAAGTTCGACGGGTGTCTTCTGATGGACGATGAAACCTATGTCAAGGCTGACTTCGGGCAAATCCCAGGTCAAAAATTTTACTTGGCAACGACTCGGGGGGATGTTCCAGCCAAATTTAAATTTGTTTTTGCCGACAAATTTGCACGAAAATTCATGATTTGGCAGGGCATTTGCAGCTGTGGCAAAAAAACGAAAGTTTTCGTTATAAATAAGACAATGACGTCGGAACTATACCAAAAAGAGTGTCTCCAAAAACGAATTTTGCCGTTCATTCGATCCCACGACCATCCCGTAATGTTTTGGCCAGATTTGGCAAGCTGTCATTACAGCAAAGTCGTTCAAGAATGGTATGCAGAGAAAGGGGTCCAGGTTGTTCCGAAAAACCTTAACCCACCCAACTGCCCCCAGTTCCGCCCTATTGAGAAATGCTGGGCAATCATGAAGAGGAGGCTCAAGGCAAAGGGAAAGGTTGTCTAACACATCAATCAGATGAAGACCTGGTGGAATAAGATAGCTAAAACGATGGACGAAGAAGGTCTGCGCCGCCTAATAAGCCGTGTTACAGGAAAAATTCGAGAATTCCTTCGAAATCATGACGAATAATTTTATCCGTATTTTTTCTTAAAAGTATGAAGAAAACGCTACATTTGTATGGAAAAAGATCTTGAATTCAATAATAAATAACTGAAATACAGGCAATTGTTTTTGTTCCAATTTTATCTGAAGCAAGCTTTACAACTTACCCCGCAGTGGGATGTTAGGCAAAGATTGACGTCCATGGTTCGAGTACCATTGAATACATGCCCACTCGCTCAATTTTCAAAACATCTGTTAGATTTCCTACCTGCCGATCTCTGACGGAACTTTCAACACTTTCTCTTCACATCTTTCATTCTTGCCAAAAACATTAATGTTCACTCTTGGTGCCTCATGGTGATGAGCGAACATCTCCTTCTACATCAAGTTTTGTTATTTGAGAGATACTTTGATTGCAACTCTTAGGTATTTTACCTCTCAGTTATCTAGATCCAATTTAAGGTATTCATATGTTGTTGTCTCCTGATCGTGTTACCAAGTCTTTCGTTTTGTGACCATTTTCTGATGTTAGCATAGTCGGTATTTACTATTCTGGAGGTGAAGATTCCGCTTACTGGCCAAATCGAGGAATCATACGGATAAATTACTTAAATATCTATAGAAAAAGAGTATAATTCAACCATGTTGGTCAGAAAAGGTAAGAAACTTTTTTTTTTGCCACAATGCCACAAAACAATTTATATCAACAGTAGCTTACTACAAGTTTTACAATTTTCTCTATTACTTGGAAACGAACAGCCAAAAAAAAAAAGAGGAAACGAACAGCCAGTTCCTTCTTTGTGTGAGCCGCTTAAACACACAGTCATCAGTCCATTACCTATTACTTACCATCCCGATGATGCAGTTTCGATCACATGCATACATACATATTGTTTGCACTCTGATTCTGGTCTTTTGTCGACAACGACAACAACACAATGCGCGGCCCACAAACAAGACTGTCGGTGGAGGGCCATAAAAGAGAACGGAAACGTGCGCTCCCATAAGCATAATTTTATGTGCAGAAAAGACACATATTCTCTCTATCGCATACGTTGCACGCCTGCTTCTGTTTCTGTTTGGTTGTTCAGAACGGACCTCATCCGCCAGAGAAAGCCCTGGCAATCATATGATAAAGGTTCACCTAGTGAGCAGAAGCGGTCCGTACCGATACGTATGGTTCTATTGCATATGTGTGTGCTAGGAGCTAGGTTGTTTGAAACCGTTTTGCATCTTAGAGGCATAATGTTACGATGGAACTATGTCTCGTTCCAACTGCAGCGAACTATCTCTTTTCAAGATTGAGCGCGAAATTCGATCATCCCGAACGTTTTGTGTCTTCTTGAATTGCATGAAATGTTTATAGGGTTCTCTCCTGATGGTGTATTGTCGTTCGCTTTTTCTCCTGAACGTGGTATCGATCAGCGAAAGCATAGTGAGATTTTGTATGGTCAAAATTGTAACTATCTTTCTAGCTCAATTTTTTTACATCATTTACATCATCATAAAATACAAATCAGTACACTCAGTACTTTTAATACAGCGGCTTTTGTGAGTTCAATTATTGTTTTCGGAGCACAGTAATTTAAATTGAGTGTGAAAATCATTTGAAAAATCCGCGTTAAAAAACTGAGGACTGCATTGTACTCTAAGCTGAAATCTGGTTTCAAGAAAATTGTATTGAGTAGCTTGGTTTAGTCAAATACTTAGGACAGACATACAACGTACACCGTTGTTCTCCTTTAGTTTAGTACCTGTTTTTAGTACTGGATTGATGTATTTGACTGTTCGACATTACATTCACTTTACATGGTTTTCATGGTGTCGGGACCACAGACCTCCCTCGTTTTTATATTTTTTCTTAAAAGCTTAGACTTTTTTTCATAACATATCAAAAAAATTAGCGAAACATGAATTTTAATTATCGAGGTATTTTTTTTTCAAATATGCTGTTGTTATTTTTTGCTAAGTATCGTACCACGCGAGTTCATAATTCTAGACAAAATCGTCGAATGGTCGAAAGTAACAATTGTAAACAATGACTTAAAACGTAAATTTCCTGGAAATGCCTGATTGCTAACATCTACATCCACTACCGTGGGTAAGACAATAACTCCCTGTATCTGTTTATGGTGCTAATTAGTTTGTAGGAGCAAGCATATCCCAGAAAAGTACGCTAGAAGTCATTGTTTACAAATGTTACTTTCGACCTTTTGACTATTTTGTCTAGAATTCAAAGAAACTTGCCAACCTTACGTCAATGTATAGTGATTTATTTAAGTTCATTTAGCCTTTTGAGAGTTAAGGGATGGTTCATAAACTTTTTCACAGCATAAAGTAAACATACGTCGTTTGACAAATTTAATTAAATATGAATGCGTTTTTTTATGTTTTTTGACGTTTTGCTTATGCACATGATCTTAAATTGAATTTTCAACGTATGCAAGGTAATACATTGATGTAGTTTCCAAATTAAGCCGGTTTACATCACGTGTAATTTTGATATTTTTTTGCTGTGCAGCTAACAAATAATAAAAATTAATCTTTCAGTATTTGGCATCGATTCGGCAAGATTTCTGGTTACTGTGATGTACTCTGTTTCCAAGACGTTAAGAATTTCAAAACATACCAATTTTTTATTTCAGTAGCAAACCAGTAGATGTCAGATGTGTTTTGTACATACATGTTTTAAATTTGAAAAATGTATATTATTTAGTATTTCAAGTCAAATGTTGTACTGTTTTCATCATATCATGGTATATTTTTAATAATCATATTAAATTTTCAGAATATGGAATTATAACTGTTATAAACATGTAAATGTATTTTCGTTTTACATATTTAAATAATTTTATACGTGTCATATTTATCATAGATATTATTAATTGGGTACATACATTGCATGATACATGCATGTATGATTCAATGTTTAGGTTGATTTCGGGTGCGGTGAAACTGGCTTCGATGTTCTGTTGCCTATTGGAGCTTTTGGCGGATAGTGCTAGTTACATACTTTCAGCGTTTTAGGCAATGGGAATTACTTTCGTGATATCGAATCGGTGGATTGTGAATTACTAGTTAGGTTATAACAGGATGCGGAGGGACTGCTTAGAGAAGCATACATTGAGAGTAGCTGAGGTAATACCTTACCTTACTGTACCTTTTCCGGTGCTATTATTTTATTGGGAGCAAGCAGATCCCAAAAAAATACGCTAGAAGTCATTGTTTACAAATGTTACTTTCGACCTTTTGACTATTTTAGTAGTATGCTTATCTTCAATGATCTTACATACAAAATTGGTTTGTTTGGAAAATTTAAAGGTATACGCTCAATTTTAAAACGCTCAAAATAGAGATTTTTTTCAAATTTTTAGAATAAAACAATGAGCAAAAAAAAATTTTTTTTGTGCATACAATTAATCAAATGTGAGGGTAATTAATGTAAAACAAAACGCGAAAAATGTTTTATCCCAAATAAATGGAAAGCATCGTCAAGTTGCATGTGTACCCTCAATTTTGCGATTGGCTGTATGTAACATTGGTTTGTATGGTCTGAAGTCACATATTAATCCAATAACCAATAAACATTTCCTGATGCTTCATGTAAATCTTGCCTTGAAGAAACCACCTCGATTTATTTAATTTACAAGTCATCCCGAGCAGGATCGAATAACTTCATAACTGGCCTTGGTAGTTAAGAGCTCAGATTAAGAGGTAAAATATCGAGGATAATACTATAAAATTGTTCCCACAATGTTATGCGAATACCAAATTGAGGTAAGGCAATACCAAAATAGTACCTCTCAGGTATTCCCAGGTATCCAAAATAACAAGTTTTGTTATTCGAGAGATATTTTGCTTGCAATTATTAGGTATTTTGTTTAGGTATTTTAACTCTTAATCTGAGCTCTTTAATATCAAGGCCAGTTATCAAGATAAAATTTAAGATATTCATATGTTGTTGTCTCCTGATAGTATTACCAAGTCTTTCGTTTTGTGACCATTTTCTAATGTTAGCATAGTCGGGTTTTACTATTCTGGAGGTGAAGATTCCGCTTACCGGCCAAATCGAGGAATCATACGGATTAATTAAACTTTTGACTATTTTGTCTAGAATTCAAAGAAACTTGCCAACCTTACGTCAATGTATAGTGATTTATTTAAGTTCATTTAGCCTTTTGAGAGTTAAGGGATGGTTCATAAACCAAGTGTTTCTTTTTTAAGTATTTGTAATAAAGTCATGCGGTGGAAAAACTTGTGGACGTGACATTTTTTTCGCAGTAAATTAAAAATTATAGAAAAGAAGGTGATATCACAACTAATAGTAATATCCGAAGTAATTTTTGAAATAAACTGTGATGAAACAATGTTTTGCAAGTCAACCGAACCAAAACCGGTCGCGTTTTCTAATCGATAGAAAAAAATAGTCGTGGTCGTTGAACTTCGTATAGATTGTTAAAATAACGTTCTATAAATGGGGAAAAACGTAGCGGTGCTTGCATTGATTGAGTGGTTAGAGAAAAATATTACCAAACAGTCGCAAAGAACTTTTGGAAATTTTTTCTGTGGCTCATCGACATTTTTCTGTCAGCGAATTCTTCTTCTCCAGAAAGGGAGTAATGGCGCTATAACCATATGCCATAAAAGGCTAGGACAAGAGCTAGTGCTTATGCCCCAACCGGCGGACAAGCTCTCACAGAGCCTGGATACAAGTAGAAATCTTCTGTGTTTCAGTCCAGAAAATCGGACAACAAAGGAGTGCATCTACTTTCTTAGCTTCGTTACTCCCAATGACCTATATACATATAAATATACACATGCTTTCTCACCAAGGAAAGCCTCCTGCACAATCCCATCCAACTTCCAACTCCAGATGTCTATGAAGGTAGAATCATGTGTTCTCAGCAACATCTTGTGTAGACATCTAATCAACAATCCCCTCCCATCCCTTGCTGATCATAAGGACCTGGCCAGCTCATTTTTAAGACGGACATCACGACGAACGGATACCACGGATCAACACACGGCAGCAGCTCATTTTTAAGACGAACATCACGACGAACGGATACAACGGATCAACACAACCCAGCGGATCTACATGAGAGTAGATTGTCACCGGTGCGACGGAAGTTTTCCCGGTGTGCAACCAACGAATGCTAGTAAAATGGAGAAAACGAAACCAGGAGATCCCCTGCCGCTGCGACCTCCCAAGGAAGCATCTGAAAATCACGACAATGACCTCAACCTATTGTCAGGAGGGGAAATGTCATGTTAAATGTTCAAACAGGGGTCAAAATTGGTTTCGTTCAAATTCTAACGATACGCTCGTGAATTTCGTATTCTGAATTGCACTCCTATACACTAAAAGTCTTACTCATTTGGGACACATTTACCCCAAGGTCTAGTAGAAACCATATGCTATTCTCCCCCATAGCATATGGTTTCTACTAGACCTAAGTATGTACAATGCTGGCAAATGAACAAATGTCGAAAATATTAAGGCTTCGGCAAATATACACGCATACACAACCAATCTCCTTAGTCTATGTAGGTTACAACCATTCAGATGCAGGTGATTGGTTGAATCTTTGCTATGACGGTGCTTCAAATTTATTAACTTTTCAATAGTAAAATCTTTGAAATCAATAGTTTCGAAGCGTAGTGAATTAGTGCAAAATCGACGTTCAAAATATAAACATATTTCGGATGCTCCAACTTTTCGCACTCGCAACGTGTACCACAGTTTTAAAAAAAACCGGACCAAACAATTGTTCTGATTACCGTAGTAAGGGCTTCATGCTGTGAAGGGTGCCCACGTACTCCACAGGCTCTTTTTGGAATAAGGATTTTGTTAGATACCCTCAACCAACTAGTCATTGGAACGATAAACCAGAGATCGTTTAAAGCCTGTCCACGTGCAATTTCGGACAAATCTCTTTAAGTGCAGATTTTTAATTATTTCACGGAGCGGTGAAACGATTCAACTAAATGACAGCTGAAACTATTCACTTCATTTCGTGATATAATATGTTTACATTCATGTTGTATTTGGTAAAATCCGCAACAAGGTACGCGATCTTGCCAAGAAACTAAAACTACCAAAAAGTACCATTTAAACTGTTTGCAAATTATTTGACCAGCGTTTGACTGTGGACCAGAAAGCGGAATAAATCGAAAAGTATGCTCTCATTAAATAGATAGGAAGGTGATATCCATTATTGAGAAAAATTCCAATCTTTCTGTGCGGAATGTGCCTCGAAAAGTTGGAAAATCAAAATCATATATGCAAAAAGTAATGTAGATGCATGCAATGAAGGCAAAAAAACAAAAAGAAAAAGGTGCCCAACCGTGATGACAAGCAAATCCACTGCAAAAATCGTAATAAGGAGCTTTACACCAAGTTTTTGCAAAAAGTTTCTTGTACCATAAGGGACAACGTTGCTGAATACTTCCAGATAAAGAAGGTGTCTAAATTCCCCAAGAAGTATTTGGTTTGGCAGGCCATATGTAGTTGTTGTCAAAAGTCCAAAAGTTTTGTCTGTATCAGCAATATCAGCAATGATGTGTACGAGAAAGAATGTCTGCAAAAATAGCCACGACTCTCCAGCTCTGTTTTAGCCTATTTTGTCATCTTTTCACTATGCAATTTTATAAGGCACTATGTAATTGTATGTCACTTTGTGCCTGTATAAGGCACAAAAGGTCAAATACGTGTCAAAACAGCAAATCTGCTTAGATGTTCAGAACCTTAGATAAATACTGGGCTCTGGTTAACCAGAAACTCTTTGAAACTAAGAAGAAAGCTTGGCAAGGGTACCACAGCAAGTTCATGAATTTTACGGATAGATGAATTAAAATCTCAATCAACTGGTTTTAGCTGTATATATAAACTCTATTATGCTAAAAAAGTTTTGTTATATTATTTCTAGTTTTTTTTTCCTGACATTATCTTAGTGTCCGAAATTTAACGTGGACGGACTTTAACACTGTGAATTAGGATTCATCTGTGTAATGAACTTCTACCACCGGAAAAGGCGTTCCGTAGTGATACACGACTACACGGTTCCTCTAGGCTGTTCAGATAATAAAACTTAATGAACTTCTTTCAAAATCGAACAGCCTCACGAAGAGACTATTATAGTTTGTTGAAACGTTGATCTATAGTTCATGTTCATATCAGCATGAAAGTTTTTGAATGCAATCAAACAAGCTCAAATTTCAGGATTACAATAACTTAAATGTTTTGGAGCACGCTGCGCTTGTACAAGAAAGTAACGGTACATTATTTTGTATGCAGTACAAAGGAAAATGAAGACACAAGCTTAGCCAGCAAGCTTCGTACTGTCTGTAAATTTTCGATTTTCAAGGATCTTAAATTCTCGTAATTTTTCTTTCTTTCAACCAGACGGAGAACAAACACATTTGTAGGACAATTATCGAATCTCTATCTTTTAATTTTCCTATAACTTTTCGCATTTAGAAAGACGGTGACGTATTTGAACTTATTGGAATCGATTGAGTGGCTTGGATTAAAAGCGGTATATTTACCCACCTGATTTGTTACTTCACCATTACTGCTGGAACACCAACCCTCTAATTGTAAAAAAGCAATATTTATTACTCGTAAAACGGACCAATTTCCCACTGTGCCCGTCATCTCCATAATAATGGTTCGTCATAATTTTCCGGAGCGCTTCCAGACCTCGCTCTGCATCGTATCACATAATCCCAGCACAACCAGCTTCGCTCCTTCGGCTTGCCAATAAACCCGCGCAACCCAAAACTCCATCCGGGAAAGAGCGAGAGAGAGAGAGGGAGAAAGAGACGCGCGCACGACTCGTCGAGGTAGCTGGTGAAGTTGATGTCGACGATTTTGTTTACATACGGGATGAATGGCGGTGATTTTCGGCTGGCTGGCTGATGCTGCACGTCCTCCTCGGGATCCTATACCGCATACAATAGTTTGCGTGCTCTTCCTGGTGGACGGCGACAACGACGGTTGGGGTCTCCTCCGGTTCAGATACGCGATACGCTTTCAGTGTTCGTCATTCTACGCGTCAGAGCGGAAACACAAGTCGAGGTGAATGCAAGTGAACTTGTAACTGACCGCGATCGAACTTGTTTCACGCGTAACACGGGTGGTGTGAGGATTGTTGAACGGGGAAGAAAGTGATTATAGACAGTGCATTATCCAGTGTGGGATTAACATAGCATCAGGCGTGTGGTTTCTGGCAGACCGATAACACGGACGTGTGATCAGTTAAAGTGTTGTGACAAGTGAATTAAAGGTGATTAAAGTAGGAAATGCGAAATGATCTCATTTACGCCTAAGAATGTGTGCTTAGCTGTGATTTGTGATGTGACTCTTCCTTACATGAAGGATACAACTTACTCCACCACTATTCGAAGGATTATATCGCTTTGGATTTTATAGCACACCGTAATTGCTACAACAGATTCTAAGGTATTGTCCAACGACGATCGCGAACATATTTCGCAAATATTTTTGAGTTTTTGTCGCTGAGCAAAATTAACACAGTCCATACAAAAATTAACAAATAAAACTCAATTTATGGCACCCGTAACGGGCTGTACCATAAATCCTAGTAGCAGCAAGTACAAAGTTGCCGCCGCTGTCGCTGTCGCCGCCGGTGAGTGTGTGTGATTGATTTCGTGTGCCTCAGAGGATAGTAACGTAGGTACCTAGATTGAGTGAGTAGGCTGTTGGCTTTGACGGGATTTGTTTACTCTAATCGGCATCTGGGTCGTGTGTAATCCGAGCAGGGACCCTCCTTCGTCGAAATATTACTTATGACCACGCGAGGAAGTATCCGAAAAGGTCAATAAAGGGAACAACGGTACGGCATAAATCTTGTTGTTGGAAAATATAATGCCTCATTGGTTTTCGACGGTTTCGGATGTATTCTCCGCTCAGGCGTGTGAGAACTGGATAACTACACGGAAGAAGCAGCTGAGCGAGAAAAAAAATGTGCGGAAGCGTGCGTTCAAGCTTGGAGTGATTTTCAAGAAATATATGATAAACTTTGTTTATCAGGAAGTCTATGTTTTAGTTTTAGTTGTAAGAAAATGAAGGATAAAGATGCTCTTTTTGAAATGTCGGAACACTTAGATACTAAATACGAAGTTTATATTTAAAGTTTAAGAATAAAATCGAAGCACAATGAACTGGTTAACAGCTGTTCATTAAAGGGTTCCCCAAAATTGCACTTTTTCAGGAAACCTGGGTGACCTCAAATGATAGCAAAGAGTGTTGCTATGTTTTTTCTATAGCTACAACCCTGGGAAATGTTGTTTAGAACCAGTTCTGACGAGATTTTTGAAACATTTCCCTTTTGATAAGTAAACTCCTAAAACTCATAAACTATTAAAACATATCCTTTACATATATTATTTTCAGATTTCTTAAGGGTCACCCACAATAGATACGTCTGCGTTCAACTGACGTAAATTTGATAGAAAAACCTATGCGGAAAATCCGCCAAATCCACGCAAACGCATCCGCAACGTATTATATTGTGGGTCTGCTGTCATTGGGCTCCAAACTTGCGTTCATGGCTTGCTCTTCGGCAGTTTTGGTTTTTGCTTGTTAGTAATAACTTCCACGATCAAAAGTTAGGATCAAATATAATGCTTTAATTCACGTAGCGTTCAATTTAAAGATGGGAAAATGTTAGAAGTAGAAAACTTTTTCGAATCCAGTGTCGTTCTATTTCCATCCGGTTAAAATTTCTTTCAGATTCACAGCTGATGAAGATGGTGGTTTACGCGTTTCATCATATCTTGATAACTTATTCAAAACGACGTATCATGGATCTTCATCCGGTATTGGATAAATGCAGGCAGGCCGAAGGATGCCGAAAATGCCAACAGTTTTCTTGTGAGGGCGACACACTAATTACTTAAGCATTTTTTCCCAGATTCCTAAACGCTCCTTCCGCATTTCAAGATTGTTCACATACAAATCTGGATAACATTGTATGGAGCGTAAATAATGCAAACTTCCCAGCGTTGTCTTTTCTATATTTTTCCATTTTTCGTTGAAAAACTATCACGGCAAACACAAGCCGATGCAAAAAATTCGACCGGTACTTGTTGGAGCTCAACATTTGCCTTTTTGATTATATCAAATTACTAAAGATTTTAAAATAAAATGGAAGAAATTTACAGAAAAAGTTGTCTA